>CM023838.1:9032898-9525398 GCA_013266295.2 Branchiostoma floridae x Branchiostoma japonicum | reverse complement strand
TTTACACACTGCCTCACTAACAAAGGTCATGTTCTCTTGTCCTGGTATACCAAAGCAGGTTTTAGAACAGAAACAAATGTTATCATGATAAAATGCATGTTCTGTGAACAGCTGTATGTAAGTTTGGCATGTGATTTTTCTGAATGTGTATTTCTTTTACATCCTAGGTTATGGGAAGCTGAGACTGTACCTGACCATGTTCCTGTGTGTGCTGTGAGACCTGTCTGCTATCCTGTGTAACTGTCCACATTCCTGGAGGACCTGTTCTTGTTCCAGTCCATATTCCAGGAGGATCTGCCTGTATTTCCGAGGGACCTGTTACCTATCTACAAGACAAGACAAGAGAACATCGGACTTGACTGTGAGTTGGCCTTCATTTATAGAACTCTTTCAAAGATGGGGGTCTGCATGCCGCACAGCGTTATCAGTTGCTTTGCATAATACGAAATCCAGTCGTTTTGATCTAACGTTTAACTTCGAGCATGCACGAATAAAGCATGATACGGGGACGTCCGTTTGCTTTGCGGAATTTTACGCATTGCATTTGAATTTTGCATAATTCGAAGCCGAACTTAGTCCACGTGTTAAGCATCCAGTAAATCGTGGCCGCTGCCTTCCGGAATTTTGCACAAAGCGTGATGGCATCCTCACATGCGTGCAGACCCCTAAAATGACAATCAAAAGATGTTGAGATTGGGCATCTCTGCGATCCTCTAAATTTTTAGTTCTATTCTAAACACCATGATTGTTGAAACTGGCCCTCCCTGCTATTTGTTGTCATTTGTGAAAGAGTTCGCATTTCTGATACTAATATATAGTTTTAGGTTGTGACTAATATATCCATTGCATATATGTCGGAGAACACAGTACATTTTCCTATTGAGGAGAGCACTTGCAAAATTGTCTGTTGTTTCATTCTGTATGGCAATGGGGTACATTTTCCAAAGCATTAATTTTTCAAGTGGAAAGACACAAAGTTAACCTGGACTGAGATTGTAGTAAAATTTCTGAACATAAGCTGTAGTGATTGAAAGTGATGACGGCCCAATCCTACTTTTCATCTAGTTTTGAAAGCATACATAAAATGTTATGGAGTTCACATGCATGGTTGCTATGGTAACTATTGTGAACTTGTGTTTTGTTAATCTCTCGTAGCCGAATATGCCTGAAAGATAGGACAAGATTATATATGATAGAAAAATCCAGGTATTGATAGGTGTTTCAAAAATAAAGGCTTTTGTTGGTCTTGAAGTGGATTTCAGGGAAAATACTTTGGTTGCATAATGATTGTTGAAAGGCAATGCTGTGCTCTTTTCAGAATAGTGAAATGTACTACAGGTAAGCTGTGTGTGATTTTTGAAAGAGAGGAATTGGGTGTAAGAAATTGGCCGAACATCTAATACTTTCTACTTAAAATGTCTCAGTCAAGACACAGATAGCTTAGATACTATACTAGGTAGTATGATTGACTAAACGGTACAGTAGACAGACAGTTACAGTGTGAGGTTGACACATATTACGCCAAAGCAGTTATAACAGTCGTTCAGGTAGGCAGTTTAATAATGATAATATGTAAAAAGGTACTGTAAACAGACAGTGGCAGTGCGAGGTTGACACATTTTACAGAGTTGAGAATTTCAAAACAATCGAAACAACTATAGTTTAGGACACTTAGCCATTGCACCGGGCTTAGTTTAGGTAGATAGTATGCCTTAAAAGTTTCAGTGCGATACAAGTATTATTTAAGGATATATTGTAGCAGTGTAAATCTAGGGAAATAACTTCATTTCATTTATTTATTTGCAGCAGTAAAAAGACATTATCAACAAGTATGCAAAATAAAGTGTGCAGGAGGAGGAAAGAATCCTGCAAGGCTTATACAATGTTCTCCTACTTGAAACTTAGAAAATATAAATAATGAAACTAACATAATAAATTAACTAAATAAAACTTAGATATACCAGAACAAAACTGAGTCAGATCGGTGTATAAGCAAACGCAATACTAAAGTGACACAATAAAAAAAGACATGAAAGTAATATATGCTAGAAATAAATACAACTGAAAATTTACACTAATGAATAGTATATGCTGCTGTAAGATTCATGCAAAGGGAAGGGAAAAAATGAAGAGCAAATTATACAGATGAGTGGTTGTTTTGTAGGAGATTTTAAAACATGTTCTTAAATCTTAACAGTGATTTCCAGTTCTGTATTTTTTATCTAAACAATTCCAAATTTGTGGAAATCTGAACATTATGGAAAACATTCTTTGCTGAGTTTTCGCATATGAATCTGTTTCAAACTTTTGATTGAATAATCTCTGAGGAAATAATAGCAGGCTAGGGTTTAGTTTTGTTCGGCCGATTTCTTTTATGTCATGTAGTTTAACATACTTTGTTCTTACTGGTTATGTAGTTGTAGCAATACTAACCTCCTGTTCCAAAATTTGGGGCTTGTCTCATGTTGATGTAGTAGAGTTTGACAGTGATGTGTTACACTGACAGACTTTATTTAATGAGCTTGAGACTAGGCTTGGATTTCGGAGCAGGAGGTTCGAATGGTTGCAAGTACATAAACATAAACAGTGATAACGAAGTTTGATTGTGAGTTTCTTTCACTGCATGACAAAACACAATTCCTCTCTTTATGTTCTATACTTCCACTTCATGTTCCTGGGCTTAGCCTGGAGGAGAGACTTCTGTCCCAGGGTTCAAACTTACACATTCTTTGCGTAGTAGACTTGTTGACAAACAACTTTGTGCGTCATCAATCTAACTACCGAGAAGGATTTGTGTATTCTTGTTACCCTGGCCTGGAGGTTTTCTCTTCCTGGTCTTGAGGTCTAATTTTCCCGCCAAAAGTTAATTGGATTATCTTTTTCGCGCCAAAAAACTTAATATATACGGGGAATATATACGGGGAATTGACCTTTGACCTTTTTGTAAAATTCCTCTCTCTGAATACTTTACCCACTCTTGTTATACCCACTCTTGTTACATTGTTCCAACACTTTGAATCTACTCGCACAGTTTGTTACACTCTTCATTGCTTTCGATCTTTGCACTTAAACTTTTCCGAACACTTAGTGACTCTCGTGCTTACATCAGGTCAGCCTTCCCAAACACTGAGTTAATTGAGTGAAACTTTCTCGCCAATACTTGTCACTCTCCTGATCAGTCAAGTGTACAATATGCTGGTGTGTCGAAGCACCGTGTCTCCGCAAAGACATTCCCTGGGAAGCACACTTTGTACGCATTGCTGACAGGAGAGTGACAAGTATTGGCGAGAAAGTTTCACTCAATTAACTCAGTGTTTGGGAAGGCTGACCTGATGTAAGCACGAGAGTCACTAAGTGTTCGGAAAAGTTTAAGTGCAAAGATCGAAAGCAATGAAGAGTGTAACAAACGGTGCGAGTAGATTCAAAGTGTTGGAACAATGTAACAAGAGTGGGTAAAGTATTCAGAGAGAGGAATTTACAAAAAGGTCAAAGGTCAATTTCCCCTATATATTAAGTTTTTTGGCGCGAAAAAGATAATCCAATTAACTTTTGGCGGGAAAATTAGACCTCAAGACCAGGAAGAGAGAACCTTCAGGCCAGGGTAACAAAAATACACAAATCCTTCTCCGTAGTTAGATTGATGACGCACAAAGTTGTTTGTCAACAAGTCTACTACGCAGAGTCAAAGAATGTGTAAGTTTGAACCCTGGGACAGAAGTCTCTCCTCCAGGCTAAGCCCAGGGATAAGAGGTGGAAGTGTGGAACATAGAGAAAGAGAGGAATTGTGCTTTGTCATGCAGTGAAAAACTCACAATCAAACTTTGTTATCACTGTGTATGTACTTGTAACAATTCAAACCTCCTGCTCCAAACCCAGGCTTATTCTGAAGCTCATCAAATGAAGTCTGTCAGTGTAACACATCACTGCCAAATTCACTAGATCAACTTGAGACAAGCCCCCAAATTTTGGAACAGGAGGTTAGTATTGCTACAACTACATAACCAGTAATAACAAAGTCTGATAAACTACATGGCATAAAAGAAATCGGCCAAACAAAACTAAACCCTAGCCTGCCATTATTTCTTCAGAGATTATTCACTCAAATATATAGTTCTTTGATTCTTTCCCTAGATTTACAATGTTACAATATGTCCTAAAATAATACTTGTATCACACTAGTTGTTACGATTGTCATGAAGTTCTCAAACTCTCTAAAATGTGTCAACCTCACACTGCCACTGTCTGTCTACAGTACCATTTTACATATTATTATTAAACTGCCTACCTAAAAGACGGTTATAACTGCTTTGGTGTAATATGTGTCAACCTCACACTGTAACTGCCTATCTACAGTACCTTTTTACATATTATTATCAAACTGCCTACCTAAAAGACTGTTATAACTGCTTTGGTGTAATATGTGTCAACCTCACACTGCACTGCCTATCTACAGTACCTTTTTACATTTTATTATTAAACTGCCTACCTAAACGACTGTTATAACTACGTCGGAGAAGGTTAGACATCCAGGTAATAAGATATACCAAAAAGCAGTTACTCAAGCAACTGGATATTAAACGGTCAGACGTTTCAGGTAGCACCCACTACCTTTCGTCAGTGACTCTGGAGAAAAATCGACTTCAGCAGGTTTATAAGCACGAACTGTTGATTGATATGTTAATACGGTGAAGACAAATTCTTTCAAGATTGATATGTGAATAAGTCTTCAAAATTTGTCTTCACCGTATTTACATATCAATCAACAGTTCGTGCTTGATATAAACCTGCTGAAGTCGATTTTTCTCCAGAGTCACTGACGAAAGGTAGTGGATGCTACCTCAAACGTCTGACCGTTTCCAAAATCATATCCTCACTGTTGCTTGAGTAACTGCTTTTTGGTAACTGCTTTGGCGTAATATGTGTCAACCTCACACTGCAACTGTACCGTTTAGTCAATCATACTACCTATATAGTATCTAAACTATCTGTGACTTGAATGAGACATTTTAAGTAAGAAGTATTAGATGTTCGGCCAATTTCTTAAACCCAATTCCTCTCTTTCAAAAATCACACACAGCTTACCTGTAGTACATTTCACTATTCAGAAAAGAGCACAGCATTGCCTTTCAACAATCATTATGCAACCAAAGTATTTTCCCTGAAATCCACTTCATGACCAACAAAAACCTTCGATCATTTTTGTTAAATACCTGGATTTTTTTTAAATAAATAATCTTGATTGTGTTTTACCTATCTTTCAGGCATATTCGGCTAAGAGAGATTAATTATTAACAAAACAAATGTTCACAATAGTTACCATTGCAACCATGCATGTGAACTTTATAACATTTTATGTATGTTTTCAAAACTAGATGAAAAGTAGGATTGGGCCGTCATCACTTTCAATTGCTGCAGTTTATGTTCAGAAATTTTACTACAATCTCAGTCCATGTTAACATTGTGTCTTTCCACTTTGTCTTGTTAACTTGCTATGTATTGTTGACTTGCTATATGACTTTTGTGATTATTTTCTAAAGATAAATTATGAATTATGAAATCAAAAATAAACTAACATTTCCAAATTTTGGCATCCAGTTGTCATAAATTATGTGAATCTTTATCAGCCTTCAATATGTTTCACTTGTCCTTCAGGTTTATATGGCTATCTTCTTTAGTTATTACAATGCCAATGTTATTACTTCTGTCAAATAATAATAACATGAAAGTATTATTAATATATAGCTTTCTTGTAAGTTTGTAACATTGGATTTATGTTATTTATATTTTAGAACCCTTGGAAATAAATAGACAGATGGCATTACAATTTTGTATCTGTCATTACTCACTGCAATTTACATATTCACCTAGAATTTTATTATCATCTCCAATCATAACGTTGCAGCATTGTATTGTTATATATAATTTCAAAACAGTTTGTTGCTATAATAATTGGCCATCTAGTCATGAACATATTATTCAGGAAAATAACAATTTTAATTTCAGAAACAGTTTTTAAAGGGTAGATGTGGATTATGATGAAGTGGATAGATATCAGGGAAACACTTTGATTGAAAAATTAATGCTTTGGAAAATGTACCCCATTGCCATACAGAATGAAACAACAGGCAATATTGCAAGTGCTCTCCTCAATAGGAAAATGTACTGTGTTCTCCGACATATATGCAATGGATATGTTAGTCACAACCTTAAACTACATATTAGTATAAGAAATGCGAACTCTTTCACAAATGACAACAAATAGCAGGGAGGGCCAGATTCAACAATCATGGTGTTTGGAACTAAAAATTCAGAGGATCGCAGAGATGCCCTATCCCAACATTGTTTATTGTCATTTTTATGGGTCTGCATGCATGGGAAGATGCCATCACGCTTTGTGCAAAATTCCGGAAGACAGCGGCCACGATTTACTATTTATTTGTGCAGACTGGATGCTTAACACGTAGACTTAGTTCGGCTTTGAATTATGCAAAATTCAAATGACAAGGCGCAAAATTCCGCAAAGCAATGGCCCCGTATATTGCTTTATTCGTGCATGCTCGAAGTTAAACGTTAAATCAGAACAACTGGACTTCATATTACGCAAAAGAACTGATAACGCTGTGCAGCATGCAGACCTCCCCATATTTGAAAGAGTTCTAAAAAGGAAGGCCAACTCACAGTTAAGTCCGATGTTCTCTTGTCTTGTAGATAGGTGACAGGTCCCTCAGTAACACAGGCAGATCCTCCTGGAATATGGACTGGAACAAGAACAGGTCCTCCAGGAACGTGGACAGGTACACAGGATAGCAGACAGGTCACACGGCACACACAGGAACATGGTCAGGTACAGTCTAAGCTTGCGATAGCTTAGGGGGTAAAAGAAATACATTCAGAAAAATTACATGCCATACTTACATACAACTGTTCACAGAACATGCATTTCATCATGATAACATTTGCTTCAGTTCTAAAACCTGCTTTGGTATAGGACAAGAGAACATGACCTTTGTTAGTGAGGCAGTGTGTAAAAAAAGAAGAGTACAGTCCAATGACAGTAACATTCAGTCAAAAGGAACATAGAAAATTATCATGACAGCAATCAGATGGAAATAAATCTCACATAACACCATATCAAAACAATCCATATGACATATATTTCATTAAAAAATCTCACGTCAGACACCGACAGTATTGACAGAACTTTTGCATACTCTAAGTATTATCATAATATTCACAACATTTCGTCAAGTTCTGAATTAAAAACCTGCTTTGGTTGGGGGCAAGAGAACATGGTATTTGTTAGTGAGGCATTGGTGACAGTGTAAATAAAAGAAGTCTCAGCACAGCCAAATTACAGTAACATTCAGTAAAAAGACTTACATAGAATTATCATGACAACAATCACGTGAAAATACATCTTGCATGATACCAAATCAATACAATACAAATGACAGATTCACAATGCCATTTATCATGAAACCAGATCACTCAAAAATACATCAGAAGTTCATTCATACAAAACAGATGGATTCTCAAACATTTTGTTTCTGTATTGTAAAAAAAAAGATATATGGAGCAACTGCAAGACAAGTTGATTTGGAAGACAGACATAATAGTTTCATCAACTTGTAATCATAAATTAAGAAACATGGAAACATACAGCACACACATTTTAGATACAACTTCAATCAAAACCATTTTATTCTTAACCTTGGCCTGCTAAGGTCGCATTTGGCACCAAATATGTACTAGTATTGGTTAATGGGTTAGCAGCACTGGGAGATATCAAAAGCATAAAAACACAAGATCTGTGGCTTAGTGCATTTTTAAAATTAGCATACCTACCTTTTATTCTTACCATTTAACTTTGTGTACCTTAAGACCAACATAGTGTCTGACATCTTCCCCTACAGGCACTGTACTTTAGTGCAGCACCTGGAACAGAGTTCGAACTATAATACTGTACAGCAGAACTAGGAATCAACATGAGCTATAATATCTGTCCTATCTGGCATGGAACTAGATGTACCACATGCTCACCTGTTTGACAAAGTACATTGTTTACTGAGAAATTGTACAGAAAATAAAGCATAAAACATTGTTAGAACCATGTAACAGGTCAGGGCAATCCAAACGCCATGTAACTGATCTGAGGGCAATAAGCAAATGCACTTGAAAAGGTATATAAGTTAGAACTTTATGAACTTGTGTCACTTAGCCTCTGTACACTTGAAGAAGCCACACAGGGCGAAACCGGTCGTGACAGACTGAATAAATGTTCTAAACGGGAACTATACGGCTCCAGATGTCTAACTGAGGGACGACTGCGTGTGCGAGATGTCGGTTAGCCTGAGGAATGAATCCACTCTACTATATATAATATGTACAGGAATGCTTCGTTATCATTATGATAACAGTTTTTACCATAAATGATATTAAAGAAGTCGTAAAACTTTCTATAAACGAAATAAAGGTTCGTCGTAGAGCGTCATTCATGGATCGTAGTGTCCGTAAAATATTTTCTCTAGTGTTTTTTTCTTGAAATCTGCATGGAAGTATATTTGTAATTGAGGATCGGTAATTCAACCCACATTGAATAGTTATTCATTGTCCCGTGTTCAAAGAAGTGCTGGTTAAAGTGCCCAATGCATGCCGATGATTTAACTGCGATTGGACAACACACCAGCGCCCCCAGCGGTTGTCTGACTAAGTGCAACAATGAACTCGGGGAGCAGTTGCCACAATTCATTTTCGAAATTCAGTGTCTTTGCTTCATTTCGCTCCAATGAGGTTTGTCCACAATAGTCCTGAGAGTATCTAAAACAATGTTAAGTACAACCTACCACCAAAACGGACGTGGCGCGTCTTCCTGGGCGGAATATTTACGCGACTGTTCTTCCATGACGCTCACTCGCCATCTTGAAACGGCGTGGTTCACGCACAGGTGCCACCTGTTGATCATTAGCAAAATGAAGTCGAATTAACAACAGGCCAATAGACAAGCACCTACCTGCGTTGATTTCATTATCATTTTCTTTTGGAAATCTAATTCTCAATTTTTAATACCACGTCCGCCCGTCGAAGCGCCGCCTTTATTTATGTCTATCATATATTCTACGTAATAACATCATTACTTTTCTTTAACATATTTTCCCTCTAACTCAACTGTCCATTTGCTTAGAAGGGGTAATGGGCTACCAAAAAAGCACGGCTGTCACTTAGAAAACATTTACCCTAACATTTGCTTGGAGTCCTTATCCGTAATCTTCAAGCAGATATAAGGAACCAATCTCATGCATGAAACAACTACATATATCAGCTAACAGCCATATCGCATGGATAGATTATGATAATAGTGCTTCTACACACACACACACACACACACATATACATACATACACACAGACACAGACAAAGACACACATACACCCACCCACACACACACACATATACATACATACACACAGACACAGACAAAGACACACATACACCCACCCACCCACCCACCCACCCACACCCACACCCACACCCACACCCACACCCACACATACATACATACATACACACAGACACAGACAAAGACACACATACACCCACCCACACACACACACACACACACACACACACACATACATACATACACACAGACACAGACAAAGACACACATACACCCACCCACCCACCCACACACACACACACACACACACACACACACATATACATACATACACACAGACACAGACAAAGACACACATACACCCCCCCCCCACACACACATATACATACATACACACAGACACAGACAAAGACACACATACACCCACCCACACATACACACACACACACACACACACACAACCTCCAGCCTTCCTTCTACCTGTCTCATTACTTGTATCACCATGTTTCCGAAAGCAGGGGGCGTATACTGTGGCAATCCTCCAGCTCATGTTACGATCTTCCCTCCTGACATCTGCTTGGTTTCCATTCATATGGTAATGTCTCCGACAGCGAAAACTCCACTTCAGCAAAATTAAGGATTTGACCAGTTCTGCAAGCGATCAGCTGATCGCAAAAACACATTTTTACATATAACTCGAGAGTGGAGAAATTTTAGGCGAGGGCATTAAGCATTAAGATTTGCACCACACGTTATAATAAATATTTTTCGAACAGGAAGCTGAAAATTTATCAAAAAGGGGACAAACAATACCTAGTCTTCTCCGCATGACCAACAGTCTAGACTGAATGGACCGTACCATGTGTAATTTTACCTAGGTTACACAGCAGCTGATCTAATTTTTACCCTGATGGCCACAATTTTTTTATCACCAAGAATCGAACCCCTCCAAAATAGTGATGCCCACCCCACCATTTTGGACTAGTGCATGTCAAACTCACACACTGGCTACGTCTGAGGCAACAAGTACTGGCATAGAACGTATAGTAGGGGGAATCTGCTAACGCAATCACGCAGCGTAACTCATTTCCGTGCACTACACGTTTCTGTGCAAACATGTCTGTCCTTGGTGCTGAACGCCATCTGGAGGTCTGGCTACGAATTACGTGGAATTAAAATGGCTGATTACGCTTCAAGTAAAAGGTCCTATAGATGTTTTTTACGGCTTCCTACTTCAGGAAAATTAATTCCTCCACGTGTTAGACAAGTTTGATATTATTGAACTTAAAGTTTTTGTTGTTTTGAACCACAAAAGTTAAAGATTTACTTTGCAAAAGCCTTTCAAAGTTAACAAATTAACCCTCAACAGTACACCTTCCCGGGCTGATTAATCTGTACACCTGGGGTCCGCACGGACCCCAACACAGTTTTTTGCTAATTTTTAGAAATTATTAGTATGCTACCAGCTCAATTGTTTTACTGAATCGATGTGTGAACCTCTGAGTCCACATTACGTACAAAAGTCATACATTTTTACCTTTTCCAATTTTTTGGTGAAGAAAAGAAGGAATCAAGAAATACCCGTTTTTTAAGTTTTTGAGGTTCGTGGGACTGGGGGAGGGGGCTTATTGCCCCCCTCAGAACTCGGGAACGGTATATCGTATGGCCACCAAATTTTCAGAAGATGGTGTACTAGTGAAAATTAATCAATGCAACAATTTTGATGTCGTTATGACGTAGTATGACGTCATTATGACGTCATTCATATTATTTTAATGGCTCAAACCGTTATAAATAGGTTATTCTCTTAAAACTTAATGGTATACAACGCAACTTTAACAAAAAGTGTTTATGATAAAATGATAAGGTCTGCTAAAGCTTATGTTGCCCTTAGCAACACCAGTGACGTCATACAATGATGTCATACATATTTAATTATCCGCCATCTTGGATCTTGGTTTTGACCAATGACGTCATCAAATTAGCATAAATTATTAATAAAAATCACATTAAATTACATAAAATGTTATTAATGTTAGAAGGCATGTGTCACTTATCATAAAAGCCTGAAAATAAAGTAAACTATAAGAAAAAAAGTAAAGTATAAGAACGCCAGTGTATCTATTACGATCGAGAGACGGCTGGGGTCCGCGCGGACCCCAAAAGAAAATCAGATACAAAATTTTTAAAAAATGGGGGAAACGGAATTTTCTGCACTGTGTTGAGGCACAACTTTGTGGGTGACAATTACCAGAAATTTCAGAAAAAAATCTTTAGAAACAAAAAAAATATTATAGAATATATAGTGCTGGGGTCCGCGCGGACCCCAGGTGTACTGTTTAGGGTTAAAGATCAAACATGACCTTTTATGGTATGTAAAAATCGATAATCTTTAGAAGAAAATGTATCTTTATTTTAGCGTCACAACTTCAATTAAAGGAAGCGTCTCTCATTCCCAGATTTGGCCAATTCGCGAGTTGGGAAACGCGATGGGCTCTTATGGGGGTTTTACTTCAGGTCTTTTCGGCTCTCGTTATTGACTTTGAAACTATTTCTGACCATCAAAATACATAGAATTAATCAGAAATGGACTGTTTTATCAATAGACTTTTTAATTTGAAGCCTTTTCTGGTCAGTTATCACTGGCTTTTCGGTTTTAAAACCATAAGATGCAGGATCGGTGCAAATATGGTTGAAATACTCTCTCTCTCTCTCTCTCTCACACACACACACACACACTCACACATAAACAGAAAATAATGAGCCATAGCATAACACATTGTGAACTTTCGTACATTTATTCAATACTTTCAGCAACCTAGCTGCACACTGCATATTAGTATAAATCTAGGGCACCGGTCAACATTTTATGTTTTTAATAGCTTCCTACTTCATAATTCGTCTACACCCACTACAAAACAATTCCTCACATTTTCAGAACGCCTTATTTCTCAACAGTTTTCCTGCAACAATTCTACATTCCCCGTCAAATACAATCATTGAAAAACATTAGAACAAACTTCTTATGCTAACAAACATGCAAGGTCTTTCAGTTGCAGGACGCAAAGCTCACTTTCAGTACATTTTTGTTGTATTTTTTTCTTTTTTTTTGCTTCTGATACAATTTCTTTTTCTTCGAGTCTGGAGCAAGCCTGTACTGGTATGGCATTTGGTCTGGATTTAATATACAAGATGTTGAAATATCATAAAAACCACAAACATATAGTTCCATATGCAGGTTGCCTGTCATTCCTAGACCACTGTTGTTGTTTTCCAATTGTCCTTTGAAATTATAATCTTTCTCCTTTTACTTTCATTTTTTCATAATCAAAGCTATCTGAAGGATAGATGGTAAAGAAGTGATTTTTGTCTACAGTGACAGCAGATAGATATGTATACTGTGTTAGGAACTGACAGTTTTGAGATTTTTAAAATAAAAATGGTAATATCACACCTTACGTTCATGTGAGAACTTGCATGTTTTTTCAACTCTCAACCATTGTTAAGTTGGTGGCTTTTAAGAACAGAGCAGCATCTTGTAGACATACAACAGAAGAAAGATTGGCACATTTGGAAAATTCTACTTCAGGATGAGGTGTTGCACATGTCAGTGTAAACCCGAAGAGCTCCAAAGGACTATTCTACACTTCTTATCCTCTTTGGGTTAACATTGACTGGTGCAAAGCCTTTTGAAGTTTCTGCTTCAGAATGATATTGCTTGATACTCCAGGCTTCTCCTATACCTTTTTGACCCGATGGCATATCATTTTTTTTTATTATACAGATTTTTAGTTCACATCTGTACCTAAGACATGGTAAGGAACAATATACTACACATGTCCATGTTACTAGACATGCATTTCGAGTCTCAACTATTTCACTAAAGAGTGGGGGTGACAAGATTTTTGTAATTCTGTGATTTTCATTCAAATTTAACTTTTGTTTTAGTAGCTCCCACAAGCTTTTGGGATTAAAAAATACATCCCAATCAGTACAAATTTAGGATTGGGCTTTGCAAAAATGAGAATTTAATTTCATTCCAAAAATGACCAATTTTAACTGAAATGGACATACCATAAGTTTAAAAAAAAAAATCACTTTTACCATCCAAAACATTGCTACGATGTCTGTAGGTATGATTTTGGCACTCCAAACTTTCCCTTGTCGTTGTCCATTTTTTACATACATGTAGATGTCAACAAAGAAGGCAGTTAGAACAAAGTTCAACTTCTCTATAAGCCGTACTGTAACAATTTGCTCCCAAGGACTAACTGGTGTTGATATATGTAAGATACAATTATGCAGAGTACGTGCAGTTTGGTGACAACCTCTCTCCACTCGAGGCTTCGACCACGAGGTGTCGCCAAAAAATTCGAGAGATCATTCAATAAATTTCATAGGATGAAAAACACATTGTGTGCTTGCTTGTTTTTTTAGATCGTACCTTTACTTTAAATTTGTATCCTCCTCCAATTATAAAATCAAGGGTTGCAAAAATCCAATTTAGGTCATTCAGCGATCGCTGTATAGTGGACAGGGAGGTTGTAATATGTCTAATATATATAGGCCAGTTAGACAATGTCTTGGCAATATGTATTCAATTAACAGGCAAAATTAAGTTCAACATATGGCAGTTATTTTAGGGATGTACCACACTGAGGCTAGCAAGGAGCTACGCAAAAGGCCACAGCCCCCTACCCTTCCAAGTGAACTCTTCCACTTTTTTTTGCCTATAGGTTATTCACCTATTTTTTAGGAAAGCACACCCCCTCCTTTGTACATGTGGTATATTCCTATGGAATTGTGTGTCAATTTGAAATACAGTATTCCTTACAATCACAAGTTGAGTGACGCAAATCCTGATTCAAACTTATCCATCCTGCCAAAACAGTACACAAATAAGCGGAAGCAAAGAAACCGTGACAAAAGAACAACCTTCTTCAATACATAACATCAGTATGTAAATCGTGTAGTATATTTCCCAGGTTTATGTTCTTGAAAGAAGCCAGAGCTTTCCGTTTCAAATTTCATGAAACTGTGACTGTATAGGGTTGTTTTTTTTTGGCCAAGTGTGCTTGCGTGAATTCTGTTGTCTCAAAAGTGCAATAATCGGTGGCATATAATATAACAATTGTTACAAGCAGCAAAAAAAAATAGCAGCATGTAAAAAAAATCAATTATAATATTTTTCCTTCTACAGGGTTCAAATGCATGATCATTTTCATGGACAGTTAAAAAAACTAATACTGTTAATTTGTTGAATATCAACACCATTATAAGAAAAACAGGGTGCATGTATAATATAAAACTTATTGATTCGGACAAAGTTTCTAGTTCATTTAAGAATGAGCAAGCCCTGTTAAAGAATTCAAAGTTATGAGATACACGGAGACACATTCAGTAAAAACTTAACCTGAGTGACTCTAAGACACTGCACTTCTTCTCTGATGTAGAAAAAAAATGACAGCCTAGGTCAGGTCCAGCATTCACTGTTTCTTTAACTGTCAGTATGCTAAGGGTGCTTCTGCACACCTTGGTTGTACAGGCACACTCCTAAGGTAGCATGTTGAGGGTTATGTAAAGACAGTTCAATAACAGCCTTCATAGAAAAGGGACATAATGTTCAACAGGGGCAGGATAGTTCAATCTGTTTTTTTTTAATAGCAGTATTTTCAGCCAAATGCTCAGTCTTCTAAAGCCTTAAAATTCGAGATATATATTTGCTAAAGTGTTGTGTTGACATATTTTCATCTCACCATTCTTTAGTGTACTTAGTATTTAGTCTACTAGAAAATCTGTTTTGAACTTTTATTAGCAATTCAAAAGTAAAGATCATTTTGATGAATCTACAATCTTTTAGCACCATAATAGCAATTTTAGTGCATGACAGCAAACAGAATCCATTAAAACTCTTGGAACATTTCTTTTTTTCTTCTGAACTGCAGTGGTAACAGTGAAGGGACCTGGCCTGGCATTGCCATATTGTGTACCGTAGCTGCCATCCTGGTAGGACTTTTGAACTTGTACAAATTGCAGTCACCAGAAACTGATTTTGTCTACTGTGATACTGTGCCCAGTTTCTAAGACTCTGAAACGTGACCTTCCGAATGCAAACTTCAAGACCTTGCCTCAAGAAGACAGCTGTATGTTACAAGGTAAAGCAGAAGTCTTGCTCACAAAACCTTATCTCTGTTGGCCCCTCAAACTCCATTCTTGAATCTCTAAGGAGGAAAAATCTACAGAACTATTATGGCTTCTGATTGGTCAGACTGTGTGGCATGATGTGATTGGTCACCAAGACATAGCTGCTGATTGGCTGTGGCCAGAGCAATGATGTGATTGGTTGCCAACAGTTGAATGCTGATTGGCTGTACCTAGGGCCACAATGTGATTGGTCACCAACATTTAATGCTGATTGGCTGCCTCCTGGATTAACCTCTCATTGGTTGGTAATGCTGAAAACACAGTCTGATTCGCTGTACTCAATTTTCTGTGCTACCTGGCAAAACAATGTAATATTTTGCACTTAGAACTTCGATTGAATACATCAGCAAATAAATTGGCTTGATACAAGTCAACTTAATCACAAAACTTTTCCTCATCAACCAAGGCCAACAGAGACAAGAACATATTGAATATGTCATTGGTACAAAGAGAACAACATCTTCAAATTCTCCACAACACCGTCTTCCTCTCTTCATATATATACACACACCGGGACAATTTTTTTTCCAGCAAGACCTCTGCTATAAGTTGTACTACATGCAGGTAGGACCCCATGTTCTGGCTCACATGAACATGCACATGATTTTTACTTTACTTTTGGTGGTTTTCCATGGGGTGCTACCAAAATCCAGCCAAACTCTAACACAGTTTACTGCCCTGTTCAGGCCATTTTAATATAATTTGACCTCAAGGTTTCGGCAAACGTGTTTGAACTTGGCTTTGAAGTGTGATAAACCAAACGAGAGCCCGCCCGATAATGCAATTCACAGGAAAAAAAATGTAGGTCGGCATCATTTTAAGCACTGCACACAGTGGAACAACTTGTGGAGGGACAGATCACCATCATTCTAAACAAGGGTCTGAGTCTACATCTTCCCAAATATCCCCGCCCCATAGGTGTCGCCAAAAAATGAACAAGTTGATGGACATACATGTATAATCCAAACAGCCTGGGGCAATTTACAGTAGTATTCAATTTTTTTTTACATACCTACATGTAATTATTATACTAACCAAAATGTTTAAGCTTTTTAAGCCATAAGTGTGAGACATTTTATGTTTTGACAGTGTCATATTTTGCTGATAAGATATGATTTGCTTATGATTTTTATGATGAAAGTTGTCATGGGGAGGATTTTATAAAATATACACCTTAAACCCCAAATGTTACAATTTGACATTTTCTGTATTTTGATGTGTATTCAAGTACAAATGATTTGTAAACCCCAAAAAAGGGCAATTAGAACTTTAAAAACACAAGACAAATGGATAAAATTTAAAAAAAGACGTAGCAAAGACCTCAATAAAATCATCACTTTTGAAGCTATAATGTTGAAAATTTCTTCAAAATAATTTAAAATGTCGATCTAGATGGTGAATCAAATTGTTAAACACTACAGGTTGAAACCATATACATCTTTTTTCCAGACATTTTTGACTCCCTGTCCCACCACAGTTGTTGCACAGAGTAACTTCTTACACCCCCACACATATTTTTTTTACACTCCTACATACTGTATATGGCTCACAGCAAGCTAGTTTCAATCACACACATAATGTGGACGTGCTGGACGGTGTGTCGCGTCGGTCGAGGGTTTTACAGGTACGACTCCAGTTCACCGCGGCGGCGGACGTCGCAGGTCCAGCAGTGGAAGCCGCCTCCCAGGGAGTTGGCGTGGCGTAGGTTCACCTGGGAAAATATGTTGTGTTACTTGCAGTACTAAGGAATGTCGCTAGGGGGTGCATGTAAGATAAACCGCCTCCCAGGGAGTTGGCATGGCACTGGGAAAATACATGTGTTACTTGCAGTGCTCAGGAATGTCGCTAGGGGATGCATTTAAGATAAGCCGCTTCCAGAGAGTTGGCATGGCGGAGGTTCACCTGGGAAAATATGTTGTGTTACTTGCAGTACTAAGGAATGTCGCTAGGGGGCAAATGTATGATAAGCGGCTTCCAGGGAGTTGGTATGGCGGAGGTTCACTGGGAAAATACATGTTACTTGCAGTACTCATGAATGTCACTAGGGGGCATCATTTGATGGCCCTCCTTTTCCTCCTACCATGCAAGGAGGTCCCAACGAAATAATCCTAGAAGCAACAAATTAAACTGGTCTGGCCTTACCTAAATGCCACTGAGAAAAATATGCTTCCTTGCAGTACTCAGGAAAGACACTAGAGGGCGCACATGCACTGAGCCTTTACCTTGATGGTCTTGATGCCAAGCTTCTCGAACATTTTCTGGGTGGCGACTTCGTTGCTGTCACACACGACGCGCTTCGGGTCGATCATCAGCACGTTCATGGACAACCACTTGGACGACATCCACAGGGGATGGCCTGTGGGAGGATAACCAATCAATCAATCAATCAATCAATCACATAAAAATACATGGCCAAAGTAGCAATGTCGAAAATATTACAGTTTTGTGAATGTGAATTAGATCCTCATAAGAGAAAAGTAACTATATTTTGTATATTTAATTAATAATAAAAAGAAGGTACACATGTACTTAACGTGGCATCGAATGGCTGAGTGGCTATATATAGGCAAGCAGACACGAGATCGAGAGGTCTACAGTTACCACATTCAACCATCTTATTCTGTTACCAACACAAATTTGCTAATTCTAACAAACAGAAAATCAAACTCTTGCGGCCTAACGTAGTAATATCCCTTTATAATTACCATCCGGCATTTCCGGTGTGGGAGGGTGGACGATCGTCCAACCAGCCTTCTTGAACATGTCGATCTGGTGACAGGGCCGGTCAGGGTTGGATAGAACCAGTCCGGGGCCGATGATGTTGAAAGTGGCGTCGATGTGCATGGGGTTGGGGTCCTTGAAGGAGATGGTGTGGACGTTGTAGCCTTTTGGCTCCAGGTGGCGACGCATCCACTCGATTCCCATAAAGTTGGTAACCTGCGTCGGTGAAGGTTAGACATCCAGGTAATAAGGCCTAACAAAATAAATGTTGTGTTTCCTATTACAGTCCAGAAAAAATTAGGGTCGGTAGGTAGGGATTCCCTTTTTTTTTTTTTTTTTTTTTTTTAGTCAAAGCCGGGACAATGAACGTATGATCTGTTTGTACTACACAGAAAATTGGGCAGTACTAAACAGATCGTAAAATTCTTTGTTTGTATATAGTAACTAGGGGTGGGTACCGGTCCGGCTCATTCAGGTCCAGGTCCAGGTCCAGGTCCAGAGGATCAGGTCCAGGTCCGGACCTGTACCTGTACCTGATTCTGTACAGTAGTAATTACATATACTAGTAGCCTATGATTTACGGTGTAGCATCAGTACAGAATAATTTTGCAAATCTAGTATTTGAATTACTAAGACCACTACAAAGATCTAAACAATTGAGATCTAAACAGAACTGAACACTTTATTAAAGAAAATATATTAAACAAAATACATATTTAAACTTCTCCTCTAGTCCACTAGATCCTATTGCTATCAAAACCTGATATCATTTACAAAGAGAACCGAATAAATTAGGACATTAAAGTTTCCAACCAATCACATTGCAGGATTGCATATCCGCCCTCTAGCGGTTATTGGTCGAACTGCAAACTCTCGCGAGGTCTCGCGAGGTTCCGCGAGGATCGGCCAAGATTCAAAATGGCGCCACGATCGTGCCGATCGCTGAAGTTTCTTTGTATTTTCCTTGGTATTTTACGCGATTCAATCGAAGAAAGAAAGTTGACCACAAGTAAACAAGAGTAATATAGCAATGGGAACCTAACAGTCCGTTTTGTTGGGCGCTAATTTCTCATCTCGAGTGAAAATTTACGTGCGTCCCATGGTCAGTTTGGGCATGTGGTGCCGCTCGAGTGAAATTTTTCGGTCCGATTTGAACCAATACGCAGCCTGTAAACTTCTCCTTTTTGATTCCTACATGACTATCGGTATAGAAAATATGGAAAAATATTGTTGCAAAATGAGAGAGGCGGAAACTAAGGTAAATCTCTTTTATTTTAATGCTGGATGTTCATTTTCCTGGCAGGCCTCCTTGTATGTAGTGATCATCGGTAGTAACAAGTCTGGATTTTTGTTTCGGTCCAAAAAAGGCTAGGGTCGGGGGGGTTTTCATAGGGTCGGTCGGGTAACCGGAAACACAACATTTTTTTTCCTAGGCCTAAGATACGCCAAAAAACAGTTACTCAAGCAACTGGATATAATTTTGGAAACGGTCAGACGTTTCAGGTAGCATCCACTACCTTTCGTCAGTGACACTAAGAGACTGCAGGAGAATTGCAGGTTTATAAGCACTTACTATTGATTGATATGCAAATAAGTGAAGACATTTTGTGAAAGTCCAAAAGGAAACAAAGTTAGATAAGTCAAGACAAGGATAATGCAAATTAGTGAATAAGCTCATGTTGTTTCAGAACAGGAGCTTAAGTGTTGTCTGTCCTTGGGGCTGGGAGCGCCAAATCCCAAGTGCCCGAGAGGTCTAACCGTAGTTGGTAACCTGGATTCAAGTATTCGTCGTCAGTGGGTCATACGTATAGCTTTGCAATTAGACTGATTTAATTATATGGATGACATCCTCTGGGCACCCAAAAATGATGCATGGTCTTTCAAGTTAATTATACCAGTTATGTTCTACTTTTTGAAAACAAAAAAGAAAATGACACTCCCCTTTTCATATCATTACAACCAACTATCATACATAGATACTACTTCCTATATGTTGTTAAATATGTTTATGAAAGAATAAGAAAAAGTTAAGAAACAGATACAAATATTTATCATACATAACATTTTCAGAAAATTCCCTGACTTTTCTTTTTAAACTATAGGTAAGTTGAACATGTACTATGTTTCATGCTTGTATGTGCTGTACACTCATAGAAGGGTATTTATTTTAATTTTTGGTGACGTCTCAGGGAGCAGCCTAATGGTACAGTATTGTGTGCAATTCGCAAGAATTCTAGGAATCGTACAGGCATTTTGTCCACAGGAATGGAATGTCCACAGGCATGTGACCCACATCTATGCCCACATTCCTGGAAACCTTTGGGACCCTGCTTTGGGAAGACCTCTCTGCCCCGGATGCCCTACTTTCTGTGACCCCAGGGCTCGTTCACTATACACTCAGAGGAGGAGTGCACTGTATCTGTATAGGTACCAAGTCTTCCTCAAAATCATGAAATGATGGCAGGGCCGCAGTCCATGCAAACAATAACCCTAACAGCAACCACCGTCGCCATGGCAATGTATGTTTTCATTGCCAGTCTTGTTATAGAAGGGTAGTAATTATACAATAACTGATATGAAATAGCCAGTCAGTCTATGCAGTCACTAAGACATATTACTATGCAAAGGAGCAAATAGGAAATTCACAATACCTAATGGTGACCTAAAACAAACAAATGAACAAACAAATAGCGTGCGTACCTGGCTTCGTTGGGCGAAGATGTCTCGTCCCGCACGCATGAAGTCGGCGGCGTCAAAGCAGGGCTCGAACTCGGTGGTGACAAACTTTCCCTCGGCTGCGAGCTTGTGGCGATCGTCCACAGACCGCATGGGGTACTCCTGTAGCAGGGTAAGAAACAAACGTCAGTGAAAGTGATCTCTAACCAGTTTCTGCTACTAAAGATCCACTGCTCAACAAGTCATGTGTGTTATCTGCATAACGTTACAGGGGTCGAAATAAGATTTCGGGGCCAACTTGCACTGGTGCAGATGAAAAAAAAATACTTGCACCAGAAGAAAAATAGTTGCACCCCCCAAAAATAAAACGAACACAACCAAAAGTACATGTAGTAACTTTAATAAAAACTTCAAGGATTCTGGTTTTGTTCCCTTTCCAGTTCTTTATTGGGTATTTCTACAGGTACTGACAGGTAGTAACAGCGGATGAAGCAAACTTGCACTGCGGTGCATACCGGCAAAAAATTAGTTGCACGACACCAAATTTACTTGCACCAAGTTGCACACAGAGGGGTATTTCGACCCCTGCGTTAACATCACAGAAGCGGTGGATCTTTCATTTCTTGACAAAGACTGGAGTTGTACAGTAAAAAATTTGGTGCAATTTTTGTGTGGGCAATTGCAGTTAAAACCTAAAACCCAGTTTCAGAATGACTTCTACCAACACAAATGGACTTTCAAACCTTGAACCAGTTTAGCTCAAATGAACTAAATGTACAGTTGAGCTATCACTATTCCACTGGTCGTGACAGAAAAGACAGATCGAGTCGTTAAATGTATGATTGTCCATCCTACTCATTGTTTAGTGCAATGGTGCTCGCAAAATGAGAGCGTCCTGGAAAATTTGGAAATTCTAACCCTCTGAAATGCTATTTAACACTTTTTCAGACGTAAAGTTTTCTTGTATAATCTGTGATTTTAAGCTTACAAAAATATTTTTACATGTCATGAAGTTCAGATTTTCTTTGGACAAACAGGGGGAAATTTTTGTCTGTCTCAAGAAGCAAATTTTTGTCCCAGAACAGAGGGAAGGGTCCTGGAGACAGCCTGATAAGTATGCAAGACTTACGTCATACAGTATACAGTACGAGCACGTCGGCAGAACGTATTGCACCTGCGCGAAACCCGTAATGTATTGTGCATAGCACTTTGGCAGAACGTCTCATATAAGGTTGTAATAGAGCATATAAAGTTGACAGCCTGTCTGTAGTTTTCAGATGTTGTATAGGAAAAGATATCGTCTGCAACAGGCAAAATTTTGATGCAACGTTGACCAAACATCCAATGAAAAACGTGAAAAATCAGGGTTTCGCGCAGGCGCAGTACGTTCTGATGACGTGCTCCTAAGACCAAGGTTTGGAGAAGAAAAATTTAGTTCTAAAATTCCCGATGAGTGTATACCTGGTCGTACAGCTCATCAGCCATGGTAGGTTTGGGCGCGGTAGTCCAGTTGGCGCCCTCCTGGAAGTACTCCTTGATGAGGGAGCGGTAGGCGCGGTACTCGAAGAAGCGGGTACGCCAGGCCATGGGGCACTCGATGATCTCGTCACCAACCACCAGGAGGATGTCACGCGGCATGGACGCATACAGGCCTGGGGACACAAAACAGCGTCACAGTTAAAGCTAGGGCTGCATATCTAAACGTAACATGTACAGGTACAGAGGTTTAGGTCAGGACCTGTACATGTACCTGAACAATTTGGCAAATTAACATGTTCTACTGAAAATTCTTCAATAATGACAGAAACATTAATAAAGTGTTGACAATTCGTCAGTATCTTTATACAAAGATGTCTGTCGGTAACGAAAATATGGAAATTTAAAATATTGTTGCGAAATGAGAGAGACGGAAACTAAGGTAAATCTTTATTTTAACGCTGGATGTTCATTTTCCTGGCAGGCCTCCTTGTGTGTAGTGATCATCAGTAGTAACAAGTATGGATTTTTTTTCCGGTCCAAAAAATCGGTCCATCGACGTTTCATATTTTTTGGACTGGACCGATACTATTTATCCGGTCCGTACCGGTCCACCTGGACTGGTACGCACCTCTAGTTAAAGCTGCATTATGTAACATTTGGACGATACAAAAAGTCAATTTTCTGATCATTTCTCTACAAAATAAATTGAATCAACTCTCCTCCATTTCAAAAAAGTGAAATTCAGGAAGTGGAGGTGCCAAAATATGACGCCTTACGAGTGTGTTTAAAAGTTGGAAACACAGCTGTCAGCCATGTTTGTTTACATTCTGGTAGTTTGTTGGTGGTGGTGCCACAAACTGAGTGCGCCTTGTGTGGGCTGTTTTAGCACCAACCATAAATAAATGTCATAAATGTGACATAATTGCACAAATATGTTGAAAAGTAGATAACAATCACATGAAGATTTTTTCAATTAAGATATTTCAATTTTTGGTGCAAAAATATTACATAATGCAGAAAACAGTTAAGATTTTTTACCTGGGGATTCGAACCAGGGAGTCTTGTACACCTCGGACCAGTTGACGGGTTCGGGACGGCGGACGATGACGCCCTCGTGCTTCAGAATGTTACAGAACTCTTCAACCTCTTGGACGGCCTTCGTCATGTGATCGTTGGGGAATGGCTTACCACCGTTCTTCAGGAAAAAGGACCAGTTCTTCTCATATGTGTTTGCCTGGAAAGACACAGGAGATAGAAGTCTTCAAAAATAATGTTTCTCCAATGACCGTCAAAGAAATTCAGCCTCCGAGACATTATGGTTGACCTGGACCGAATAGGACACCAATAATGATCATAATTTTGAATTGTATATTTAGCTTCAGGGCTCGAAATACTTTTTTTCTGCATACCTGCAGTTGTGCAGGTGATAGTGATTGAAAATTACCTGCACCAGACAAATTTTACCTGCACCACTCAGAATTTAGGATGTATGGACTACACTAAAAACTGTCCAAAAACCATAATGTCATTATTTCCATTACTTCATACTATTTAAGTGGTAATGCAGCAAATAAAAATCAACATATATCTAAAAATAATAAGTATGAATAAAGAGACTCTTTCTACACAACCGAATGTTTTATTCAGCCGACGTTTCGGTGACCGTCTGTCACCTTCCTCAGGGCAATTCTGACAGTGCAATGTGAACCAGTCAGAATTGCCCTGAGGAAGGTGACAGACGGTCACCGAAACGTCGGCTGAATAAAACACTCGGTTGTGTAGAAAGAGTCTCTTTATTCAGTGACTTACCAACCTGATGAAACTATTCACGAACATATTATCTATATAAACCCAGTACATGAACTAGTGCAAGTTAGGTGCAGGTAAACATCAGAAATACCTGCATAGCTGCACAGGTATTTTGAGCCCTGAATGATAACAATTTTGACTTGTATATTCAGCTTTCTTTTATGTTCCATGTCATGTATGTTGTTGTTTTCTGTATAGCATGTAAACAGTGTTCGAAATACTTTTTTGAACCAGGTAGCACAGTGTGCACCTTTGAGTTCAGCGGTACATATTTTCAGGTTGCGTGGTGCGCTACCTGAGTCAGGGAGCAACTAGCGCACAAGAAAATCAGGTTGCAATTGCTAGTGTGCTAGTGGGTATTTCGAACACTGTGTAAATTATCTTTCTTATTTGCTTACTAGACCCTCACTTGTGTTTACTTATTATATAAGTTTTCAGACTGACCAAGAAATGTTTGTTACCATTGTTAGAGGCTGTGATGACTAATTTCCATAGTGGCCGAGAATCCTGAGCTCCTATTGGACTGACTTTCATAGTTTTAAAAAGAATTCTGAGTTCTTATTGGTCAGATTTTTATAGTGATAAAGAATTCTGAGCTCCTATTGGTAGTTCTGGGAATGGGACTGGTTCTCTTGAGTTAGAATTGTATGGCCACAAGCTCTCAGAGGAAGGCCCAATCAGCCCCTGACAGAGAGATTGTGGAACACGTACAGGCAACAGGTTTTGACAGATGACTTCGGGATCTAAGAAAGGTTCTTCGGAGCGTTGCGGGATTACACAAAATTGCCACGCTGACGTCACAGACGTAGTAATCAACTGCTGCAGTGTCTGACCTTGTCAAAACGCGTGCATTTCAGAGTCAGGGTGACAAATATAGACACTGAGCTGGGCCCACTCTATAGAGAGAACTGCACTCTACATCAAGGACAGATGCCCCAAGCTATTACTCTCTGTGATTACTGAGAAGCACAAGTTGAGAGTAGTTTTCAAGTACATACAGATCACTATAGATGTAAGTTGAAGTTGGAAGTATATTGTACAGTTTCTGTAGTTTTCAAGTACATAAAATGAATACCTATAAACTGGAAGCTCATTTGTGATACATGATTAAAATAAATAAGATAAACACAACCCAAATCAAGCTGTCAATGTTGTTGAATAATCTTTTTCTTGGACAAATCCTCACATATTTTCTAAACTTATTGTTAGTTACTTCTTTCCTGTAAGCAATGTTACTTCTGCAGAAACAAATTGTTCTTGCACTGGAAACAGCCTAGAAAGATTTGTATCTTTCCTTGGTGCTGAAACGCCATCATTTGAGATGAAACAGCCCAGTTTCTGCTAAATTTGGTCTTTTCTTGCCCAAAATGATCCAGTTAAGTAATATAAGTGTAGCAAATTTAAAACTATAATCATTTACTGTGCTTATGCACCCAAAAATGTGTAGGGTTGTAAAGGTATGGTATTGTACATGTTGCACTAGGATACCTTGAACCTTGAATGGGGACACTAGGATACAGCATGTTCTTAAAATTTGATTGTCAGAAAAACAAACTTTAAGAAATGTTTTGTTGTGCTACTTGTTTAAGTTAGCTATAGAATTTCATATTCAAGCTCAAAAGAGTAAGGTTTGCGTCTAGGTTTTGGTGACATTCTACTTTTTTTATGTTGTGCACTCAATATCTTTCCTGTGCACTTAACTCTCCAATCCAAACCCCACATTTTGGAGAAAATCTTTGGCATATTCTAACACAATATGGCCAGCTCAGACCAACAAACATGCTCAATGAGCTACACACCTTCTGATTGGTTGATTGTCCTTAGTTAAAATTGTTCAGATTGGTCAATTCTTGATAGTGTTCTATTGGAAGCTGGTGTTAGCGGGAGATTCAAACTGAGCCACAATTGTGGCAAAAGGGTCTTAGAGGGTCAAATTTTTTATTTCAAGCTTTATTTTTGAGTTGATTTAGAACCAGAATTTTTTTTTTTTTTGCAAATCAGAAAAAAATGAAGAGGCGAATCCGAGAAGCAACAAATTAAATTGGTATGGCCATACAAATGAAAAAAAAGTCTTCTGACCTTGACCTCCACAGTGAAGGGCGGGACACAGGCCCCCTCCACACGTCCAACAATCACCTCCTCCAGCGGGTCCCACTCGTTGTAGGAACAGACGGGGTTTTTCTTGGGGCTCTCGTCGGGTTTGGCATCTTCGGGCTTGGCGCTGTCTTCTTGGGCAAGGTCCTGCATGGCAACCTGGGTACTCTGGTGACGCACCCGGTCGCTGTGGACGGACCGCGACCATAGCTGCAGAAAAACATCAAGCGTTCATGTAAACTCAAGTAGGAGGCAAGATGGTCTTGTGGTTAGGAGTTCTGGGTTCGAATCCCTGGCAGACTCTCAGATGTTGTGTCCTTGGGAAAGGTACTTTACACCTATTTCCTCACTTGACTCAGGTGATAATGAGTACCCGTAGCTTCAGTTAGGGACGTCCTCTCGGATAGGACGTAAAGCTGGAGGTCCTGTGTTTGAGGAGAGTCACACCTCAAGCATGTTTAAGAACTAATAATAAAATTTGTTTTCATTAAGAACTGATAACAAAATTGTTTTCATTATGTTTACCTTCACAGAATTTACCTTTGCAGAAGGAAAACATATTGTTTTTTCTCTGTTTCTTCTTCTTCTCCAAACAAAAAGGTCAATGACCTGGACCAGACAGCTGTCACCAAGGTAACTGGTACTGTAGCAGGCACCATGTGCTGTTGAATTACATTATGTAGCAAGTTGGAGGGGCTGGTCACCACATATATGAATGTGTTTTGAGTAAGAAGAAGCAAAGGTAAACATAATGAAAACAATTTAGTCTAAGGACCACTGGTTTATTATTTATTTATTCATTTAACACATTCAGTTTTTTGGAGTGAATACAGTGACTGTCGAATTCAAGTTTTCCTCCCTGCCCTCTGCTTTTATGATGTCCGCTTGCTACATTTTCACCTTGAAATGTCCGAAAGCCAAGGAAATAAATTGGTCTGGCCTTAACTTGCATTCCATCTGCATTCTGCCACACACAGTTCACTCCCTGAAGCACTTTCACAGAGTTGCTTTGTCTGTTCATCAGCTTGTTGGTATTCCGGGGGTATGGGTTTTTAATCAAAACCCACCAAGCCCTGTCAAGTCACCTAACATTGGGCAGCAGCCTCTCAACCAGATTGTAAGCCTTTTCCATGCCTGCAGGACTTTCATGTTGAGTTGAAACATGGAGTAATGGTAATCCAGAGTCTACGTGACTGCAATCCCTAGGTTCAGTTCCGGACTTGTAAGTCCGGACCTAAACCCACAGTATATACAAAAGTGCTCCGATTGTGGCGAGCAAATTGGACAGGTCTGTTACAAGCCTAGACTTCAAGGTTAGAGGCAAGTCAGTGCATTCTAAGTCCTTCTCAAAAGATGATAATTGCACTCTATATCTGGGGTTATATACATGTTGTAGTAGTGTCAGCATGTTGTGTGGCTTATCAGCCCTGAATACCACTCAATACCAAAAACCATATTTTCCCAATACCTTGATCCCCACAGTCACAACACAAAGATTGTAACCTTTTGTTCAACCTAATAATAAAATCAGCCTGAGGGACAGATACAGAAGGAAACGTTACTTTGAACTCTGGCTACATGTAGTACCTTTGATTAGGCTTTGATATATCAAGGGGGCTATGCAGTATTATCAAGATCACAAGCAGCTCACTTTTATCCATTCTTGTAAAGTATAGGGTTTAGGCAACACTATTTTATTTTTTGGTTCTTGGACAGTGTCAGGTTAAGATATAGTAATGCTTATAGGTCACATTTCTAAACCGTGAACGAAAAATAAACAATTTATGTCAAGAATTTACACAAATAGTACTCATGATTAATTTTTTTTCAACTTTTTTTGTGTTTTGTTGTCTTTTACATCATATGGCATAAACATACAAAGGTTTATAATTCAAACTATGACTTTTGAACTTTTAATCAAACCACTGCATTGATAGATGGCTTCGCTCAGAAAATAAATTATACAGGGAAGGCACAGCTTTAGATAGTTCTAAACACCAAAGGGCAAGAACAGAGAGCACTTTTTGGCAAGGCCAACATCAAACACATGTGGGTATGATTAAGGGCTTGCCCAAGGCTCCAGGCCTGACTGGGAGTTAATGCTGCGTGAAATGAGCTACAAATTGTACCAGTAGTTGGTCAATTTATACTAAGGAAGTCAGGATGTAGGAATGACTAGCAATGAAGGAACAATTTTGCTGCTCAGAAAGAGCACTCTTGTACATGTACAATGTATATAGGGAAGCCAAAAGGACCAATTCAAGTGTTGTAGATGTTGGGGGGGTTGCAAAATAGCCATATAGAATTTGTTGGTAATGTATTTGATACACTATTGACATTAGCATTTGGGTTACGTTTTCAAGGTCTCAAGTTTTGGTGGGTAAAAGCCTTACAGCGAAAAGTGATCAAATTAAATCTGTTTTCAGGGCTGTTTTTGAAGATTCCTACCTATACTTTAGCAATTTGCAGGATTTTGCAAGATGCTGCTTTGGGCAATGTCAGATGCTTCAAAATTAATGTACTTTAATTTTTAGTTTTTATTTCCCTCAAGAACTGTCCTTGTGTTATTACTTTATTTAGGCCACAACAATTTAATCAACTAGTTCTTGGATTCGCCCACTTTATTTTTTTCTGATATGCAAAAAAAAAAAAAACTATTCAGGTTCTGAATCAACTCAAAAATGCTAATATTGTGGCCCCAACAATTGAAAAATGTCCTTTTATTCCTACTTGTTACAGTTTTTCCATCTATCAATGTAGTGGTTTGATTAAAGTTCGAGATTCATAGTTTGAATTACAAACCACACTGGTATGTTGATTTCACGTTTCCTATATTTGATAGCTTTGGGGCTATCATAGGATGCCTAGGCCTGTTTTTTTTCGCCCTGTCGCTTCATATTTTTTCTGAAAAAAAATCTGAGAACCAACAAATTAAATTGGTGTGGTCTTATAAATATTAATTACACAACTGTGACATGTGAGAGAAGGGAGCTTGTGACACATGGCATCTGTCATCCATTTTGCCTAAAGTAATGCCCGTTGTTTGCACAGCATAAATTTGCATGAATGTTTTTTCCTCTGTCAAAACAAGACAGACAACACAAAAATCATGCTCAGAAATATCTACCGGTAGCTGAGGTACAAAAATTTCTCTATTTATCTGAAATAGTAGGCAAATCTAAGGACTGAATTATATCATGGGGCTTACATAGCTGTCTTAAATTGCTAGCCAGACTCTAGTAGTCCTAGTAGTAATATCATTATTTATGTCATACCTGGGTTGCGATAACATTCAACATGGGTGTTCCAGCCTGTGTGATAATTAGCGATATCACACAGGCTTCTAATGGTTATCACATGGGCTTCCAAATTAAATGTGCCATAGAATAATTTGAACGTGTGTTGTGTGCACCACATACACCGCTTTCTAAAATTCGAACACCGGATTTGGATGTTGGAATTGATGTTGTTACAATTTTTGTTTAGGTACACCAAATTTGGGTACATTTCACATTGAAATTTGAAATGCGTATTCTCTTGTGCGGGTAAATAAAATACAACACAGTGTATTCCACATCACCCTTAGTCCCAGCCCTCCCTACCTCTGGTTTATCAGAATACACCGTGTTGTATTCTATATGCATTCCATACGCACAACTAGAAATTATTATAGGAATTACTACGGCTGTATGGGGATATCTAGCCCACACACAGAGTATCTAAAAAGTCAATCTTGTATCATTGCTTCCCACATGGGACATACATAGTCACAGCTAAGTCATGTGAGTTAGTTGATAAGCCACCTGAACGCTGGCCTAGCCTGCAGTAACAATTCAGCCTGCTTGGATTATCTGGGCTCAAAATACTACCTGTATGTGCAGGTTAGTGCAGGTAAAATTGGAGCTGTGCAGGTATTTCTGATGTCTACCTGCACTGGTCCATGTACTAGCTTTATATATATAAATGTACATGTAGGTGTATGTGGATTTTTATTTGCTGCACTGTCTGTTACCAAATATGATGTATAAAAGAAATACTAGCAATGGTTTCTAAACAGTATTTAGTATGATCTATATTTCCTAAATTCTGAGTGGTGCAGGTAAAATTTGTCTGGTGCAGGTAATTTTCAAATGTGCAGGTATGCAGAAAAACAGAAAAAAAGTATTTTGAGCCCTGCATTATAGTCACGACTATGTCATGTGAGTTAGTTGATATGCCACCAACGCTGCCTACAGGTACAATTCAGCCTGCTTCGATCATACATTCCAGAATGTTCAATTGCTCCCAAGGCTTGCCAGTAGAGGGACCAAAGCTGTATTGATTTTTATGCGGTCGTTCAAATCCATGCAGTTAAATCCTCAGGACGGTGGAGCTTAAGGTTCTCTTAAGTATATTAAGGGCATTGTCCGCTCTACCCTGTAGTCACCTTTTCTAGGTTCTACTGTGAAAAATTATACACTTTTTCAGGGTGTAGGATTATCCAGGATAGAATTATAATGAATTCTATACAGTGAAATCAAAATGGCTACCAACAACATTTTAGGGATTTCTTTTTTTCGAATTATTCAGCAATGCTGTTGTTTATATTAAAAGATATAAAAAGGTTGATGGGAAATTTTAGTACATTTCTGTGTTATGTAATATATTTATTTCCGAATTGCAGAAAAATGTTTGCAGCTGAAATGCATAATAACAAATTCAAACCTTAGAAAAAATCATTCTAAATGGCAAAGATATTTGAAAATTGTATTTCAGTCGTTACATCATAATTACTCTCAGCTGATGACATCAACTGCAGAGGATGGTCCATATATGAAGAGGGAGGGACAGAGAACGGCTGCCATGCTGTTTAGCGGAGTCCCTCCCACCAAAACACTAAGGATGAAACTGATACCCTAGCACTGCTATGGATAGGTGGTATCATGTTGTTTGTTGGCGGGAAAAGTGTGTGACCATGCAAACAGCACTAAACAATGCATTCTCCACGCCAGCTAGGCATGCTTTTGGGGGTGTACATGTATATTATTACATAGAGTGTGTTGAATGTATTGGATTCTTCCTGGAAATAATACAGCTGTTAAAGCTGCATTATGTAACATTAAGACGATACAAGATGTCAATTTTCCTGTCATTTCTTTACAAAGTAAGTTGAAGCAACCTTACTCTATTGCAAATAAGTGCCATTCAGGAAGTGGAGGTGCCAAAATATCACGCCTTGCGAGTGTGTTTAAAATTGGGGAACATGGCTGTCAGCCATGTTTGTTTACATTCTGGTATTTTGTGGTGGTGCCACATACTGAGTGCGCCTCGTGTGGGCTGTTTTAAGGCCAACGGTAAATGTCAGAAGTGTGAGACAATGGCACAAATTCAAGCTTAATGATCTAACGAAAAATCAGCCCTGAGAATTTAACGTAATTCGTAATTGGCAGAGAAAATTTTGGGTAAATTCGTAATCACTACCCCCCACCCCCCATGCAGACCCTCATAAGAAATTCTCTTAAAACTTGGCGAAACTGGTAAATGTAAGTTAATTCATTTGAGTTTTTTAGGGGTAACCTGAAACCCTACAATGCTACAACGTAACTCTATACAGCTGTTCTAAAATAAATGTTACAAATATAGCCTCTAGTTAAGTGTGGAGTGCAAAAAGGATCACAAAATGGGACAGAAATTGTCTACCGATCAAGTCTGCATGCACAGAATTCTTATGACTTCTCAGTTTCACGCAACATTCTAACAGTAAGCCAGAACAAGTACATACATTAATACTGTACATGCGTGCGCCACATAAAAATTGATACAAGTTCGAGTGCCAAAACATACAAGGAAATGATATACGTGTACATTATCATTGTATCAGGAAGAACAAGATAGTAAGACTAAGACATATGTTATTGGAATAAATTTGATCAAGTTGCCAAAACGGTTGTGTTGATCAACTGAGAAGATTACAAATGTTCTTCAAGACAGCATTACAGTCGTCTTAAGATGACTGATACAGAAACTATTGGGAAATTTCTCTTTGATTCTGATTTCTTTTCTTCCATCCATTGGTTCTGTATCGAAGTGTATTCAGCTGGTTACATGTATGTGTGGATGCCAACGGTAAAACATGAACGGAACTTCCTACCTTGTCTTGTCTAATATTCCGTTGGCAGATGGTACGAAGGCTCCTTGCCAGCCTTAACAAACTCCTCTCCATTTTCTACTTTCTTCTCCTTCTTTCCTCTCAATGTTATTAATTCAGACGTTGGACCCAAAACCACTCCTAGAGCTGTTGCATTGAGTAGCGAAGAGCTATTAGCTATGGGGTTAGGAACCAGACCTTTGCTCAGAATTCTTCAGTCTATAGTTAGATGACTGTTTATTCAGTTGCGAGACAACTGGGTAGATTGGTTTCAAAGCCCCCATTTTTGTATCATCAAAGAGAATGCTCTGTCTATAGGAAATAATGTACCAAGACAATTTCCTACGCATAGTTGCTCTCTGTGCTACTTGGATATGTGTCAATTGCATTCTAATAAAACTCTGACATTACGACGTACAGTTTTGTCTGTCTTGCTGACGTCGTTTCTTCCTTTTTGCATGTTTTTTTATAATAGGACAAGGTAATATTAAGATATTTAATCCATACTTCCATGGTGTATATCTGCTTTAGATTAAAGAATTAAATCCACAATGATAATTAAAGTGACAATTAGATGTCAATCGTGGATATCTAGATTACATGGCTGTCAGCAAAGAGACAAGTTGAAGAATTAATTATGAAATATGATGCTACATGTATATGTTGTAGTCTAGTTAACTGGCCCTTTGAGACAAGCTCTCCAATGATGTATTCTTTAATTACACTCTGTATTGTGGGGGGGGGGGAGGTAACACCACCAAAGCTTTGAAGAAAGCTGACTAAAAAGAATTTTGTGTACCAATTTCAGTGTACAGTCCTACCTTAGGGCTGGAAATACCACCTGCATTTATGCAGGTTAGTGCAGTTAAATTGGAGCTGTGCAGGAATTTCTTATGTCTACCTGCACTGGTCCATGTACTGGGTTTATAACTTTATATACAAATGTAGATGTATGTGGTTTTTTATATACTGCATTGACTGTTTCCACCTATGAAGTGTAAAAGAAATAATGGCAATGGTTTCTGAACACTTTTTAGTGCGATCCATACTTCCTAAATTCTGAGTGGGGCAGGTAAAATTTGTCTGGTGCAGGTAATTTTCAATGTTACCCGCACCAGTGCAGGTATGCAGAAAAAAAGGATTTCAAGCCCTGTACCTTTAACATTACACTATTGCTTCCATTTTCCTTGATTACTCAACCTAACTTACACAGAAATCAGGTATTCATAGAATGTTGACATTATTGTTGTGAAACACAGAAGTTGAAAGTTTCTTGTTTGTTTACATTCTTCAAAGACAATACTGACGTTTCACACGGGAATCGCAGTTCAAAGATCTCAAGAAGATAAAACATTGACCACTTGACATTACATTGAACTCTCGTGACCCCTAACCGTTTATCCAACCGTGACCTGTTACAGTTGACTGTGTACATTGACTGTGTACACTTCTCTATTTCTGGCTCTGTAAACAAGGACAGCTGGTTTCGAGCTAGAGTGTTTTAGCGTGTCTGGTCATCAAGCCATTATTTGCGACCACCAGGCTAAGTTGAGGACCATTACACTAATCTTCAAGTAGTGTAACGGTACTTTGCTATACTCGAAAGAGTGGCCATCCACCACTAAAGCTAGTATTTACTTGTGTGATACTGTCAATCAAATGTTTAAAAAAATGATGCCCAGTCAAACTGACAAAAAAACCTAATTACATGTGGTCTGAAAAGAATTATAACCCTAGAATACCAACTTTTTACCTAAGGTCACACCAATTTAATCAATTGGTTCTCGGATTTGCCCGCTGCATTTTTCTATAAAAAAAATAGTATTCAGGTTCTGAATCAACTCCAAAATGCTCATATTTTGGCCCCAACAGTTGAGGAAAGTCCTTGTCTTCCTAGTTGTTACAGTTTTTCCATCTATCAATGCAGTGGTTTGATTAAAAGATTGGAAATTCATTGTTTGAATTACAAACCAGCCTGGACTTCATGGCTCCTACCATCGTAGCATTTGGGGCTATCATAGGATGCTTACACCTAGGCCTAGAACCAACCAATTAAATTAATATGGCCTTATGCTAGATTAAAATTCTATAGCTAGAATTATCTCCAAACAGATCATGCATACAGTGCCAGCCATTGGCCAGAGAAGTGACCATTAGCCACCAGTGACCATTAGTCACTCTCTGACCAATGCATACTGCCTTGCCACCGTATAATCTGCTTGGAGATAAGGCTAGAACCCTGGAGCTATAAGCCACCAGGAGTCACTGGCCTTGCTACAAATTATATTTGTTTTTCCTCCATAAACAGATACTATAAACACTATAGGTGGGCAGGGGAGGGCTCTTAGGGTGTTAGGGTCAATTCACACCTAGTTGAAACCTAGCATGGGGCAAGATTGTCTGTTTAGATAAATTAGCCAGCTTTGTTGGTGTCTAATCTTATCACTTCTGGCATGGGTTTGTTTGTACAGCAAATTTGAATTAGTTACGGGGATGGACAGTACTAGGGGGTTAGTTAGCACTAGCATGCTGGCCTCTGATTAACCTTCTGTCTCCTGTGTGACCCATAACAAATATAAATCTGGCACCAAATGGCTACCTTAGTAAGCTGAAGTTAATAAAGACTCCCAAAGCGATTTCGGGGCAGTAAAACTGGATTTTGAAAGTCAATTTTCTGGTCTTTTCTTAAATGTAGGAACTTGAATTAACCCTACCCCATGGCATTCTGATATCTGTCAGGCAACAATGCAATGTCACTGATGGAAAATGGTTGTTTGTTTTGTATCGTAGGCTGGTTCTAGCTATTTATTGGTGGTACCAAAAAATAAAGGGACTCCTCATGTATTTGTTTTGGGGCTATTTGAATGTTTTACATGAAATTGATTCATATAGCGGAGATTAAATCATTGCTTTGTTTTAAATCTCTGCTGAAATAATAGTCCAGACATTTATAAGAATTGCCACCTACTAAGTGCAGTTGTTGGAAATGGGACAGACAAAAATCTCTGGAATCTGACAGCTAAAAAGCACAACCAAAAGTTGTTCGGCAGCGTCACAGATTATAAAACAAGCGACAGTGAAGTCGGAAGGATATTATTATAAAATTCGTCTTGAAAAAGTATTGAATGACATGTATACTAGTATTAGATATGTTTTGTAACGGAAATTCTTTCCTCTATTATTATGGAAACAAAAGCTTTGGAAATAACAAAGAAATGATAATGAAAGAGCTCCCTGGTGGTCATTTATAAGGCAGCTCTGAGAACTCAATATCTGAAATACTTGACCTCCCAAATACTCAAATCTAGCCTGCACCTGTCGGCAAATGAGGGCTCTCCAGGGGGTTTCACAGATACGTCTTCTGGTAGTTTAGCTGGTCTTTAATCATGTTCATTTATTATTCACATGTGCGTTCTGTGAGTTATCAAAGCTTGCCAAAAGTGACATTGAGGTTTGCCAAGTTGGAATTGTGCTATAGATATGTCATTTATGTCCCAATCAGTGTTCTAGCCAGTCTGATTTTTTTTTCTATCATCTCAATTATGTTTGACGTAACATCATGTCCAGTGCTGGGGGCGTTGGGGGGGGGGCATGCTCCCCAAGAAAATTGTGAAATCTTGACCCTCTGAAATGCTATTTCATGCATTTTGAGGGGAAAATTTTGCTTCTAGACTAAGCTTAGTTCAATGACATCTCTTTCCATATCTTTACACGCAGATTTTTGTCTGTCAAAGACGACGGATTGGGCAAAACTTTGTCTGTAATGAGCAGCAAAATTCCTGAGCAGCAACATGACAGAAAGACGGACGCTGGCTAGAACGCTGGTCCCAATTTTACTACCAAACCCAAAGCTCTATAATTTCTATATACTGGGTAGAAATAATTTTTTTACAAGTCTTGCCTTCATGCAATCTATATCTTATTACAAACTTCAAGTTCAAGTTCAAATTCCTTTTCAGCACACGTCCCTACAGACTTAAGGTCAGGGTCATGAATGCGATGAATGTGAGGCTAGCAAGGCCAAGTTTGGCGATCAGAGGACCCCTGGAATCACAACATGTTTGCTTTTCATAGCAGCAGCTCTAAACAATTTTTAGCTCATATATTTACACTTGGTATAGTGATTATCTCAAATTGCAACAGTTCTTTTATAAGCATGAACTTCTCAGTATCATGTTTTTCTTTTAGCATCTGTAAGCAAGTTTTAACACTGTGTTAAAAAAACATAAAGTAATTTTTGTGGTTATTATATGGAGAAAGTAGTTGTATTTTGTTATGTTTTAAAATTTAAGACACGGTTAGAACAATTCTGCTAGAACACACTGATTATAAGATTAGGTATGGCTGATTTAAATAGGGAGTTTGTCCTCAAACGTGTGAATGTGCAAATCCCTCTCATATTTGATCTTACCACCTGAGACGACCTAGCCACCTCATCAATTACCACAATGACAGGTCTGCATATTGATTCAGGAATAAAAGTTATAGATGGACAATTTGCCATCCATTCTGCACATGTACACACCCATAGCACGTCGGCAGAACGTACTGCACCTGTGCGAAATCTGTATTTTTCACGGTTTTCATTGGATGTTTGGTCAACGGATATAGGGATTTTCTTCTTACACAACCAGTAAGTTCCTCACCTGCTTACGTTTCGATGTCTATCAGACACCTTTCTCAGAGCTTCTGATATCGAAACGTAACCAGGTGAGGAACTTACTGGTTGTGTAAGAAGAAAATCCCTATATCCTATGTTCTACCAACCTGATGAAATTATTCACTGAAGATTGAATCAGAATTTTGCCCATTGCAGACAATATCTTTTCTGACACAACATTTGAAAATTACGGACGGGATGTCATCCTTAAATACGCGAATACGAACTTAACAAGATGTTCTGCCGAGGGGCTACGCACAATACATTACAGAGCTTGATAGAGGCTAAAGTTTTGCTAAGAAATGTCTTCAAAACAAGAAAATAAATTTGTATGGCCTTCGAATTCCCTGTGAATGAATGCTGTCAATCACATTTAATTCACAGATAGAACAGACTTAGCTAAGAAGAATATGGGCCTAGGCTTGGGATTGTGAGTCTTTAATTGCAGGTAACAGAGTCTGAAATAGAGTATTTCGAGCCCTGTCTTGCTTTGAACATTGCGTTAAGTCAGCAATTGTTAATGTAAAAACTTCTGAGCCAGCAGTATCTCTTAATGCACACTCACTCTATACTTAATCCACAATGGGAATATGGCATTCCACAGGGATTCAAAGCACCCAGTGAAAAAAAAAGTAAGCCGCAGCGTGCGAAATACTAGGTTGCCCAGTTGCTCTGTGCAACCATATTTTGCTTGGTGCAACCTATTTCTTCACCCAGGTAGCCCAGTGCACTACCTAAATTTTGTGTGTTACTGTTAGCCCCTTTCTGCCATTGGGAACTGTTTATTGAGAAGTTCCCATGGAAGAGCTCATCACTTCAGGTAAGGGGGAACAACTCTGTGTCAGAAATGTATAAATGCACATTGCATTCTCACAAAGTTAATCATAATGTAGAAGAGTTTAAATTCGGGGCAACCTAGAATTTTTATGGGCAACCTAGCTTTCATCCTAGGTTGCCACTGGGCAACCTGGCTAAAAAAAAAGGTATTTCATACACTGGTAAGGACATGCATACTAAAACAGGCAAGGAAACCCCATACATCTGCTTGGAGAATACTTCAATACCAGGATATGATAATCATCACTTCACATCTGCACTATATGATAAACTTGTCAACCCATCATGGACCCTCAATAATCGGATGTGCCTCTTTGGCTTTCACTGGTCCATTAACTGATAACACTGGGCCTTTTGACTAAGCAATTGCATGACCTTCACAATCACATGCAGTCCTCTAAACCCACCCACAGTCAGGTACCGTGTAATCTACTGCGGTACTCAATCTTTCTTATCATGGTATCAGGATTTTCAGCAGTGGATTTTGCTGGTTTGCTGTACATACTGCTGTTAGCTGCATACTTGTTGTACAGTCAAGGATACTTCAGCTTGAAAAAAAAAAAGACCCGGTTTACACGCAGGCAAAAACCTGACGGTACGAAAACTGCATACACACGTGAGTGTACGAAAACAGCGTACATCGAAATTTTCCTTGGTGTAAATCGGCCGGCTTTGATATATGTCAAGAACGTACGTTCAGATCGTATGCCAGCCCTCGTGATCTGAACCTACGTTCTTGAGGTACGACAAAGGAGGCCGATTTACTCCCAGGAAAAATTTTATGTACGCATGTTTCATACGCTCGCGTGTGTACACCAGTTTGCGTTCATCAGGTTTTTGCCCGCTTGTGAAAATGTATAAGCTTACTCATTGTTAGGGAGGCCAAAGTGAAAGTTAAGACCTGGGGCATTTTTGCTGCATCTTTACAAAAAAAATCTGAATCTGTGCTAGAATCCAAATATATGGTCTGAAAGAACGTAAAAAGTTCTACAAGTCTGTGAAGTTTGGCGTAGTATAACCCTCTAGATCACATTTTATCGCAAATTGAAAACCGTACATAACACGTCATAAGGCAGTTTTCACGCCGCTTCGCGCGGATCGCGCATTCAAATGGCGCGCGCGCTAATGTATTAACTCCTATACCCCGATTTCCAAGTGCGCGCGCCCGATTTTGGCGCAAGATGTAATACTAATTTTGATTGGTCGTCGGGTCGCTCAAAAAAGTCGTACAGCCAATCGGAGACCAGTTTCTGAAAGCTGAGATTAGGGAGCAACCAACTAGGCTATGCGGGGTAGCGTGGGACTGCGTGATCTTGGTGCGTGCGGGGTTGAAAATCGGTCATTTTTCTAGCAGCCGTAGCTCATAATACGCACAACATACGCGACTCCGCACAGAATGTGCAGGTGAACAGTACATATTTACACATTTGTGTGCATTTTTGTGGCTTTTGAAGCGAGGATGTGGATCCGATGGCCATCGGCGCGGAGAGTGTCCGCCGGCGACCTCTACGAGACAACACTCTCAAGCGCGCCGCCATTTTCTCTCCTCTGCAGAGGAATGAAAGACGTAACTTTCAGGTGAGTTTTGGTCACGTTATCGAGTTTATTTTTAACAAACTACAATCAAAGCACGTCTATATAGTTTTTGGAAGCTATGTGATAGATTTTCTGTGTCTTGTAGCTCATAAATTGACGGTAAGTTTAGAACATTTTCTTGTTTTCTTAGGTGGGAGGGGGGCGCACAAGGTTTTTGATTTAGAAGTTCATGTTTCCATCCAGTTTCGCCGTCATACACTGTCACTGTACCATCTTTGGGAGAGAAGTTTCTGCCCGTAGTATCCCAGTCTTGAACCAGCAACATGTAGTGTTCTTTATGAACTCCTAATTTTGTTTATCTATCTGGGTTTTAGATTTATTTATTGACTGGTCAGGGCAAGTATATACTAGGGCTCCTTGTTGGTGATTTTGTTGTGGTTGTGTTTGTGTTGGTAACATGTGAGAAACACACTAGCCAAGGGTAAGTCTTCCAGGATTCAGAATAACACAATTTTCTCTCGTGAAAAATAACTTCATTGCTTTTGGGCTTAAGTATATCTGTAGTAATAATTAATTTTTTTCTGTAATTTATCTGATTCAGGCTTGAGGATGGATTTAATCCCACATCGAGGTGTACACCGCCTCTCACAAACAGGGACGTCCTTGAGATGTTTGCTACAAGTCAGCACGCATACACTGAGACACCAGGTGTAAAAGGATCCAAGCCAGAAAACATGTTTGTATCGTGGATAAGGGGGTACACTTCCCTAAATTATACAACTGATGCAGATACAAGGCGGCTACAAGACCGTGCTCGAAGACTGGAACAATCGGCCATGAAGAAAGTTGATGCCTACAACAGGTCAAGAAACAAGAAAACGTCAGTTGCGCAGCCACTTCTGGATAACCTCTTGCAGTTCTTAGACTCCAAGTTTGTATGGGCAGGCCAGCAAGATCCAAAGACAAAACAAATCTCTCTTAAGGTTAGTGGTAGTGCAGTTCATACCAACAACCAGTCTGCTGCTGTCCTGCTTCCAAGATATGAAGCAGTAGACCACTCTTTTGGGCCCCCATTGTGCCCTCCCTCGCCTCCACCATCATACGAGGAAGCCATGGCCACAGGATTGTCTCCAAACATCGATGGACAGCTGTACATGTACTCTAAGCTAAACCACGCAAAAGCTGGTGACGCTGTAGCAGGATCACAGGCAGCTGGAAATTCAGAGAAGAGAATGCACCTTAGAAATGGTACCTCGTACAATTCATCCCCTGGGAAAGTGGAGTTGAAAGAACACTTAAGGAAAGTATCTTCATCCCTCACACGGTGCAAACGAAAGTTGGAAGACGAACAGAACAACAAAAGAAAATTGCAAAAGACGGTCGGTGTACGTCAGCGGGACCTTCATGCTGAGCTCGAGAAAACCAATGCAGCTCTGATTAGGGAACAGCTATCAGCAAAGAAGAACAAGGACAAAGTCGAAAGACTAAAGGCAGAGGAAATCAAATCCTTGAGAGAAAAACTGACCAAAGACATGGAAAAAATGGAGGAGGAGAAGATGGCTTGGAAAGAATATGCGACAGATCTGATAGACAGAAGTGAAGAAGTTGACAAAGCCCAGTCACACATTGGCCATCTAAAGAAAACAAACTACAATCTCTGTAGAAAACTGTTCCGGCGGGATGAGGCAATTCCAAAGTTGGAGGAGCGCCTTCACCTTGCACAGCAGAAGGTGAAGGAGGCGGAAGCTTTGATGGAAGATAAAGCCAACCAACACAGGGTTGACAGTGCAGCATATGAGGGTATAGTTGCCGAGTTGGAAGCCCAGCTAACAGAGAACAACAATAAGATAGAAGAGATGGAAAGCCAAATGAAAAGTCTGAAGTCACTAGAAAGCAAAAGCGGAGGTGTGTACACAACTGAGGTCAGATTGACCTATTACCATCTGCTACAAATGGGTGTGTCAGCCAACAAGGTGGAATCCATTGTCCGTTCTGTATTGCAGAATTTAACATCGATTGACATAAAAAACACGCCTCTTCCAAAACGGAGCTTGGCCCAGAGAATGAAGCTTGAGGCAGGATGCCTTGCTGAAGTGCGAGGTATGGTGGAGTGGTCTAGACGAGACGACAAGAGGGTAGGGTATCACAGTGACAAAAGCCCGAAAGCACAGCTAGAATGGCTTACACATAAGTTTGTTTTGGCACCTACCCCAGAAGAAGCTGCTGAGGGCAAGAGGACAACCTTTACCCTGTCACTAGCCCCTGTTACTGGCGGCAGCGCTCAACACAGCTTGGACGACCTCATTCACCACATTGAACGTGTGCGGGACATGGCAAAGGAATATGGCATTGAAGATGCGGACAACATATACAACTTAAGAAACATAGCATCAAAAATGTCAGACCGAGCAGCAACAGAGATGAAGCACACAACATTGTTGGAGAATGCTAAAGAGAAAGAATTAATGCAGACTGAAGGATGGGAAGAGAAGACAGAAGCTGAGAGGGAGGAGCTTACCAGAGTGATAGCAGTTACATGCAGTATGCACAAATTACACAATGTTGCTGAAAGCATGACAAAGGCGTGTTCGAACTTTTTGTATAAAGACACTATGCAATCTACCACCAGCAGACAGATGGTCGGGGCGAAGAAGCATGTGTATGAGACAGATAAGTTGCTATGTACTGAGTCCAAGAAGGAAATAGCAGAAGGCAAAGAGTTCAAAGCCTACTGTCTTGCAAATGAGGTGACTGATGTTGCAGGATGTGAGCTCTTCAAGCCAATTGTAGGCTCCCGCTACTTTATATTCCTACTAAACTCCATACCAACTTACTGTGGACAAGAATTCATCAAGACGTTCCTTTTGGACCAAAAGGACATGAAAGGAAAATGGAACAAGCTGGAGAAGAGTGTATTTGATGGTTTTTCATGTGAGAAAACGTTGGCAGAAGAGAGGGCATATGGCATTTTGTTCTATGAGGTGTTCCAGCCCCTGTATGCCAAATGCAAGATGGCAAGAAGCCCCCTTGACCTCAATGAATTGTACTCACACACCCTCACCAAGTTTCATCTGTGGGGTAACAACCCCCAACCGCTTTTCAAGGGTGACGACAGCCTGTATGAAGATTTCAGGGAAACAAAATATGCCTCATACATCGGCATTATCAGAGAAGAGCACCCAACTGATGGCCTGGTCACCCAACTTCTGGGTATTGCCTGCAAAGCTGCCCATGACAAGCTGCAATCACATGCCAGTGAACATTTACCAAATGGGAAGTATTTCAATCCATCAGGAACTGTACTCTCTGCAGCTGCCCTTGTTGACGGAAGCACGAATGACACGAGTGAGTCTGACTTTGGAGTGTTGGACCGAGTATACAACAGTGCACCAAACAGTAACCCACTCTCAGTATCTGCGATGGCTCGTGCCAAAAGAGACCATGCAACTGAGTGGGCCACCGCTCAGCCCAAAGAAGTACAAATGAAGGCTGTCCACTTTGCCCGAAGACACGCTACCAGACTGCATGTCACCAAAGACATGCAGCTTAAGGGTCAGTTTGCTGCGAAGGAGCCTTTGAGGAGAGAGAAAATTGAAAAACGCAGACGGAACAGATCCAAAAAAGCTGCAGCAGAGGAATCGAGACTGACGGCACTACAAGAGGGCAAGTTGGTGCTGGACAAGAGAACAGTGTCCACCTTAAAATCCGCAGATGTAGCTACGCAGACAAGTCTGTGGGTATTGCTGGATACCAAGATGGACGTTTCCAGACGCGAGTTACTGCATGGCAGAAGCAAACTCACACTTCCGCAAAAAAAGAAAATGCTGACGAAGCTGATTGGGGCAAACAAGGACATAATCCAAAGATGGAAACGTGACAACCCCAACGCCCTTGAGCAGGAAGAAATAGACGATGTTGCCCTGACATCAGATGAAGAGGATGCAGCACATGGTGAGCTATATGTCTAACATTTTAACGATTTTTTACTTCATACATATCGTGACAACCCTTTTCTATGTGACCAGTATGTATCAGTAGAAGTGCAGGGTATGTGTATAGTAAATGTGTAACGTAAATTAACTTACCTTTTTGTTTCTGTGTCTTTAATTTCTATAGGTGACGACAACCCAGGAAACTGCAGCTCCAGTGAAGATGAACTGCCCTTGCGGGCCTTGGCACAGCTCGGAAGAAAAGGTGAGCAATGATAATGTGCAGTCACTGGCCTTCCCAGCTGTCGAGCTGAGTGATGGCATACTGCTGTGTTTTATGAATTATGTTACTTTCATGACATACCAACTATACTGTTTCTGTGTCTTTATTTTCTGTAGGCAACAACAACACAGGAAACTGCAGCTCCAGTGAAGATGAACTGCCCTTGCGGGCCTTGGCGCGGCTTGGAAGAAAAGGTGAGCAATGATAATGTGCAGTCACTGTCCTTCCCAGCTGATAGTGATGGTATACTGCTGAGTGCTGTGTTTATGAATTATGTTACTTTCATGACATACCAACTATACTGTTTCTGTGTCTTTATTTTCTGTAGGCAACAACAACACAGGAAACTGCAGCTCCAGTGAAGATGAACTGCCCTTGCGGGCCTTGGCGCGACTTGGAAGAAAAGGTGAGCAATGATAATGTGCAGTCACTGTCCTTCCCAGCTGATAGTGATGGCATACTGCTGAGTGCTGTGTTTTATGAATTATTATGTTACTTTCATGACATACCAACTATACTGTTTCTGTGTCTTTATTTTCTGTAGGCAACAACAACACAGGAAACTGCAGCTCCAGTGAAGATGAACTGCCCTTGCGGGCCTTGGCGCGACTTGGAAGAAAATGATGCCGCACGGCGCGCGCGGCGCCCAGGTCACGGGCAGTGAGCACTTAGTACTTAGTAGTCATTTTCAAGTTCAATTATCTCAGGTTATGTGTACAGTAGTCTTTTTGCTGGTATGTAGTTGTGAAATATAGCATAAGAACACATTGCAAGTGCAATTTGGTACCTCTAGTGCCATTAGAAGTTATATTTTGGGTTGCCAGAAAGCGGGTCCTGTTGCAATGTTTGGGGTGGGGAGGGGGGCGGTTTGTACAAATTGTCATTTTCAAGTTCAATTATCTCAGGTTATGTGTACAGTAGTCTTTTTGCTGGTATGTAGTTGTGAAATATAGCATAAGAACACATTGCAAGTGCAATTTGGTACCTCTAGTGCCATTAGAAGTTATATTTTGGGTTGCCAGAAAGCGGGTCCTGTTGCAATGTTTGGGGTGGGGAGGGGGGCGGTTTGTACAAATTGTCATTTTCAAGTTCAATTATCTCAGGTTATGTGTACAGTAGTCTTTTTGCTGCTATGTAGTTGTGAAATATAGCATAAGAACACATTGCAAGTGCAATTTGGTACCTCTAGTGCCATTAGAAGTTATATTTTGGGTTGCCAGAAAGCGGGTCCTGTTGCAATGTTTGGGGTGGGGAGGGGGGCGGTTTGTACAAATTGTCATTTTCAAGTTCAATTATCTCAGGTTGTGTGTACAGTAGTCTTTTTGCTGCTATGTAGTTGTGAAATATAGCATAATAACACATTGTGAGTGCAATTTGATGCCTCTAGTACCATTGAAAGTTGACTTTTGGGTTGGCAGAAAGTGGGTCCTGTTTCAGTTTTTCGTAATTCGAAACTTAGCCAAATTTTCAGAAATTTGCATAAATTTCGAAAATGAAAGGAGATATGTGACGTCCAGTATTTTTTTCATTCGTTTGGTTGGAAAACACACATTTTGAGCCCAAAACCAGCCCTGTAGAGCAAAAAATGAAGAATTTCACTTTGCCGCCCCTTTTTTTGATCCAGGATTTGAGCAATTTTTGTTTAAGTACCAGGTTTATGGGTACCGTACTAAAGTATGAAGAGTCAGATATGGTGAAGATTGTATATATAGCTTCACCTTACAAAGTTTTGTTCATATCTTGAAGATATTGAATGAGTAATAGTTGTTTCTGGGTTTATTGACCTCTAAATATCATACTTCTGTACTTATTTAGTGGGCTTTACAGCAGCAATTTTTGTAATTTTCTTCATTTTAGCGGGCAATAAAACTCAACTTCCCGACATCGTATCACTCTGAAATTTTCACTGACTGTTCTTTGTATTGCATTCCTACAGGTCATTGAGTTTTAAGGACCAACAATACTTTATTCTTGTTTTATGTGACTTCAAAAATGCTTCCCAGTAAGCTTTCACTTTGGCCTCCCTATCATTGTGTCCACTTGTCGTCTCTTTCGGATTGTATTTCTAAAATCTAATGTCTTTATTATATTGTCATATGTTGTATTGTATTGTTATATTTCCCAATCTTCCATGTGAAATGAATATTAAATAAAATTAGTTTACACAGGCCTAGCACTTCTAAAAAAAATAGCAAGGCATAGTTTACAGTAAGGGCAATTTGCCAAATGTTTGCTTGGCTGCACCTGGGCAATCATGTTGTATTGATGTCACTTTATGTGCCAAGTGACGAATCAGGGATGCCTGCGGTATCCTGCAGACGCTGCTGGCATTGCAACAGTTGTCAAAACAACTGCATGTCTGGTATACTACCAGTCTCTTGTGACTTTGCACTCGTGATATTCCCACGAAACCACAATTTATTGCATTACCGTGAAATAATGCAGCAGCCAGTCTTCAAAAGTGGCAAGGGAAAGAAACAACATCCTACGGAAATCAGTAATCCAACAAGCATATGTATTATGGGGAATCTAAATTGGTTTCCGTGTCCTTAACCAGGGCTCGAAATACTTTTTTTAACTGCATACCTACACTGGTGCAGGTAACATTGAAAATTACCTGCACCAGACAAATTTTACCTGCACCACTCAGAATTTAGGAAGTATGGATCATACTAAAAACTGTTCAGAAACCATTGCCAATATTTCTTTTATACATCATAAGTGGTAACAGTCGATGCAGCAAATAAAAATACACATACACCTACACGCATATGTAAACCCAGTTCATGGACTGGTGCAGTAGACATCAGAAATACCTGCACAGGTCCAATTTTATCTGCATGCGCAGGTGGTATTTTGAGCCCTGATTATGTAACATCTAAATTGATTTCTGTGATCTTAACAGACCTTCCTACAGAAAACGTGAGGCGATTAAATAAAAAGATGATTTATTCTCCTTTTACTCTGCTCTTGATAGAACTGAACGTCCGGGAGGATGAAAAGGACTATGATGATGATGATAGTTTATAAGTAAGCTATAGCTATTGTTTTCTGCCCAATAAAATGTAACTGAAGAGCTTGCAGGTACATTAGCCTCTGTTTATTGTTTTTCCCTGGAAGATTTTATAGATACTTAACCTTTCATGCAATCATGTTATCAAGGTTTTAAAAGCAGCTGCTTGTAAAGAATCATTCTATTGCCCACATGGCTAGCCACTTATAATCTGTAAGGACTAGAAAAAAAATGCTGTGTTTCCAGTTTTTTAGTCCTGAAAAAATTAGGGTCAGTAGTAGGTGGAGATTATCTTTTTTTATTATCTTTTTTTTCTTTATAGATTTACACTAAAGAGATGCAACAAACATAGTATAACAATGTAAGACTGTATTGCCTCGGGACCAGTCCCTCATTTGCTTGTGGGGAAGGGACAATTAATATTTCACCCGATTTACTCAATGAAAATTTGCTTCTGAAAATCCTTGAAATAATGTTTCAAAGGGTTCGAAATTCAGATATTCAGATCGGAAATTTAATGGACTTGCCAGTGATCGACAAAAAAAAGGCTCAGAAAATCCATTGCAGGTCTCAAACCACCTCATTTTGATAAATAAAGCATGCAGCATTATAAACTCTAAAATAAAACAAGAGTTCCACGACCTCATATCTCCATGAAATATGGTTTCTAATGAACACAAATAACATATATTTGATGTGAAAGTCCAATCCTTTGGCAATGTTTCATGTCAACACGTTATCATTAATTATGCAAATGACCTGTACACTAACATAATATATGTATGGTGTTGTAAACTTTTAACTAACTTACACATGTAACAAGTATGAAATTCCCATCAATGACCACTAAGGAATTATATAATTTTCATATTAATTATGTCTATAATTAGGTCTATATTTGTATAATTGGTATCTGTTGATGTTCTACCTGCAATAGATTATACACATTACATGTATGAAAGTCCTATAATGTAAAACACTGGAATTTTAGAATTTTCTCATTGATTATGCAAATTAAGTCACCGTTTGCATAATTTGCATTTAATTATGTACATCTCTGTGTAAGCTACCTGCATACCAAAAATCATGATAATACGTTGCTCCTTTCTGGACTTATATGCTCTTATAAATTTCTTCAACCCCCCCCCCTGCAGTACCAGAACAAGCTGCTAGGGGGACCAAATCCACAACACTTATTCCTTGCAGGAAAAGCTATCTGCCACCAAAAAATCAAAACCATAGTATGTTCAGGACAAAAGATACAAAAACCGGAAGTTCTACTGCAGTACCAAGGTCAGCCACCAGGAGGCCCAGATTTGACCTTGACTTTTGTCTTCCTATGACCTACCTACATACCAAATATCATCACTATCCATAAAGGCGTTCTTAAGTTATGCTCACCAGTAATTGGCGGAAACACACACAGACAGACACACACACAGACAGACACACACACAGACAGACAGACCCAAAACAATATCTCCATTTTTCATGGAGATAATAATTTCCTTGCTGGTAGTAAAAATGCATTAAAAATGTCATGTTTATTTTGGGGGCAAGTGAAACTGAAAGGTTGGTTCGGGCAAGTGGAAATATCCATGTACTTGCCCGATAAGTGGATTTTTGAAAACTTGCCCAACCCTGTAATTTACATATTTTCTCACACAGATTTTAGTTTTTCACACGCAAATTTTTCACGCGCCCTAAACCCCAACCCAGTGCAGGTATGCAGAAAAAAGGTGAGACCTGTACAGATAGGAATTTTCGCCTTGAGCTGCAATTGCAGTCTATTGATGAATGAACTATGGGGAAAAACCGGTTTATACTGGACCAACCCTTATCTCCAAGCAGATATTGGGTTCTGTTGGAAGATCAGTGTACGAAATACTTTTTTGAGCCAGGTTGCCCAGTGGCAACCTAGGAGGAAAGCTAGGTTGCCCATCAAAATTCCAGGTTGCCCCGAATTTTAACTCTTCTACATTATGATTAACTTTGTTATAATGCAATGTGCATTTATACATTTCTGACACAGAGTTGTTTCCCCTTACCTGAAGTGATGAGCTGTTCCATGGGAACTTCTCAATAAACAGTTCCCAATGGAAGAAAGAGGCATCCTTACCACAAAATTTATAATTAGGTAGTGCACTGAGCTACCTGGGTGTAAAAATAGGTTGCACCAAGCAAAATATGGCAACCTAGTATTTCGCACGCTGCGCGCCCAAAACCCCAACCCAGTGCAGGTATGCAGAAAAAAGGTGAGCCCTGTACAGATAGGAATTTTCGCCTTGAGCTGCAATTGCAGTCCCACTGATGAATGAACTATGGGGAAAAACCGGTTTATACTGGATCAACTCTAATCTCTAAGCAGATATTGGGTTGGAAGATCATCACATTTTCTGATGTGACAATATTCTGTCCCAATATCTACTTCGAGATTACCCAATAACCACTTTTATATCATACCCAGGCGGCGATACAGTGCTCCCGGCCGTGTTGTATCCACCCGTACAACACGGGTGTATAAACCAGGCTTCCATAGAACGATTCGAACGCGTTTCGCCCCAACCGTGTACGTCGCTTTCGAAAATTTGAATACAGGATTCGGACATTTGAATGGATGTTGTAGCAGTTTTTTGTTTAGGGACACCAAATTTTCGCTCATTTCGCCTTGAAAGACATGTTTTCTAAGGTGGGTATGATATAAATAGCATAAAACACGGTGTATTCCGCATCACCCTCGGTCTTGGCCCTCCCACGAGTCGGATCGCGGTCGGGCCGATACATGTACCTCGGGCAATACGGAATACACCGTGTTGTATGCTCTATTTATGTCATAGCTGGGCCACAATAATGTTTGATATGGGTGTACCGTGCAGTGTGATAACTACCTGTATCACATGGGGTTGTAACGGTTATCACACGGGCTTCCAAAAGTTCCATAGAATAATTTGAATGTGTTTCGCATGCCCTGCTTTCGAAAATTTGGATTCCGCATTCGGATGTTGGAATTGTTACAATTAATTTTTGTTTAGCAACACCAAATTTTCTCGACTCAGGTGGATATGACATTAATAGTGTATTATTCTATATTTGTCATACATCCAAAATGAGGCACATTGACAAATCTCAATGAAATTACAGTGAAACAATCCGATGAAATCGTTTCCAAAAACCTTCTGAATAGTAAGTCAATTTGCCGTTAAACATTGACAAACCCTCCTGAATTTGCTGTATTCTCCTAAATTTAAATCAAAATCAAGTGTTGCCAGGGTCCCCCCATGCAGACCTTCACCTATAGAAGACCAGTTTGGGCTGGCTGAAACTGGTTTGGGGTGCGGAATATTGGTGTGATGTCAAGTTAAATAGTGGGGTGAATTTTTATATTTCGCACTGTTTGTTACCACCTACAAAATGCTAAATAATGAATTAAAACGTTTTTTTAACAGTTTCCAGCCTCATTGATAAAATCTACTTTCAGTATAATTTACTATAAAGCAGTGCAGGTACAATTTTTCTGGTGCAGTATATTTTCAATGCTTCCTGTGCAGGTATGCAGGAAAAAAAAAAGTATTTTAAGCCTTGGGTAGGTTTCTATTAATAGCATTATTACCGTAGGTGTTGATAAAAATCCAGACATCTGTTAGGTTTGTTCAGCTATATTGGACAACTCTGCACTAACATGTGCAGGCCAGATGGTGTTTATTTGTCAATCAGACCATAGGAGTCTAAACACCTGTCCTCATCCATGAAAATTGATGACCATTCAAAAAACCTCTGTTTTGAGTTCATCTGGGTACATGTATACAGGCTAGACACGTTCAAGCCATTTTAGGGTAGTAAAACTGGATTTTCTGGTCATTTTTAAACTAGTAAGTTAAATCAGCCCTATCCCATAGCATACCGATATCTGTGAGGCAAAAATGCGATGTCGCTGGCGGAAAACGGTTACTTGTTTCATATCGCAGGCTGGTTCTAGCTATTTATTGGTGGTACCAAAAAATAAAGGGACTCCCCACATAGCTTGTTTGTAGGCTATTTCAAATTGAAGTATGAAATAATGACGAAAATGTGCTAAGAAATGTCAGAGAGATTTCCTCATCCAGAATATTTTTGCCACCCTGAAATTGCATTGGATGCCTTTAAATCATAAGGCATGATTTGAACTTGCCTATTGTGCCATTTTAAAAATAGCCTGGAGTCCAGCCAGCTTTAGTTGGCTCCCAAAGATCTTACTGTACGAGCCAATTTGGCCAACTGGCTGACCCCCATCTTCAAACGTCTGCTTGGTTTTATGAACCCTAGGAGCCAGACTGAGTTCCTTTGGCAGCCCAAAGCTGTAAGCCCGCCGACCTAAATCAGCGCTACCATTTAGTTGTAACCGGTGGTAAGGGCCCGCCAACTCCCTCAGGCTATAGCCTGGGTGCCAGACTGTTTCCAGGGCCCACAAAGGCCAGTTCCTAGGCTCCTGGGCCAACATGGCCCCAAGGAAATTACTAGTATACCACCCGTAGCACTGAAATGCATTGCTTTAACTGCCTTGGGTCGCTGAAGGAACTCAATTGAGGGCCTGATGTCCAGTCTGGCCTCCAGGCTAGGTTTTCCCATGCATGCAATGGCTCTTAAGACAGGGTGCTAAGCTCATAATTATCTGCAATCTTTTGTAAACAGCAACAACAACAAGAACAACAACAAAGAAGATCCCAGAAAATCCACTTCTTCCATTCCCTGATATAGAAAATAAGTCTACTTTGAAATATTTGATGGCATAATATCTTGGTGGTGTTTGGCAGGTAGGGAGATGTAGCTGTTGTGATTTTTGTTAGAATTGTGTTTTTGAGGTCAGCTTGATTAGTTTTGTAAACATCACTTATGCTGTTTTTATAGACACAGCCAATTGACCACAAGAAAATGCTTAGTGGAGAGCTAAATGTAACATATTTGTTGCTAATTTGGGGCAAATCTAAGGGAAAACCAATATTTCTGATGGACTATTCCATTTTAAACTGTGGAGGGATGTCAGTAGAAAATATTTATCCTTCTCTCTTTCAAATGATGCTGTTCAGAAGACTATGGTTTAGGGGGTAGAAAATTGGGAATCATTACAAATTAACTGAGCCCCCACCCCCCACACATACTTTTTAACAGCCCAAAATGTACATAAATGCTGTTTAGAAGACATAGTTTAGGGGTAGAAAACTAATAGTTTAGGGGTAGAAAAGAAGGAATCATAAAAAATTTTCTTACACATACACCTATTGTTTTAACAGCCCAGCAGGAAATCTTGTGACACACTAGCATATAATTGCACATATCAGTTTCTCCAAGGAGGTTGAAAAAGGTTTAACCTCTTGGTTTCTCTTTTGTTGTATTTTCTTTCCATGACCCAGTTATGTTTATAGCATAGCAACCAGCAAACAAAAATGAAAGGATTTCCTAATCTGAAACTGGTCTAACATTGCATGTTTGGTTTGGGAAAAACCAAGGGGAAAAACTTAACGATAATGAGCTACTTGCGCAAACTGGGAAACAAAAAGGTGACCCAGAGGTCAGCGAGCGTCAAAAGCCAAAGAAACCCCGCAAACAAAAAAGAAATACCCACAATAGTTTCGCTCAACTTGCTGCCCTACATAAGGCCGTCTGCGAAGGGGTTTACCTCAATTTATACAGCCTTAAATCTTAAGACATTTCACACGTTTTAAAGATCACTTTGTTCAACCCTCTCAAGAAGTCAAGCAACGCAAGACGACGAAAATAACCTTGCGAAAAAACATAGTCGCTTCTTGATCTTTGAACGAGATATATTCCCAGTTGCTCCGTACAGAATTGTTTTTGTGTACGGTCACTTACTCTGAATGAATCTAAATGGTAATTTTTTCTCGGTGGCAGGAAGTATTTATGAATACGAGGAATATTCATTGCCTTATATAAAGGCCAGCGGGATCATTTGGTCATGATGTCGGCACATGTGCTAGCGCCTCTACCGTAACGAATGATATGTCACCCTCGGTGGGTCATTTTTGCACTAAAACTGAGAAAAACCAGCCTTTCTTTTCACAGAAGACAGGGGGCTACAGTGTTCTCAATCGGAAGAAGCAATTCTGAGGAAAAATAACGGACTGGTTCACAGAAAACGTGAGAGAATTCAAGGTGGAGGGACGTCGAAGGGACCACGAAAACGTTTTATAAGGTTTCCGCATGCGGTGTTACGTTTTATAACGGATAATGTAACGTTAGACGTCACATACAGGGTAGCAAGCCGGTGTTTTTTCACCGGGAAGAAAACGCTGAGATTCTTCTTACCTCCTTCACCGCTTCTCGGCCTCGGCAGCCCCCACGAAAGATCCTGACGAGCAGCATAGTCAGTGTCGGTAGTTCAGCCGTGGAATCTTGCCTTTGCCTTTGGCAGAAACTGAACACCAATGGGTCCGGCCCTTCCCTTCAGCGGTCTCCCTCCCCACGGATCCGTACCGCCCCTTTTGGCGGGAAAGCCTCTGATCTACGGCCGCTGATTGGCTGGCCTAGATATCGAAAAAAGGTATAATATTACAAAAATAATAATAAACAAACAAAGAAGGTAATTCAGTTGTTCAGCTGTGCCAATACAGCCGCTAATGTTTTTTCTACTCATTGATAAATCTTTAAAATGGAGGATTTTTATGATCGAAAGACATATTATATTACTTTTTTAAGGGTCTTATTTTCTGTCAGTGACCCTTTTTTTAATTTTCTGTAACGTTATTCTTGTATCAATACGAAGTATACCATATATTTTTGGCAATTCACGCCAACATGCATACTTTCAGTTTCCATATCACTGTAAAAAAAAATAATTAAAGAGGGTGTAACGTTATACAAAAAATACCATAATTTACATTCCTAGGTAGGGTGGAAGGTAAATTTGTCCATTCTATTTATTGAACACCCTCCCCTCGGCAAGTTAGACCGCACCAGAAAAGGGCACGTACAATGTTACTACGGCATGAATTATTCCGTAAGGGACAAATTCCATACCAGGCGGCGTCAGTACCAAGTAAAATCGATTTGAATTCTAACGTGTAACGTGTTTTAAGTCTCGGCCTACGTGATGCGAGGCACGTGTGATTATTTGAACACCTTTGTTTCCATACTTAGTTTGTGTAAACAGTCCAAAGTCTAAGTTATAATATCGCCCAAAGCGCTTGAAAACTAGGTAACCTCACTGGGGTGAATGTTTCCCCCCTAGGCCCTTTCCACATCTGTTGTTGACGTAGCATGTATTTAAATGTCTCAGTTTTTTTCCTAATAAGGATACAAGGACGAATTGATATCATTCGTTGATGCAAGAAGGTTTGGTTGATGTAGCATGTTTTAAATGTCTCAGTTTTTTCCCCTAAAGATACAAGGACGAATTGAAATCATACTTGTCCTCGTTGGGGTCTCCTTATCTTATCTATACACGGACACGGTGTAAGACACTATCAGACGGAAAGGCCAAACAGGGCAAAGGGGCAAACCAAAATGTATAACGGGGGAGTCTCAAAATCGTAAGACGGCCAATACGAGCGCCGTTTATTAACAAGAAACGCAACTTTTATTATTCCGGCCCTATTCCCTGGGCCCTCCTGGCTGCGGCTGAGTTTCAGACCCGAGCGCGGGCCGTTTCTGTAATTCTAGACACTACGAGGAGAGCAAGCTGGGTTTATCATATCAGTTCACTTGGTCTTTTGTTGAAACCAGGCGCGCATAAAACATTCCTAAGTAAGTGTATGGGCTTGGCGGAAGGGTAGAACAATAGCCATACCCTTTCCTTTAGCCGTAATAGGCATTTTGGCAGCGATTGGGATCTAGGGATGGTCTTTAATTGACTGTGACTGTGCTTGTAGTTCACCTCTATAATTGACTTGTCACACGGAGATTTAAGATAAATAAGCAGTGTTCCAACTACGCTACTACTACAATTCTTCGGGAAAATGGTGTTTCTAGTCAACAGAAAATTTTATTCTGAGGTCAGTGAGGAAATATCTCATTCGAAATTGAAATACAACTTTATCATAGTAGAAGGAAGTATAATTCCAACGGATACCCCAACTACTAGATGTCCCAAAATCGTACTTGTACGTATATATATATATATATATATATATATACAATACGTTTAGCAAATATTTTCAACTTGTGAAATCACCAAAAACCATCATTCAAAACGTCCACGTCTTCCCCTTCGCCCTCAAAAACGTCTCCACCAATAGGGACGCAGATACCATCGCGGCGACCAACCAGATGTCTCCATCTAGCGCGCGTTAGACCCGCCCACCTATAAGAATAGCGCGCGAACATCACCTCCCCCCTTTTTGTCCTGCAGACGATATTTGTGCGGTTCTCTCACCCTCCCTTCCCTCGAGCTTCCTAGCGCCAACATGACTGCCGTAGCGGGCCAACCTATCTTCGGAAGCGGCGAGGATTGCAAGCCGGCCTGGACGGACGCTTCAGCGGACTACGATGCGACGGACGAGCACTTAGAAATCATGGGGAAGCCCGTCATGGAACGGTGGGAGACGCCATACATGCACAAACTAGCGCAGGTCGCCAGTTGCAAAGGTAAATCTCCGCAAAAAAATCTACCCCCGCCTTCGTTTTACAATCTACAACCACTTGAGGGATACATACACGTAGTAGGAAGCCGATTTTTTGCAGGATTTTGACTCAAATACACCCATAATCTTCGTAATATTCGGAAAGAGGCATTTTTGTGGGACGTCCCAAACTGGGATGTTCCTGTGTGAGACCTACACCTATGCGAATAACGGATTTTGTTGTATGATATTGACGTTTAAATGACTAACCTATAATGTGCTACTGTCTTTAGAAAGGTCAAGTAGGTATCTAAACTATTTTGGCCGTGTATACAGCTCTTGAATTATGCAGAATTTTCAGAAATTTGTACCGTTATACCTCATGGTCAAGATCACCCCCCTCCCCCTTGCATTTGTAACAACCTTTGAGTCATGGATACGTAGTATTTTGCAGAATTTTGACATAAAAGCAAGACTAGAATGGTGGAAAGAATTTACAGGAGGTGTAGTGTAGCTAGACAGGGATTTATTAATGATCTAGCCATGCTGTGCGTGCCCCATGTGCTACGTGGTAAAGGATTATGTTACAACATGGTAACGTTACCTAAAAAGGGGGAGGGGGGCACAGCAAGGGAGGCAATGGGCGCTTTTTTAGTTACCTTACACATACTGTTTGCTTGAAATTGTAAAAGCAGAAAAAAAAGACACAAATCATTGCAGTAACTGAGTTATATTTTTTATATTTTTGAAGTGTGAGAGTTTTGCATTACCAGTCTAACTTTCTTATCAAAAGTTGTGTTAGCTCAAGATAACACTGTTTGCGTTGCTTCTGTTTTATGCATAGGGTTAAAATTTTGCTTAATCTTCTTCAAAAAGATGCAGAATGTACCAAAGTGCACCTGTCTACTCGTGTTGGCATTGGATTACACTATGTAGTGAAATAGGCATGACCCTGGGGCTCACTTGGGGTTTTTCCAAATACAGCTGTTCAGCAAATAATTATTCAGACAGCTGTTAGCTATGTGTCCAGTGGAGGGGTCACTGTGAAAACTGTGGAAATGAAGCCAATGCGAATATATTTTAAGATTTACAGTATTTTGAGCATTTGATTTGAAACACTTAGGCCCAATTTACACGGGGCAAAAAAATCATTTGTCCTGGCACATTCAACGCGCAGTGCCACAGTGGCACGTGTCGTAGGACAGATTTTTTGAGCGTATAAACAGGCCCGCCACCGACGCTCGGCAATATTTGCCTGGCGCAAACTGGATGTGCCACACATTGGGCCTTATATGCATATAAAACTCATAAACCAGTTTCAAAAAGCCTTCAATTTTTTTGGAATATGTGCACTGGTGCAGACATTATTTGAACACTACTCAGATAACATTTCAGGTACAGTAGTTGTGTTGACCTCTCCACAGCAAAATCATGGCACCGGAGTATCCATTTCCATTGTACATGTATCACACTATTGTGCTACAAAATTGTTTCAACGGCTACATTATGTTCCTGCAAGCAAGTGAATTTACAGTAAGTGACACTCCAGTAATGTACTACCAGTAATGCAAAGGCAAGTCTGTTGTAGCAACGCACCAATTCTAGGATTTAAACAGAACAATGGAGTGAAACTCAAAACCATTTCCTTATCTTAAGCAGGGGATTCATCCACAAAGACAATAGATTAGGGGATTGTCCCCCAGGGAGCCTGGAGAATTAGTTTATTCAAGGGACTTCTATTGATATGTGTGTGCAGTGGTCCTGTGTCATGTAAACCTTTCACTACAGGGGAGGGGGCATGAGAAGTTAGCCTGGAAGCCAGACTGTTTCCAGGGCCTACACAGGCCAGGTCCTTGGCTCTAGGGCCTACAGTAACACAGACCAGCTCCTACATGTAGGTTCCAGGGCCAACACAGGCCAGCTCCTCGGCTCCAGGGCCTACGCAGGCCAGCTCCTCGGCTCCAGGGCCTACACAGGCCAGCTCCTTGGCTCCAGGGTCTACATAGGCCAGCTCCTCAGCTCCAGGCCCTGGAGCCTGGGAACTGGCCTGTGTAGGCCCTGGAGCCGACGAGCTGGCCAGTAAAGGCCCAGGAAACAGTCTGGCTTCCAGGCTATGCGAAATTGCCATGTCATACCTTGGTTTACTGTAAATTCTGAAGTATTCACAGCGGTTTTATGTTTGCATTTTTGGCACAGACACCGCAAACCATACAGATTTTCTTTCAGTAGCAGACATTCGATGCCTACCATGAATTTTAAACACCACAGAATTATTTAAGTCCGTAGAAAAATAAATGAACTTACTTTATTAGATGACCTAGTTGTAGGTGACTAACATTGACTAACACCAAGGAGATTCTCCTTGCTAACACTGAGGCAATTTTATGGTCTTGAAGAGAGCAGTTGAAGGCAGTATTAATCTAACTTACCCAGGATGACCTGTAATTTTTATAAATTTATTCTTCTTTCATAGAGGGAAAGCTAAGCAAAATAAATGACATCTGTATACATTACATTTGGTGTGCCACATTAAGTATGATTAGATTATAATGCAAGTATAACAGGTTATAGAGTGCTGTAAGTCTTACTTACGGAAAGTGATACTGTATTATCCTTGGCAGGCCTGCCAAAAAATATCAGGCTTCAAAATCATCACGTTTTACTGAACTGGCCCAAACTAGTCCTAACCAGTACATGTACCTACGCAGGGCTCAAAATACCACTTGAAAGTAAAATTAGAGCTGTGCAGGTATTTCTGATGTCTACCTGCACCTAACCTGCACTGGTCCATGTATTGGGTTTATAATATATATACATGTAGGTGTATGTTGATTTTTATTTACTGCATCGTCTGTTACCACCTATGAAGTATAAAAGAATAATGGCAATGGTTTCTGAACAGTTTTTAGTATGATCCATACTTCCTAAATTCTGAGTGGTGCAGGTAAAATTTGTCTGGTGCAGGTAATTTTCAATGTTACATATACTCCAGTGCAGGTATGCAGAAAAAAAGGATCTCAAGCCCTACATTTTGTACTGGTCTAAACCAGTACCCACCGGTTCTCCACACCATGAATTATCTATTACCAAATCGATCAATGACTCTCTCAACTGTACAGTGCAACGCCAGTGAGATGGTTTAGACGATCACATTGATTTTTTTTTTTTAGTTTAAGAATAAGAGGATGGATGTCTCAGCTGGTCAAAGTGACCTTGAATGAACACTGACCTTGAATGAAAAGTAGAACGAATGGTTTCCAATATGCCAGTGATCCGTTGAGAAATCAGTGCAATGGTCAACTAGTGGCTAGAGTGTTCGCCTTACATTCAGTAGGTCATGAGTTCAATTCCCGGCCGAGTCATACCAAAGACTTATAAAAAATGGTACATACTGCTTTCTCAGCTTAGCACTCAGCATTTGAGAAAGAGTATGGGAGTTAAACACACAACACTACCAGTGGACTAGCCCCCTGATGTAGCGATCGCACACGTCGTTGTTTTTGTTGTTTGTTTAAATATCGCTGTTTTTGTTGTTTGTGTAGGTGGGCGCGTCCTTGAGATCGGATTCGGCATGGCGATCGCAGGCAGCGAGATCGAACGACAAGACATCGAGGAACACTGGATCATCGAATGTAACGACGGCGTTTTCGAGAGACTAGAAAAGTGGGCCAAGGAACAGAAGCACAAGGTTAGTTACCTCTAAGATTTAACTTGAGGCAACAATGGTCAATGCAGCAACTGAAAAGACACCAAAATGTGTGGCTGATATTGTACACTTTTCACCTGTCCAATAATTTGTCTTCTGAATTTTGGGGACTGTCTGATACAATAGGCTTATGCCTTCTCTCCCCTCATTCAATGACCAACAAAGATTTTGGGCTCCAGACTGCTCCCATTTTAGGAGCATATGCTCCCCAAAATTAAGTCACATGCCTAGAAATTTTTCACCAGAGCACCTGTTGTTCCCATCAAAACCTCCATGCACTATAATGTCTATATAAATATCATGGACTGCAAAGCATGATTGTATATTTGTATGACTCTCTGATCATGATGCTTCCACTTTGCATGTTTCTTTGTACAAAAAACACACTTTTCATGAGATGTCCATTAAGGGCCTGCTTGGGATTCGAATCAAGAACCTTTCAGATTGTAAGTAACCCTTAGACGACCATGCCACATAGTTGACATGTTTAACCCTCTTGTACTTCCCAGATCGTCCCCCTGAAGGGTATGTGGCAGGACGTTGTTGCAACTCTGCCTGACGGACATTTTGATGGTAAGTATACAACTCACAACATTCAGGGCTTAACATTCATTTTTTTAACCTAACTTTTTAGGGGCGCAGAAAATTTTAGGAGCACAACATAGAATGTAAGCAAAACCTAGTAAGCCTCTCTTTAGAGCTTGAATTTGAATTTATATAGTTAACTTCAAAACTAAAACAAGTACACATGTAACACAACAAAACTCTTTGGGTGCACAGAAGTGCAGATGGACTTAGTATTTCCAGCCCTTTGTTACATGTTACACCTACCCCATAATTGAATACTTTTACCTGAAATCAGTCCCATTCTGTTGAAGAGACTACCCCTATGTATCCCAGAACAAGCCTTGAGTTCTACGACCACATACCTTCACCAAATGATGTTGGGCAGTCCAAAATCTAATAATTTCTTCGATAGGTCAAGACCTAACCACATACATGTACCAAATTTCATCACAATCCATCCATAGCTTCTTGAGATACGGTGCTAAACTACAAACACTGTTACACTGTTGCAAACGCTACCAAAAAATAACCTTCTTGGCAAAGGCGATAGAATATTTTTATCTGGATCTCTTTCAGGTATTTTGTACGACACATACCCCCTGTCGGAGGCAGAATGGCACACCCACCAGTTTGACTTCATCGGGAAGCACGCCTGTCGGCTGCTGAAGCCGGGCGGAGTCCTGTCCTACTGCAACCTCACGTCCTGGGGCGACCTGCTCAAGGGCAAGTACGACAACATCGAGACCATGTTCAAGGTCAGGGGCATTCACTTGTGGTTGACTATTAATTAGTCCATGACCCAATAAAGAATTTACCTGTGCAGATTGTACCCACATATCTTCTGGCCCATTGACTAGAAGAGGGTGTGTTGGGGGGAAAGTCAAGATGTTTTTACCTTCATGTATGGAGGTTTTGTTTTTGGTGCATGCCCGTAGCCAGGATTTTGCTTGGGGGGGTTCTTCCTACTGTCCAAGGGATCAACGAGCGCCGAAGGCGCAAGCTTCCTAGCGGTGTCAAGGGATATGCTCCCCTGGAAAATTTTGAAAATTGAACCTTCTGAAATGGAATTTCCTGCGTTTTTGAGAGGATTTCAAAGGGAAAATCAGAGACATATAGGATTCCAGTCCCGCTGGTGATACAAATCAGTCCACCTATTTAAGAAAAATCTTGGACCTTTAGATAAAAAGTGGACTTTTGCTTGTGTGTGTGGGTTCTTCCGAACCCCCCGACCCCCCCCCCCCTGGCTACAGGCATGTGGTGTGTCTGTGTGTTTGCTTGCTTGTGTGTCCGTAGTTATTTTCACATGCTAGGCATGAGGGGGCACTGACAGGTTCCAGAAAAGGTTATCTCATTTCCTGTCTTCAATTCCCTGCTGTATTGAAGCCAGTGGGACAATGCATTAACAGAATAAGCAAGAAATTCACAATAAAGAATGTACAAAAACTCACTTGGAGGTACGAGATCTTTTTTTCGAAAACATAGATGTGGGTGCAGATGTCATCCATTTAATCAAGCTAGTGTGAAAGTTCTTTTTAAATGGGACATGACCCTAGATTCAAGACACAAGACAGAAATTAAAGACATTTCGCATACCTTCTTATTACAGGAGACGCAGATCTCGCATCTCGAGGAGGCAGGCTTCAAGAAAGAGAACATCTCGTGGGAATGCATCACCAACCAGCCACCCAAGGACTGCAAGTACTACCAGTTCCCACTCATGCTCGCACCCAAGTGTATAAAGGCCTAGACCGGAAAACACAACAACAACAACAAACGTACCAACAAACAAACATGTGTTGTCAGGTTCTGAGATTTTCATGTCCATCCATCGAAGCATTGTTGGATTTTTCTTTTGTTGCATTTATGATTTTCTGGTGTCAAATATGTTGTAATATTGTTGTACTTACACAAATGAAAGTTTTTGTGTGGTTTTTATAACAATGTTGGCACCTTTTTGTTATGTGTGATTTGATTTTTTACGGGTTTTTGATAGCAAACATTAATGTATGTGAATACATTTCATACAGTTTTTTTTACCATGCTGCAATATGGTTTTGAATTCTGTCAGCTTTGTCAATTTTAAATCATTTTCATTTCTTTATGAACATGATCCATTTTAAATACCATTTTCTGGTATGACAATTTCTTGTATCATGGTGTACGTTTTTGTGAACATCACAGTTTAAAAACAACAAGGTTTCAAAAGTGAGGAAAACATGGAGAATTTAAATGCAGAATGTGCATTTCCAACCGTTTCAGTAACAAATGTTGTAGAGTAGGTAGTGTCTGGTTGTGTCCTGAAGACTTCCTAGAATAATGTTCTTCCTTCTAAGGCCACAGTGGATGGATATACGATGTGATGCCAAATTGTTGAATCAAGGCCACTTTTGTAACTGGAGATTTGCCTACCTCTCTGCTGTTTTGTGTCTTTCAATAAAAGAAGTTGAAGCGAAGTGAAGTTTGGCTTGTGTTGTTTGCTGTTCTACTATTCTCAAGGCCTTAGAGCTGGAAACTTTTATTTCATGTATAAAGTGAATTTTAGGTGACTATTTATGACAGCAGTTGACCCAAATACGGCCTTTCTAAAATACATACATGTAGGCCTACGAAAAAAATGTTGTTTTTTTGGTTTCAGCCCTGACAAAAATTTGAGTTCATAGGTTAAGGGATTGTGTTTTCTTTTTTTGTAGATTTCGGTTGAAAAGATCCAACATATACAGTGTTACAATGTAAAACTGAAATTTATCAGGATCAGGGCTGTCTCCAGGACCCGTCCTTCCATTTGCTTATGGGAAAGGGACAAATTTCACAGTTTACCCAATAAAAATTTGCTTCAGAAGTTGAAAATGCGTGAAATGACACTAAAATTCAGATGTCATATCAAAACTTGTATGGTCTTAACAGAGGGTCAACAAAGTCAGTGGTTTTTGCTACATGTAGGGTCGGTCGGGTAACCAGAAAATGCGACAGTAGGCCTACAGTAAGTCCCAACACACTTATCGAGAAGAGTAGGGGTGACCCAGTTAATTTATCTATTACCTACATGTGTAACAGAAGCACAAGATGATCCACTAAAATTCTTACCTAGCACGTTTGCAGAACGTACTGCGCCTGCTCAAAACCTGGATTTTCGCTGGATTTTTGGTCAACGTTGCATCAGAATTTTGCCTGTTGCAGACCATATCTTTTTCTACACAACATTTGAAAACTACAGACGGGATGTCACCCTTATACATATACACGAATTCGACCTTATATAAGACGTTCTGCCGAAGTGCTATGCACAATACATTACGGGTTTCGCGCAGGTGCAATACGTTCTGCCGACGTGCTGGCCTACAACAATGTAGATCAGACATTACGAAACCTTTCAGTGGCTGAGCTTACAGAGCCTTTTGAAAATTCAGATTTTATTCACAGTTTGAAAATATCCTCGTCTAGAAAATACAATCGATTCCACAGATAGACTTACATCGCACAATTACAGCTCAGAATTAGCAGCAAACACATTGCAACACAGAGGTAAACACAATAAATATATGTATACATGGCAACAAAGTACATGTATAAGGCATTTTGCATACATAATATATAGTGGTCAATTGTCAAAAGCATATTGTCTTTGGTTTCAACATGTAGAAATCATAGCCTCCACCAGCCGTTCTTAGTTAAACCTTCTCCTTGCTACATAACCAATAGGGAATTGGTAATAACCAAATGGCTACTTTTGCATGCTAAATGTTAAATAGGTTATGGGTAGTAGAATTTGGCAGTAATACATGTAGCATGCCTGTAGCCAGGGGGGGGGTTCGGGGGGGTTTGGAAGAACCCCCACACACACGCTCAAAGGTCCACTTTTTTATCTAAAGGTTCAAGATTTTTCTTTAATAGTTGGACTGATTTGTATCACCTGTGGGACTGGAATCCTATTCGTCTCTGATTTTCCCTTTGAAATCCTCCAAAAAACAAAATGCCATTTCAGAAGGTTCAATTTTTAAAATTTTCCGGGGGAGCATGACCCCAGAGTGGCCCAGACCCTCCTAGGAAGCTCCCTTGGACAGTAGGAAGAACCCCCCCCCCCCAAGCAAAATCCTGGCTACGGGCATGAATAGGGTGAATAATTGGCCAGGAAAGTGGGCCCACAGTTCCAATTGCAGGCAAATGAAACTTTCCAGTGGCCAAACTCCGGAGTCCCCTTGCAAAATCCTATGTGGCTAAATTTTACTATTTTTCAGACAGTCGATGGAGACTATGAAATCACACTATGGTACAAATGTACATTGCAAGGCTGAAAAGCCCATAGTCAAAGCAGCACTGACTTACACAACATCAACATCAAAACTTGTAAACAGTTATTTTCTTCAGGAAGATTTGCTTAGTACAATGTTCTTCACTCTAAAACCATATATTAAACACCAAAATACCACATTTAAGTTATCACAACAACTTGAACCATGCAACAACTGAAATATAACGAAAATTACACTCAAATGTTTATCCCAACATAGCCACTTTCTTCTGTTACCACCAGGAACACCTTACTTAGGAAACTCAGAATATAAATATGCCAGCTTTTATTTCACATCTTTGGTACCCTTGTTTTCCGAAGCTTTTGTGTCGGAAGTGCTGTTATTTCCAGAGGAATATAAGGTCACTACAAATGCAGTAGACAAAAGAATGCTTATGATCCACACAAGCACACAAGGAGAGCACCATTCCAACACCAACATACTTAAAAGCAGTATTATAATTATGACAATATATATCAATTCTGTATTATGACATCTACATACATATATTTTGTAGCCAACACTTGAAATTTTGGGTGTATCTCCTCAATAAATTTATTTTACTGCTGATCGTAATATCATTTGATTTGTCACCATATTAAGAAGAATATCTCTTTTTTACTTGGCTTTATTTCAATAAACGACTTTCTTTTGAAATCCGGGAAGTCTTCGTTTTTCCACCCTTCCCTCACTGGAAAAGCTTGTTGCAACAACATACATGTATGTTTTGAATACACTTAAAAACCTGTTTTTGAGTTTGTGTGCTTTTCAGTTACCTGTTGCTGTGCTTTAACTATTGCAATGGTTACTGAATGGAGATCTGTTGCTATGGTTACTGCCTGCAGATCTGTTGCAATGGTTACCAACTGGAGATCTGTTGCTATGGTTACTCCCAGATCTGTTGCCACGGTTACTGACTGGAGACCTGTTGCTATGGCTCTGACTGGAGATCTGTTGCTACAGCTTCTGCCTGGAGATCTGTTGCTATGGTTACTGGCTGCAGATCTGTTGCCACGGTTACTGACTGGATATCTGTAACAGTTGCTACTGAGCTCTGACTGGAGATCTGTTGCCACAGCTTCTGCCTGGAGATCTGTTGCTATGGTTACTGGCTGCAGATCTGTTGCCACGGTTACTGACTGGATATCTGTTGCTACTGAGCTCTGACTGGAGATCTGTTACCACAGCTTCTGTCTGGAGTTTGGTTGCTATGGTTACTGACTGCAGATCTGTTGCCACGGTTACTGACTGGTGATTTTCCACAGTAAGATGCTGGTGTCCTTCCCTCCAGCCGTCACCAGATGAACGTTATCGTGCAGGAAGCGAAGACAGCTGACCTGACTACTGTGGCACTTGTAGGTGTCAGCTTGTGCCTAAAGAAAAACAGCAAAATAAAACAAAACATCATCTGCGGTCGGGCTGTTACCTTGGGTGATATGGAAATTCTACACTGTGTTGTATTCTCACTCACTCACTCACTATCCTGGCTTATATATACAATACTGCGGCGGGCGTCCCTCACACAGGGGTTACAAGGCAGCAGTCGGCTGGACTTCACACTGCACCTCCAGGCGCCCCTATCCAGCGGGTTTACACCGGCAAGGCTGCGCTCTCTTATGTCCTTATGTATTTTGTGTTGGATATAAAAAAGTATGTAGAGAATACAACAGAAGAAAATTTTGACATTCTGCAATATTGCAGAAGATTGAAAAAAAGCATTTCGGCCACTTCTCCCCCCACATGTATAGAAAGACATTAATCTCCAAGCAGATCTTTCGGTCGCTGTGTAGACAGTATCAAAATGGCCAGGCTGTATCCAGTACGCGAGACAGTATCCAATATGTGACCGAAGGGGCTGGCGTAAAAAAAGATACCAGTACAAAAAAGAGAGCCAGATAAAAATGGCTAAAAACACGTAAAAAATAGGCCGAAGCCAAAACCTCTGCTTGGAGAGTAGAAAGACATGTCGGAGGCAATACTTACGTCCTTGTGTGCGCAGGGGTACGTGAACATGTGGATCTCGCCACGTTCATCAGCTGTGCCCACATGTCTCCAGTCGGGCGCCCTGTCCAGCGTCCGCACGTCCCGACCATCCAGACCCGCATTCCAGATGTCTGCAAACCAATGTTATTATATTCAATGATATATTTTCAAACCATTCATAGATTCATGGGCATTATGGACACTGTTATTTGGTGGTAAAAATTTCATTTTGCTAAAAAAAAAAAAATGATCTTATTGTTAGGGTAATTTTTAAGCTGAGTGTTATAAATGCAAAATACAATTCAGGCTGGTACTACAAGTATCAGTCTGCTATAAACATTGTAGTGTATCTGTATCTGTATAGCCGGTATAACTGCCCTTTGGCGTAACACACCAGCTTTGCAGGCACGCGGCGCGGCGGCAGCTGGCTACATTACATCGAACGACATGTTACACCTAAACTTTGCTAGCTAGTGTAATAAATAAAGTTCAAAATTCAAAAATAACATGTCAGTATTATTCATTATTGTCCCTATTTGGCTATTTTTCAGCCAGCAATAGTAACATTTTTTGAAAGGCTGTAGAACCCATTGTCAATGTAAAATCATTAACAAACTTTACAACATTCAATGCAGCACTGTCCTTTTTTAAAACTTCTTGTTGTACTGACTGAACATCCAAATCTTGTAAATTAAATGTAAAATTCAACCCAAGTTTTCCTCAGTGAGGTTTTCTCAGCATTTTTTCTAGTACTATATTTCCAAAACCACATATTCCTTCAATTCAGCCCTGCATTCCTAAAAGTCTGCTAACACAACATACCAGAATAATTCATGAGCGGATATTTTGGGAGCACGTCACACCCCAAGAGCAGATGTGTGCAGCTGTCTGCCGGCCGGCCTGTCTATATTTGACTTGACATTCAAGACTTTAGCAAGTCAATGGCTGGGTTAAATATTGATGGTCTCCAAATAGACAATTTTCGAGTTGAATAAGTCAGTTGAATAATTCAGTTGTACATCTGTATACTTTAGTTGAGATGCAAAAATTCAAATTTTTTAAAGAAACTGGTCTGGTGTTATTTTAGTTAGCACGTCGGCAGAACGTACTGCACCTGTGCGAAAACCGGATTTTTCACGGTTTTTGATGGATGTTTGGTCAACGTTGCATCAGAATTTTGCTGGGTGTTAGAGACAATATCTTTTCTGACACAACATTTGAAAACTATAGACTGGATGTCATACCTAAACAGTAAAATGAGAGACTCTGCCGAAGTGCTATGCACAATACATTACGGGTTTCGTGCAGACACAGTACATTCTGATGACATGCTATTTTAGTTGGTCTTTGTTCTCATTATGATCGTTTGTTGTAATAATATGTTATTTTATGATGAGATTCTCCCCCAGGAATCATTGAAAAACATCGGTAGGCAACATCGTTTCTGCACCACACTATCAGACTCTATAACAGCCAACTGCTAGTGAGACTTAGTTTTTTGTGTGTTGTATATTGTGGGTGTCATGAATCTGTATGTTCTGTTCGTGCCTGTCTAGTATTTTTTTAATGTACTAATGTGTGATGTCAAGACAATTCAGTAGTCCATAATATTTTTTGTTTATGTACTACTGCCATGTTCACCATTGTTTAAATAAAGAATAAAGAAGAATAAAGAATAAAGATACATGTACATAATCCTGGAAAAATGAATAAACTGAAACCAAGTCATTTTTTGAGACAAAACCATTTGATTGATTGATTTTTGTCATCAGACACAATGGGATGACAGGACGGTTTATTTACATCACAATGTTGGTAAGAAAAGACAACCGTGGTTACCCCATGTTGTTCTTAAGAATGTTGGCCAGCTTCTTTTTGTAAGATAACTGTGACAGAGAAGTCTTAATACAGTTGGGGAAATCTTGGCTCATTTCCAGCATCTCATGTCTCTTCTATCCCCTCAAGTCTATTCATTTGACTGTTAGTGTCTAAGGGCATCACAGACAATCTGACAACCAGTTTTCTGTATCTGTATCTGTATAGCCGGTATAACCGCCCTTCGGCGTAACACACCAGCTTCGTGGCGTGGCGGCAGCTGGCTACATTACACCGAACGAGCTGTTACACCTAAACTTTGAACGTCTAACTCGAGACATTGTTTAAAGCTATCTTAGTGACAATGCCCCTACTGTACTTGGTGGCAGCAAGTTCCACTCTACGATTGTTCTAGGAAAAAAAGAGTTTTTGAACACCTCAATCCTTGCTTGATGGCTCTGGTACTTGAAGGCATGACTATTTCTTGTTCTTTTCTGAGCTTTTCTCCACCCTTCTCGGTTTTCTGTTCCTCTTAACGTTTCCCTTAGTGTCATGCTGGTCCATTCTATGATGTTATCCTCCCATTTTTTCTGTTGCCTACCCTTCTTTCTTCCTCCCTGTACTGTTCCTTGCATATTCAGCACCCCTTCCTTTAAACGATAATGATCATGATAGATGTACTGACCTTTGACCACATATCCCAGCATGCAGTTGTAGGTCAGCCATTCGGTGTTCCGGAGTCCGGCCATGTCGGTCAACTGCACACACTGGTCAACATCCCCTGGACATAATAAACAAAGAAATTAATTTTTTTTTCTGATTGAGAATTATTCCTGACCAATATTAGGCCACCCCAATTTAATGTGTTGCTTCTCAGATTCGCCTCTTCATTTTTTTCTGATTTGCAAAAAAAAAAATTCTGGTTCCGAATCAACTAAAAAATGCTCAGATTTTGCCTCGAACAGTTGAAGGAAGACCTTTTCTTCCTAGTTGTTACAATTGTTACAATCTACCAATGCAGTGGTTTGATTAAAAGTTCAAAATTCGTTGTTTAAATTTTAACCCAGTCTTTTGTGTTGACTTCATGGCACCTATTTTTTTTTGCCCTGTCGCTTCATATTTTTTCTGAAAAAAACCCCAGAAGCAACAAATAAAATTGGTGTGGCCTTACTATAACTTATAAGCTTCAATCTACTAGCTTTATCTTTTCTTTTACACCACTTTTCACCAGTTAACACTCAGCCCCAAGAGAAAACCAACATCCCTTTTAGTATTAGGTCTCCGATAAAAGGGCCCAATTAAAAGGCCATTATGTGGTTGCCATTTGTAGGCCTACTGCTGTGAACATCAGTAGACTGCTCTCAACCGGAAGAAATTAACTTAATTTTTGTACATAATTTATTCAGACAGCTTTCAAGTAATTAGGTCATTTTGCTTGATGCATTTAATAATTAAGCCTGGTGGCAATAATGTTCTGTCACGTTTACATCAATTTATAATTTCTATGATGTTTGTGTAAGCTTCATATTGGTGATACTTAAAATGATGAAACAAATTAAAGAAAATTGGAACAGTTGTTGTAAAATGCTGCAGAATTATGCAGGCAATGTTGTCCTTCAACCTTGACCAATCGACATCTCCGAACCAAAATAGAGGAGTCTGGCTTCCACCCAACACTTGACCAATCTGTGTTGTTATTGGCCAAATGACGTCCACCAACACTTGACTAAACCAATGACACGTGTTTAATCATCAGTTGACTGATGCTTCTCATTCAGTCTGATTTTCTGACTTCTGTTTTTCCATGTGTGAAAGGGACAGATGTGTTTGAAAAGAAGATTTAGTCAAATGACAGCTGCATGGTCAGTGAGATTATGCCAGGCCCAAATTCTAATTGCAAATGCACTACTCAATCATGGTCACTGGAAATACTCCTGGGACAGTACGGAAAATAGCTTGTCATCCCACAGGGCTGTCCAGGTTGAATAAAGGTCTTCTTGTTCCTTCGTTCATTCCTTTGTTCCTTCCTTCATCCATTTATACATTTATATATATCCATCCATGCATCCCCCCAGCCATTCATCCATCTACCCATCTGTCCAGCCATCTGTCCGTCCGTCCATCTAACCATCTGTCCGTCTGTCCATCCATTTGTCCGTCAGTCTATCCATCCACACAACCAACACATCCATCCATCCATCCATCCTTCCACACACACACCCATCCATCCATCCATCCATCCATCCATCCATCCATCCAGCCAACCATCCATCCATCCATCCATCCATCCAGCCAACCATCCATCCATCCATCCAACCATCCATCCATCCATCCATCCATCCATCCATCCATCCATCCATCCATCCATCCAACCATCCATCCATCCATCCATCCATCCATCCATCCATCCATCCATCCATCCATCCATCTACTCATCCGTCCATCCATCCAACCATCCGTCCATCCATCCAACCATCCATCCAACCATCCATCCATCCATCCATCCATCCATCTACCCATCCATACATCCATCCAACCATCCATCCAACCATCCATCCATCCATCTGTCCATCCATCCATCCATCCATCTACCCGTCCATCCATCCATCCATCCACCCATCCATCCATCTACTCATCCGTCCATCCATCCAACCATCCGTCCATCCATGCATCCATTCAATGCACCCACCCACCCACCTTCGATCCATCCATCCATTCATCCATCCATCCACCTGCCTATCCATCCATCCAACTATCCATCCATCCATCCATCCATCATTTCAACTATCCACCCATCCTGAAATCCATCCATCCATCATTTCACCCATCCATCCATCCATCCATCCACCTTCCACCCATCCATCCACACACACACACCCATCCTTTCATCTATCCATCCATCCATCCCTCCATCCATTTGCATTAGGTCAGTCAAACACACCCAAAACAATACCTCCACACCCGATTAGGTAATAAACAGCCCCTGCTATCTTATGTACTTACACAAGAAGTGTTGGTAGTCGCTGGAGCTGGTTTGAATGATGTAACCTCCCGTGGGCAGGTCAGCCGACCAGTCCAGACCGGTGATAGCGCCCTTGTGACCTTTGCACTTTCCCAGGAGCTCCAGTTTGCTGCAGTAGTCCGTCAGCTGTAGGATCTGGACCGACCCGTCCTGACAACCAATGGCTATCCTCTCTCCGTCTGCAAAAAACGAGAGTCAAGAAGTCACAAAAATGAAGAAGAAAAGCAAAAAGCATTATACAGCATACGTTCAGACCTTTGCTTTCTGCAACAAAATATGTGCAGTTGTAATATGAAGATAATTTTGACATGGCACATTTTTGTCAGTGTTCCTGGACTCAGTCTGCACTGTGTATAAAAAATTGTAACAGCTTCAAAGTACTAAGTTTTTTTTTAATGTCTACATATAGAGAACACATTGAAATACATGTAACTCATACTCTAGTCTCTAGGATTTCTGTATATTATTAGATATATTTTCACAAGAAAACTATTACCTTTACCAGGCCATTACAATTTTGTTGTTGGATAATGTGGAGCCAACATGAACTTAAAGCGGGCCATAGGGTTACTACCAGCCCTATTTCGGACATCACCAAAATCATAGACCAAGAATCCCGTAAGGCTCATAGAAAGGTAAAGGAAGCAGTTCACATTCAGTTGGAATGGGCCGGGATGAACCGCAACGAAGGTTGGGAGCTGCCCAAGTCCTATTTCCTCCTACTCCGCAAGGAGGCGGGGGAGGCCAGAAGACCGGCACAAGTCTCGACCTAGTCTCGTATTCTCGCGAGACTAGGTCACTCCGTGATCAAGATGTACAGTTGACATCGAAAATTTGGAGGTACGTGTCTTTACCTTTAAAAACATTCACTGATTGAAGAATGTTCTAAGAACAGCTTATCTGACCTGACTTATGAATCTCTTCAACAATATTGGATAATTTTGTTGTTAACTTCATGTGCTAAAGTTTGATAATCACAAGGACTCATCAGCCAGAATGAGCCACAGTACCTGGACATATTTTGATGACCGTGATGCGCCCCCTAGCAGTCTTGCTGGCCCTGCACATCTCTGACACTTCATCCATGTCGTTCACCTCTAATACTATCACACTGCAAGAAACGAAGACAACATCAGATACATACATTGCAAAAGTGCCTCCTACTGCCCTTGCTAGAAACTGCATTCAGCAAAACAGAAAACTGTGTATGATGATGATACAAAGTAACTGTTCATTAATTACCTCCGTGTTTGGAGGTATTGTTTTGGGAGGGTTTGCATAATGTTTTTGTACAGTTGAGCGGCAGTGCATATATGGGGGAATGCCTTAACCACAGACCACAAGAGGCCAGGCACTCAGGAAGTTAGGTCCCAGAATATGCAAGCCAAGTGCCAATGGAAAACGCATCAACAGACAAACACAATAATGAAGAAAACAAGAAATTCACCAAAAATTAATAAGTACTTCCCGAAGGTATGAAATATGCATTTTCTTGTTCGCATTCATTTGTGTCCAAATCTTTATCCTTCTTGGGAAGCTTCAACTTTTACATTATACCAATTATTGAATGCTCTTCTGTTTTTAAATAACCTATCCACAATACCTGCCATCCTTAGTGCCCAGAGCAACCCTTGGTAGACTCCCAGGGTGGTAAAAGTCAGCACACTGTATAGTCGCTCCCTGATTGAAAAACAAAAATAGAAACAGCGCTGTTAAAAATTGTACATTGTAATTATAGTGTAATTAAAAACTTGTACGTCAATCGGTAAAAGCCTTGTAATGGTTGGTAAATCTTGTGTGGGAGGGATGGAGTGGTAAAAATGACTTCCTCTCCCAATCAATTAAAACCCATTAACAAGTCATCTCTTTCCAAGCTAGATGATATTAGGCACAGCTACCCTTTCAAGGCAGTTTCTTGACATTGTTTCAAAGAATCTTGAGATGTTTTGAGATTGTCCAAAACAATCTTGAGATCTAAAAAAATCTTGAGATTGTTAAAAAAAATCTTGAGATTGTTAAAAAAAATCTTGATATTTTCCAGAAAATCTTGAGATTTTCCGGAAGATCTTGAAATTTTAAAAAAGTCTTGAGATTTTTCAATTTTCAACGATGCGTGACAACCTCCACTGGGGGTCATTCTGATCCATACAGGGACAGGGAAGATGTTTACAAAATATCAGCTTTGTACAAAATATACGTATAAGCTGAAAACAGTTAGAAGCATTTGTTAGAAGTGCCCTGGATGCTGTTCTTTATTTTTTGGTACCACCAAAGTGGTCACCAATTTAAAGAGATTTTAAAACTGCTGTGTACCTTGATGACATATTTCCACTGCAGACTGTGGGAGTCAGAGTCGTGCATACAGACTGTCCCATCATTCCCTGCTGTTATAAACTGCCCTGGTGCAGCATGGGAAGGCTGGGGGCAAATGGCCTTCACATCATCAAAATGACCCTGAGGAAATAGAAAAGAATCAAGGCAGCTGTTATCTTCATTTTCTGTAGCAAATAGCAAAGCAACTCAAACATTTTACTTAAACAAACTACATGTATTCAACCTGGAAGAAAATCAACATATGTCCAAAAATCTTATACCTGACCCCCATCCATTCATTCTTCATGGTACAATCCTTAGTCAAACTGTTCCATGCATGCACATTATGTCAATATAGAAACTCCGATCTGGTAGAATCAGTGATTGTAGAATCAGTGATTGTAGAATCAGTGATTCTACTTGTAGAGATCTCAATCAGAGTCTTTGTTGACAGAGACTCCGATCAGGATGCTGTTAATGTGTTAGGGTGGTTTCCCATTATTTACAAATCCTAAATTTTAAGTCAATCAATTGATCTATAGCGACATGAATCAAAGTAGAAAAGTTCTGTCTTTTAAGCAAATATCTTAAAATTTACAGACCAATCATGATCTCATGGTGAAGAGAACTGCTAATGTTAGATCATCTTGGTGCCCCAACGGTCGAATAGTTAGACGGGATAGATGATATGAGAAAGCTACTAAGCTCTATACATGTACGCCAAAAAAACAGTTAACACTCAAGCAACTGGATAGGATTTTGGAAATAGTCAGACATTCCAAAATCATATCCAGTTGCTTGAGTAACTGTTTTTTGGCGTATCTTATTACCTGGATGTCTAACCTTCACCGACATACTTAATCTCTACTCCAAAACATGCTTGTCCAGACAGATTGAGAAGGTGCCTTACCTGTGTGACCACATCCTTGTCCAGAGAGGCGCCCTGTAGTGGACAGCCTGCTGAAGTCAGACCAGCTGACAGGATGGAGTTTACAGTCGTGCCCAGGAGTAGCGCTGCTCCATCAGCTGTCACACACTGCATTCTGATCCCTCCTTCTATCCTGGGCACCTGGGAAAATAATAGAGATATATTGAAACAATACAGGGTGGGACCACCTCGGACTAGTCCGGACTAGTCAACTGAAATTTCCTTTTTACAGAGGTGTGACTTGCTATATTTTGTCTGACCCTGGCCTCCTCCCTCATGACCTCAATGAAAAGTGGCCAGAAGGCCGATTTTAGTACTTCATGAATAAACAATGACTCAGACAAACAAACAGACATGTCGATACAACAGTAATTGTTTAACTGTTGCATATTAGTTTACAGGAAGCCATAGTACAAAATTAGTTGATTAACCCATTAATTCATTCCATTACTGACTCATTTATTCATTCAAAACTTTTTTTGTTCATCTACATGTATACGAACATTCATGTCCCTCCTTGTTCATTCAAGTCATTTTCATTTAATGTTTGCTCATTCCAGCAATCATTCATTAACCCATTCATTTGTTTGTTAATTTCATGTTTACCTGTAGACTAGCGGAGAAGCCCATGTGCTCCATGTTTGTTTGTTTGTTTGTTATTTACCTGTAGACTAGCGGAGAAGCCCATGTGCTCCATGTTTTTCCCCCATGGGAAGGCGTACACCATTCCATCCCTCCCAGCTGTCAGGAGGAAATTTTTCATCATCAGGAGAGAAAACACCGGACCCTGGAGGAAAAAATACATCAAAAGCAATGGTTGTGACATCAACTCTTATAATTCCACCAGGTATGCTAAAGACCACCACGTAAAAAACATACCATCAAAAATCTGTGCCCTAGCATGTCTAGATCAAGATGTATCAAAACCAAAAGTTCCACTGCAGTATCATAACAAGCTGCCAGGGGTTCCAAAATCTAATCATTTTGAACGGAAAGTACAGCAGGAAATGTGTGAGACACCTACTACAGCTAAAGGCCCCACCAAAAGTAACAAAGTTGTAAAACACTGTGTTTACTAGAAATGTATAATTATACTAGATATGATCTAATTTGTGTATTTTGTTATGTAAATGAGATGTTGACATACCTCGTGAATGTGCTTAAGAGCCTGTGTGATGCTGTTTCCACCTTTGAAAAAACAAACAACAATGTTTCATGAAAACACAAATGAAAAACTAGGAGTTAAATAATGTGCAAAATTTACCTTTTTGCTTGCTTAGTTGTGCATAACCAGTAAATCACCACAAGGTGTAAGAAGCTGCACGAGACCAGACTATAGAATAAGGTCTGATCCAATCATACTAGGATGGACCCCTACTCTTTTCGATAAGTGTGGTGAATTAAAAAGAAATAGGAGGCAACTGGCTCTATTACACTGAACGACCTGTCACACCTAACCTTTGCACATCTATGCCTGCAATTGTTGTTTAAAGCTATCCAGTGAGGATGCCCCCACAGTACTTGGTGGCAGCGAGTTCCTCTCTACGATAGTTTTAGCAACAACAAAAAACAGTTTTTAACACCTCAATCTCTGGTTCAACTTGATTGGGCCACACCAATTTTATTTGTTGCTTCTCGGATTTTTTCAGAAAAAAATATGAAGCGACAGGGCTGAAAAAAAATAAAAATAAAAACAGGCCTGGGCATCCTATTATAGCCCCAAATGGTTACAGAATAGGTGCCATGAAGTCAACACAAAAGACTAGGTTAAAATTTAAACGATGAATTTTGAACTTTTAATCAAACCACTGCATTGGTAGATGTAACAACTGTAACAACTAGGAAGAAAAGGACTTTCTTCAACTGTTGGAGACAAAATATGAGCATTTTTGAGTTGATTCAGAACCAGAATTTTTTTTTTTTGCAAATCAGAAAAAAATGAAGAGGCGAATCCGAGAAGCAACAAATTAAATTGGTGTGGTCTTACTTTCAAATTGGTACTTTAAGACATGGCTGTTTCTTGTTCTCTACATAACTGCAGTCCTTACCATCTCCCCACACAAACACAGTTCCGTTGGAGTCCCCCGTGACCAGGTCGCCTCGCTCGTTGTGGACGAAGCAGATGATGTACTTGGCCTTGTTGTACCGTTGCTAGGAGACCACAGAAAACAACGTAGTTCAGAGATGGCAGACTTCACCCCCTTAACCACAGCATTGGGACCATTCCAAACCCACAGACAAAATCAGAGATGGCAGACTTCACCCCCTTTACCTCTACATTCGGACCCTTCCAGTCCCACTAATAAAATCAGAGACGGCAGACTTCGCCCCCTCAAAAACACACACAAAGACATACCATAAACAGTCACTACCATAGGGTGAAGTAATAGATAGCTAAAAGCATACTAAATACCATTTAAAACATGGCATATTTTGCTGACATGGTTGTTGTTATTTCTACTGTTTGACCTGTCCTTGGTGCTGAAGTATGGGTTACATACAGAACATACATGTAGTATTACATAAAAATGGGACTATGTAGTTAATGGAAAACAGAAGCAGACCAAATCTTAGAACTCTTTGTACCATACTACATTGAAAGTAGACTTTCTGTGTCTGTTCCAAATATTCCAAACAAGTCATACATTTTGGATAATGAGCATACAGAATGTGGGACTATTCATATCCACTGCCTTCAAAGAAGAAGTCAAACCCATATGTAATAGTAAATGTAGGACCTTATACATGTAGTATATTAGACAGTAGTAAAAAATATGTTCCCAATTACTTTACTTTACTTTACTTTGACGCTGTAAATGCAATTAGCCTTCAGGTATAATTTTGCAAACAAAGGTATTATTATGATTATTATTATTAGTAATAATACGTACATCATAATTAGCCCTGGCCACCTCCTGCAGTGTCCCAGTCTCCACACTTAACTCCCACCAGACCAGATGTTCCTTCCCAGCTGTCACCACGGTGTCTGGACTTCTGGGACTGAACGCAACCTGACATACTACGTCTGTACCAACCTGGAACATACATGTACATACATGTACAACCTTGTCACGTGATTATCAACACCAAGTCACGTGACAAGTGAACTCCGGTTCGAGACCTGACTCCACTGGGCTGATGAAGAGACAGTGTTACGTCTCGAAAGCCCCCCAGAGCAATAAAACTTGTTGTGTGTATGGTTTAATATTTTGTCAAGTATGTACAACCTGACATACTACCTCTGTACCCACCTGGAACATACATGTACAACCTGACATACTACCTCTGTACCAACCTGGAACAGAATGTACATACATGTACAACCTGACATACCACCTCTGTACCAACCTGGAACATACATGACTTGTACAACCTGACATACCAACTCTGTACCAACCTGGAACATACATGTACATACATGTACAACCTGACATATTACCAACCTGGAACAGACATGTACAACCTGACATACCACCTCTGTACCAACCTGGAACAGACATACATGTACAACCTGACATACTACGTCTGTACCAACCTGGAACATACATGTACAACCTGACATACCAACTCTGTACCAACCTGGAACATACATGTACATACACTGTACATGTACAACCTGACATATTACCAACCTGGAACAGACATGTACAACCTGACATACCACCTCTGTACCAACCTGGAACAGACATACATGTACAACCTGACATACTACCTCTGTACCAACCTGGAACAGACATACATTTACAACCTGACATACTACCTCTGTACCAACCTGGAACATACATGTACATACATATACAACCTGACATACCACCTCTGTACCAACCTGGAACATACATGTACAACCTGACATACTACCTCTGTACCAACCTGGAACATACATGTACAACCTGACATACTACCTCTGTACCAACCTGGAACATACATGTACATACATGTACAACCTGACATACTACCTCTGTACCAACCTGGAACATACATGTACAACCTGACATACTACGTCTGTACCAACCTAAAACAGATATGTTGTTATTGTTATTGGGTAGGCCGGCGACTCTCTGTTTGCAGCAAAGGCAAGGGCTGAATTGTGAGGAGCTTACAATTAGTTGTAAGGGTCTGGAGTGGCTGCCATTCCACGCTAACTCAGGTGACCTCAATATGAGCCTGGTGCAGCCATAGGACTGTAATGTTTTGAACAACTCACAACAAGGTTGGGAAAGGCCCTACTCTTTTTGATAAGTGTGATTAGAATTCTCTTATAGATAAAGTATGCAAGCTGAAAACATAAAGAACAAAACCTAATTTGAAGGTCTTACGGCAAAACTAAGAGGGAAAGCCATCAGAAAAAGGTATGAATCATATAACATAAATTACCTGTGCTTCAGTGAGTTTCTTTCCTGACTTGATATCCCAAACAGACATCATGTGACCTTCACTGCTGTCAATAGCAGCCAGTCGGTCCTAGAAAATACAAAATATACATTGTATTTTATTAACCATTGTCACATCACATGTATACTCTCTACGTTGTTTTTTTTTACGGACAGGCTGAGCAAAACTGGACTGTTACGTTTCATCCACTGACACTGGTATGGAACTTATCAATAAGTGTGGCAGATCTTTTAATGTGTTTGAAGTGTGGCTGTTTTCAAACACGGCACTTCCAACTGTACATCCATACGAGAGAACATATATTACCTAACCAAAACTAGGTACTCATTTTCACCCGAGTCAAGTGAGGAAATAGGTGTAAAGTGTCTTCCCAGGGGCACAACACTGGGATTCATATCCAGAACCTTTAGATTGATACTCTTCATGCCCAACAAGTGAATCAAATTGTGGAGAATGCTGCTTTATGAGTTTGTACTGACAACCAGCAATACATACAGTAAGTTCTACTTGTTATTTTCCATACCAACTGTTTCCTTTAAAGTCTTACCAGTGTCCCTGAAAATGTTAAGGCGATCACAGCTTTTTCCAAGGTCCCTGTTCCCAGCACCTTCTGGGTCTGGAGGGTTCTTGAGTCCCAGATCCGTATATGGGCCTGTAGACACAGAAAAGAACAAAATGTATCGAAACAAAGAAAAACATATCATGGTATGAAAATACAATCAAATGCAAGAAGACCACTCTAGGGACCAATAAAATCTATTTTACTACACATTGTACTGTCCTTACCTGAGAGTAGGAGTCGTACTGCACTTCATTCTGGCCTGTAGCCACAGTCACCTTGTCTGGGTGGACAGCAATGCTACCAGAGGAGAGCATAGGGGCAATGTTAGTGATTCTACCAGATCAGAGTCTCTACCCTGACATATATATACATGTATAGACCCACTACTGTATGTGACTGTTTGTATGTGAATTGTACATGCAATTCAGGCTATGGCTGCATGGTGGCATCAGGCATTGCATCTTAGTACCTATATGTAGAATCGTGACAGACCTTAGTCAGTAATTTAGTCGACACTCTGTGAAATATAGATATCGTAGAACCTGTATAGTATATATATATACAACTGCTCATTGTACCTTTATAAACATAGTATAGAGTAGCTTAACACTTACTTGTAGAGATGTACTAGTTCTTAGTCAGTAGTTCTATATAATATTCTGCGAAATATAGTACCCCTTGAACCCATATGTAGAATTTTGCTGGACCCATACCAGCTAGTAAATTATCATCTGCCATACATTGTACCTGCTACAACTGTTGTGCAATAAACTTTGACTTGACTTTGACTGATATTGCATTGATTGTGAACTAAACCAATGATTGATTGATTGATTGATTGATTGATTGAAAAATAGATCACAATGTGATGTTCTAACCTCCTGATTTCCCCCGTATGTTCCATATAGTGTCTCTGTCTACACTGTACATGGTCGTAGATAACGGCCACAGTCCCTGTGAAGTACACCACCTCCCCACTGGCCAATGGGAAGAGGTTATTCCTGCAATCGTTGCCTCGGTAACCATACCTGTATGACATAGACAGTGTATCAATTTGTTTATTTGTTTATTATTTATTTATTTATCGAGATTTACCACATTAGAATTCTCTACAAGTATACAAGTGGAAGGGAAGGTAAAACAGGTGTATTAACACTTTTACAAGTTGCCTTCACAGACACTATACCATTAACCAACTTGAAGTATGAGTGACAGTTAAAAACTTATTATAATACTCAAGATGTCTTAGGGCTGTATAAACTTATACTAATTTCACATGATCATTGTGAATACTTAATGGTGTTTGTAATTACTGCCAAGCAATGAAAAAAACAGTAAGTAAGAATTTTTAGTTAAGTTAAACACAGTTAAAGTTTCTTTTTTACAATGTACAGTGATTTACTGGAAAAAATAAAAATAAAAATAGTGGAAGACTTACATTCACTTCTTTTAAACATGTTTAAAAATTTGACACAACATTACAAAACATAATTATATTCATTTGGGAATATTTACAATGACAGTTAAAACATGATATCTTTATCTAATCATAATGATTAATATCACGCCGATCATGATAATCATGGTTGTACTTACACCCAATCCAGACTGAGCTTGTGTTCGGGATATTTGTGATTGACAGGTTTGCACCAGTACCTGTCCGGTATGTACACATCGAGGTCCGTTCCTCGAATGTTCACCGTCACAGGTTTGCCGTCGGGAGGGGGGACTGTGAATAGTTACATACACATCTATTAGCACACGTGTAGAGTCTCTAGCCTCCACCAGGCCTTCCTAAGGGCTTCGAAAAAAATTGGATGAACAATTGGCCAGGAGAAAGAGCCAATGGTAAGGGTAACATTGAACTGCATGGGCAAATTTAATTAAAGATTTACCATGATGATAATGTTACATGTAATACTATATACTACCAGGCTTTTAAAATGACGCTACAAATTTGTATTTATGGTAGTTAACTTTTAAGATTTTACGGATGGGGGAAATAATGAGTATCTATTTCTTTTTTATCGAAATATGATGCTGCTCATTGAATGTTTTTATAATATTTCATGTTAAAACAAGTTTGGAGCACTTTTGTAATGAATCAGCAATTCAGCCTTTGGGCTGCGAGTGATTTATATTTGAATAAACCATTGCTCATCATCATCAAATGAAACCCTATGGTGGCCAAAACTCACCTGGCAAATTATTCTTCCTATATTTGACTAAATTTTACTATTTTAGCTACTTTTCTTAGTCTGTTAGAGACTAGACTGTGGTGTGGTTGCTATAACTTCCAGAAAAAGAAGTTTTAATAATCTTTTAGTGCTTCTATTTGTTGCCAAGTGGTCTCATTTTAAAGTATCTTCATAGCAGACTAGATACTGGAAAACTTACTGAATAATGTTATACATAAAACATTTTCTGGACCCAAAAAATCACCAAGTGCTTCATTTTGACTTTGTGTTGATTTATAGTTTTGAAAGTACCTTAAGCAAAATGTCTTTGAAAAGCATTGGATAGAATTTACAGGTGCCTTTATGAAGAACAAAAGTGTGATTACTGATTGTAGAATGATCTTTCTTGCTCACCCAGATATTTTTCGCCACCAACAATGGTAGTGAAAATTTCTGCCATTTTATGATGATTGTGAAGTGAAAGCTTGATTAACACAAAATCTTAACATCTCAAATCCTATTGTGAAGCTAAAAAAAAGTTGCTGTGTGACACCAATAGCAGGAACCTAATAGTATGATCATGATAGTAACATTGATCATGATAACCCCAGTAAATGTGTAACAGTTGTAGTGTTCATGGTAACCAGTTCACCTATAGTTAGTATTTGTGAATAAGAGGGTGCACCAAAATAACTGTACTCACTGCATTTTGAAAAGCTTCTCTTCCTTACTAGTATTTAACAATTTAGAATATTTTCCTTTCCAAATTTTGTTTTAGCTGGACTACACATAAAAATATATTTGGCACAAAATCTCTGATCCATGTCTTCATTGCTAAGCTGGATAAAAGAACAGAACAAGATCCAACAGTCTTTATAAAGTTGATAAATTAATATTAATATTGATATGAAATGTATATTCTTACTTACACTTATCAATCTTTATCAAAATTAAAAAATATAAACTTATTACTGTCACAGATATTGACAAACACTTTTTGTATACAAACACCAGTAGCAAAAATCCACATTTAAATCCACATCTGAATAGAAAGTGTTATAATTTGACTCTTGTAAACAAGTTTAACTCTAACTTGCAATTACAAAAATGTCTTGATTGAATCTTCTTGGACGTTGCTTCAGTTTTTTTATTTTTTTATTTTACCTTCAGGTTCCTTGGGTTTCTCCGGCTCCTTGATGGTCTCTATGGGAATTTCTTCCTTCTTTGCTTTTGACTTGGAACCAAAAAACTTCTTCATGGACCCGAACATCCCTTTCTTCTTCGGAGCTGCCTCTTCATCTGGAAAAAAAAAAAGAAATCAGTAAACTCAACTATACATGTAAGCTATGGTTTTAGATGTACATGTACAATTTGACGACCATAACAAAGCCATGATGGAACATGAGGAAGTGTTATCAAAGCCTTTTTTTTCTTTTTAATCAATACAGTGTGAGCATGGTGGATCCATCGTAATCGATGATGCTCGGCTCAATTCACACTGCAGCAGCTTCTCTTCTCCCTAAGTCAGAAACATCAAACTTGACTTCACTGACTCAATAGGCAAAGCAGGGGTTACAAAGGCTGCTGGGGATATTCCCTACCCCACTTTAGCTTTAGGTTAGCCTTCTCAAGAATATCTTCAACACCTGGGTATCTGAAGTATGCATACATGTACCTTGGGGATTACTGATTCTGCATTTACTAGATCTCTTTAAATTCATCATTTTTGATATGATGATCTTAATATGGTACCCAGCTAAATTATGAATTTTGATGTTACATAGTATTACATTCATGCTAATGTTAATATGTTAAATGTATAAAATAGATAGTCATGCCTTCAAGTACCAGAGCTATCAACCAAGGATTGAGGTGTTCCAAAACTCATTTTTACCTAGAACTATCATAGAGTGGAACTCGCTGCCACCAAGTACAGTAGGGGCATCGTCACTAGATAGCTTTAAACAATGTTTAGAGTTAGACATTCAAAGGTTAGGTGTAACAGGTCGTTTGGTGTGATGTAGCCAGCTGCTACCGCACCACGTGCCTGCGAAGCCGGTGTGTTACGCCAAAGGGCGGTTATACCGGCTATACTGATACAGATATATAGAAATATATGATTTAACCTTACCTTTATTTGACATGTTGACAGATGTAATGGTCACTGTAGATTCTCTTCTTGTGAGGGTCTTGGCTTCTACAAAGACACATTGACATTCAGTTAGTTTTGCAAGGACTTTGTATTTCTGTGTATGTCAGCAGGAAGGAAGTTTTTGCTGTGTTTGAAGTTCCTGGTTGAAACAATTCTGTAGTACTGTTGTAGTACTGTTGTAATTGTAGTACTGTTGTAATTGAAATGCATATTTGGAGTCATGATTTTGCAGAAAGTTACTGCAAAAACCGGGACAATTAAAACCACAGTGAACAATTCCATTGAAGTACAATTATTTATAATATTGATGAAGTGAAGCAAAAAAAAATGATTTTTATGTTACCGACGAGTTTAAAAGAAATCTTACCTTCCTCCTGTTTAGCCTCTGAAGTGTCACCTTGGTTTGAATTTTCAGCTGCTGTAACTGAAATGGTAGAGAAAACATTAACTTAACATTCACATAGATATGTACTACATGGCTTGATATAACAAACGTATAGCACAAAGAAATTGGATCCCAGATTTGTTAAAAATTATACTAACAACCTGTTGCTTTTTGTGTCTAAATGAAAATTCGTAATATTTGGATAATTTGTTTGATCATGATAAGGATGATAACAATGTTGCAACCAACTGTGACATGATCATTTCAAAATTATATGATGCACACTTGCATATGATGATTTAAAAATCATGAAATCATTTAATTTTCCCCAAACAGCCTCCAGTTCAATTCCGGACTTCCAGTTTAATTCTGGACTACTTCCCATATCTCAGCAACCTTACATCTAGATGGGCTAATGTTTTTAACTACAGGTAAAAATGATGTAAGAAATATGTCGAGCCAGAATTCTGGGAACTAGAAAGTGACATTAATTCTGGCTCAATTTCCCAGAATTCTGGCTCAAGTTCCCAAAATTCTGGTTCGAGTTCCCAGAATTCTGCAGAATTTTGGCTCCGGTTCTAGAATTGGGTTAACCCCTAAGTGGTCCTCGATGGCTGCTACATATTTCTTACATCATTTTTACCTGTAGTTAATGACATTAGTCCATCTAGATGTAAGGTTGCTGAGATATGGGAAGTGGGAAGTAGTCCGGAATTAAACTGGAAGTCCGGAATTAAACTGGAGGCTGTTCCCCTTTAACTGTTATGATTTTTAATGGTTAGCCACTGCACGCCAGACCAGCCTGGCCACTCGTTTACGTACAAGGGAAATCCCACATGCTTATGAGACTTCTGGAAGAGGACAGTCTTGGGAGGGAAGGCCTTCCGTCCCCTGGTGTTAGTAAGAATCAGAGGAAAGACTCGTGAGTCAAAACACAACACAAAAGGATGGAGTCTACACTGCACGAAAAGTTGGATTTTACCAATGGTAGTAAATGCCTGGCCCAGTAAAGTTGGGTAATGTTTACTTTGTAAACAGTACCGAACTTGACAATGGTAGTAAATAAAAGTCAAGTCCAGTAATATCGGATTTAACATTAACAATGGTAGTACAGTTTGTTGTAAATGAAATTAACAGACTTGACTTTTATTTACTACCATTGTCAAGTTCGGTACTGTTTACAAAGTAAACATTACCCAATTGTCGATTCTGGCACTGTTTACAGAGTAAACATTACCCGACTTTACTGGCATTTACTACCATTGGTAAGTCCTACTTTTCGTGCAGTGTTACCCTGGGAACCAGACTTTTGAGGCAGTGGGTGGAGAGCTTATGCACGCGCAGGTGAGTGATAGCCTGCCCCTGACTCACGCCGTCCCCACTATAGCGAGGATCACAACCCGCCGTACGTGCAACTGCGCGCTGTCTACGTGCAAAATTGCGGGTAAATTTTGGGGATCTGTAAGTGGTGAGTACCGCCTCCGTACGGAATCCTATGGAATCCAACGGATTTGGGAGCATGCAGACACGCCGTAGCACGTTACGTCCATGCAGAACTTTCTCTGCATTCGGGCTGCGGATTCACCCCCCGTACGAGCCAGTACGGGCGAGGCACGTGCCATGTAGGTTTTCAGAAAAACCTGGTGGACGTGGCCTCAAAAAAAAAACAGAAAAAAACATACGGACAAAAAAACATGTACGCCGGCTTGTGACCCTCACTTATCGCTGTGCCCATAGATACGCTGGCCTCCTAGGTCTGCTTGCCTCTACAAGTCTGGCGAAGCATCCTATCTTATTGTTGAGGCAAGCGGACATATGGGGCTGGCGTATCTTGGGGCACAGGGAGGGTGTGAGACGGGGACGGGCTATCACCTGCCTGTGCACGAGTAAGCCCTCCACGCGCTGCCTCACGAGTCTGGCTCCCAGGGTAGATGAAGTTATGAGAAGAAAATTATAAGTTGGAGATGTGGCATTTGGTATGAAAGTAGCTGCATTTGTCTGAAAACCTTAAAGTTTGTACATAAAAACCTGTTCTCTTAATAGAACATGGTCTGTGAGGCACACCTATCACTAAGTACAGTGTAAAATATTCAGGAAATTTTAGCAACAAATTTTCAAAGGTTTTCCTCTCAATCTTTCATTTCACGTGTAAATGATTTGTTTTAGGTATGACATTAACAGCCATATGGTATACTATGAGTGTATAACATCTTACACATTGTGCAAAGCATTTTAAAACCTAAAAATCCTTCATGTGCTGTGAAATGTGTACTTTCTTACAGGTGAACATCAATTGCACAACAGTACTGCAACTTCAGCACCAAGGACAAGACCAATGTGTGTACAACACTGTGCCATCAAATCAGTTAAAAACACACTTTTAGATCCAGTGCTGAAGGAAAAAACTCTAGAATGGAAGGGGAAAACATAACAGGGCTCGAAATACCACCTGCATATGCTGGTTAGTGCAGGTAAAATTGGAAGCTGTGCAGGTATTTCTGATGTCTACCTGCACCTAACCTGCATTGGTACATGTACTGGGTTTACCATATACATGTAGGTGTATGTGGATTTTTATTTGCTGGCAATGGTTTCTGAACAATTTTTAGTATGATCCATACTTTCTAAATTCTGAGTGGTGCAGGTAAAACTTGTCTGGTGCAGGTAATTTTTTTAAATATTACCTGCACCAGTGCAGGTATGCAGAAAAAAAAGATTTCGAGCCCTGCATAAGATAGTTATTTGAATGTTCAGTTACTGGGGAAAGGTAATTTACTGGCCAACTACAGCACTGGATTCTGTGCCTGAGTGCTTTCAACATAATCATTCAGTCACATAAAAGACGACGTGATGAAAATCATAATCTTCGCACACAAAAAATCCACCCGTGAATCTTGAAAAAGAAAAGCCACTGAGGTAGGTGAAGGAATCTCAACCAGTTAGTGCAAAGAAAAAGTCGGTGTTATATATAGGTGCTGATCACAGGTGCTCAGAATGGTACCTAGTGCCTCTGAGTCTTCGCTCTCTTTTCCCGCGCCCTTCAGCTTCTCCATAAGTGAAAGTTTCTTGGCCGCTGTCGTAAGACGTGTCTTCTCCCCACCTCCTTCTGTCGGAGTGTCTTCTTTGTCTGATGCTTCTTGTTGCTCCTTTGCTCCTCCACCCTTCATTTTTGCCATGAACGACATCTTCTTTGTGGACGAAGAAAGGGATAATTTTCCTTTGTCTTTGTCAGCTTCCTTCTTGTCTGAAGTTTCGGCGACTTGCTGCTCTTTTTCTGCGCCCTTCATTCCTTTCATCAATGACACCTTTTTCATGGATGAAGCAAGGCTGACTTTTCCTTTGTTTCCTTTCTCGTCTTCGGATGCAGAGGCACCGTCTTTTTCTGCCGATTCAGATTCTTTCTCGTCCTTCCCTGCACTTTTCATTTTTCCCATGAGGGACATTTTTTTAGCAGAAGAAAGAAGGCCCTGCTTCATTGCATCTTTCTTTTCATCATTTTGCTTGATTTCAGAGTCTTCTTCTTGAACCTCTGCTTTGTCTGAAGACTTGGAATCTAAACTTTCCTTTCCTACCATTTTCATTTTTCCCATCAATGACATCTTTTTCATCGATCCTATAGGACTTTTCTTTCCACTTTCTTGACTTTCTTCTTGAACCTCTTCTTTGTTTGAGGTTTTAGAATCTAAGCTATCCTTTCCTACCATTTTCACTTTTCCCATAAGCGACATCTTTTTCATCGATCCTATAGGACTTTTCTTTCCACTTTCTTGGTTTTCTTCCTGAACCTCTGCTTTGTTCGAATCTAAACTTTCCTTTCCTACCATTTTTACTTTCCCCATCAGTGACATCTTCTTCATGGACATAGGACTTTTCTTGCCACTTTCCTGTTGAGTTTCTTCCTCTGCTTTAGTTTTAGAATCTAAACTTTCCTTTCCTACCATTTTCACTTTCCCCATCAGTGACATCTTCTTCATTGACCCTAGAGGACTTTTCTTGCCACTTTCCTCTTCAGACATCTCTGTTGAATCTCCAACGTCTTTTGCAGGTGTACCCGGTCTCTTTAAGAAAGCTGCTGCAGCCTTTCCTTCCGATTTGCTACCTTGGACTTTTGCCAGCCATGGAGATTTCGGACGTGGAGTTTCTTTATGTTCAGCTTTATCGGGAGAGAATGCCATAGCTTTCTGAGCCAGCTTAATCTTTTGTTTATTCGTCAATCCAGACGTTTCTTCTGAACTTAAATCCGTGCCTGATTCTTGTGCGGATCCTGGTCTGCCCTTGCCAGCTAACATCATTGCTCTTCCAGCTGACTGTATACCTCTGGATTTTGGACTTGGGCTTCTTTGTCTTGAAGCTAGGTCTGTGCCTGCCTCGTTGTCTTGAGCTGATCCTCCTCTTCCCTTACCAGCGAGCATCATAGCCCTTCCAGCTGACTGTATTCCTCTTGATTTTGGACTTGGGCTTCTCTGTCTTGAAGGTAGGTCCGTGACTGCCTCTCTGTCTTGAGCTGATCCTGGTCTACCCTTGCCAGCGAGCATCATAGCCCTGCCAGCTGACTGTATACCTCTAGATTTCGGACTGGGGCTTCTCTGTCCTGGACTGGGGCTTCTGTCCTGTCTCTTCTGTTTGGCTGAACCAACGAAAGCCATCACCCTTCTGCCGGCGTTGATACTCGGGAGCGCTTGATCGGACGCTTCCGTTTCCGAGTCGCTCATCCCTCCTCGCGAGGACGGCCTTTGACCAAACATGGCGGCCTTCCTGGCCGTGGCCATGCTGATCTTCCTGCCGCTTTGCGGAGACGCGCTCTTGGGGCTTTTCCCTCCGTCCCGCATCTTCGTCCCTTCCGCAAAAACGACCGCCCTTCCTGCGGCGCTCATGTGTCTGCTCTCACCTACGGACGTGTTAGGTCTTTCGGGTGAAAACGCACCCCATTTCCCGTGACCCGACCTTGCTTTCTCCGCCATGGCGACCGCCTTTCCCATCCTTGCCAACCGACCGCCTCTAGCACTGGGTGGGGTCGTAGGGGTACCGACCCGGCTTTGGTCCGAGCCGCCGCCTGAAAGTTTCATCCGTAAAGCGATCGCCTTCCCTGTTGACGATATGCTCTTCCTACTAGGCGAGGAAGCTCGATCGTTATCAGAAACATCTGGTGATGAGTCTTGACCTGATCAGAGTTGGGCAGTACCATGTTAGCTTCAACTGCTGTGTGTCGTATTTTACAGAGGGGTTCAACAAAAACTCTTTTGACCAATACATTTTTAAATAGTACATTTAACTTTTGAATAAACTACTTTCTGGTAAATCTCAACCTGATCAGAGTTGGGCAGTACCATGTTACTTAGTTTTATTACGGCTGCTTATCATGTTGTACAGACAGAGGGGTTCAACAAAAACTCTTTTGTCTATTCTAAATCTAAAATTTCTTTTGTCTCTCGAAAAGTACACAGTGTAAATTGTGTTCTAAGATTTTTACACAACTTCACTTGGCTTTACCATTCATGTTCAAGACCTCAATATATTCTTTGTATTTATGGAAATAACTGCTGTGCTATCCCAACCTCTTGACTTAAGCACTAGCACATCTTTAAGTTAACAATTTTTAATCAATAATTATTAACAAATTACTGTACACAAACATCATGTACTACCATGTATTTTGTGATAACAGGTCATCTAAAAAAAAGGCATGAATGAAAGGACATCAATAGAGGGCAGTTGGAAATAAATACTATAACAGTACTGGTTGGAAGAGTCCAAACAGCATTGCATTTTCTCAGAAATAATCCATTATTATACTATTTCAAGACATTAAAGTGTGTGTGAAAATGTTAGAATAGAAAAAAAGTGAAACATCAGTTTTGACTGTATAAAGATTGAGCCATAAGCTTTACACAGATTTTGAAACTGTTATGAATATGAAAGAAAAGCAAGTGATTCAGCTAAGGTTATGTTCATGTAGGTTAAGTTAAGTTAGTTACAGTGTTAGTTCAATACACGTACTACAACTGTAAGGGTATCAAAACAAGTCATGTAGATAGACCAGAAGAATCACACTCAGAAAAGAAAATTGTATAAAAATGACTGAATCTTTATATACATTCTACATACAATTTAATTGCTTTGAATTATTTTGTTTTTTTGGTTATCTTTTCCTTTTGTTGTCAGTAAAGTTTTTCTCAATTGTATGACCTTACACACACACACACACACACTCACACACACACACACACACACATTCTAGTAGAATTTCTTATTAAATATGTTATTATTCCCCTAAACACCAGTCCCCATGTACTTACTGACTACTTTGACATACATGTACCTTAGACTATTATATTGAAAAAGTTTAATTTTTGATTATTACTTACCTCTCTTAGATGCGAGTGAGGCCAGGCTGTTGTTTGAAGCGCTGGTGTGCATACTGGCCTCAAGATCGGAACCTCCTGATGAGAAAAAGACCAGCAGAAAACGTTATTTTCACAGCAATGTTCAACTTAAAGTTATACAGGGCAGTATCCATCTCTTTTTCTACATGTAAAATGCTTAGGCAAGACAGTTGTGCGAGCATTATAGAAGGGGGCTAGTCCATTAAAAGTGGTATGTTCAACTTTGATACTAAATTACTCTTTCCCATGCATGTGTTTGCTGGAAAATGCTTATTGTAAGTAATGATTGCACTCTAGCAATAATCTTTGGCATTCTGAGATATAAATGTTGCTAGAGCAAATTTGGTACAGCAAGCTATCATAGGATAACTACAGGTAAAAATGCATGAAAAGGAAAAATGAAGCGCACCAGGTACAATGTAATGGATAATGTTATTGAAAATACCATAGATACTGTAGATGATGCACTTCTAAAAACGCTTTTTAGTAGGTGTTGTTAGTACTAAGTTTATCAAACAATACTGTTACTGTAGAACTCTTAAAATTATGCTACATTACCAATTAAAAAATGGTAGCCGTTAGAATAAAAACAGGACTGAGAAGAAAAAATTAAAGAAAGATTAAATCTTAAAAAGAAAAAAAAAGTTACCAGGCCAGGGAATAATACAGACAACTGGAAGACATAATGCAATATTTATTTCATTATTATTAAAAGAAAAGAATGAAAGGAAGAGAAAGAACAGTTTTACGACATACAAGATTGTACTTCTGTAAAGTATCATGTACCTGAGTGTGACACCATGGAAGTGAGGCTATTTGCAGAGGGGATTTGGGGGATGGGGGTGGGGGTTTGTGAAGGGGTTTGGGTGGGTACAGGTGGCACCTCCCCTGGTGTGGGTGGGGACTCTTTCGGAGATGGAGAATTTTTTCTCAGATCCACTGTCGATTTGGACGGCTGAGCTTTTGTTGATTGAGTCGAAACTCTTCGCAAATTGGCCTCGGTCGTGCTCCTTTTCGGAGGAGCAGACTTAGGCGGAAGTCTCTTCACTACAGACGCACTAGATTCCCTCTTTTCAACAATGTGGACGCTTTTCCGCGATATTGCGGACTTCGTGGGGCGTTTTTGCGGGGGATCTTTATCCATAGTGTTCTCCCGTGAAGGCGGGGAAGTTTTCCGTTGAGAAGGTTTTTGCCCATTCTCTTTTGAAGATTTTGTTTCTGTCGAATTTTCAGGTAAGGGTGGTTTTTCCGGCAGTATTCCATTAGGTTCAGAGGAAGGTTTCTCAGAGTTGGGTGGTGTGGTGATAGGGGGAGGGGGTTCTTGTGGGGGGGTAGGTGCAAGTGAGGGGGTTGGGACATTTACAGGGGGTGCGGGGGGTTCTTCTTCTTTTGGCGGTGGAGTTACGTGGTCGGGTGCAGTGATTGGCTGTGCAGGCTGTTTCTTTTCTTTCGAGGGAACGGTCTTCACGGCGGGTTTCTCGTCTTTTCTTTGTGTAGTGCTCTGGTCAGGGGGAGGGCTGGTTTTTGGTAACTCCTCAGGGGCGGGTGCAGGTGTTGGTGCTGGTGTGGTGGCCTGCTGTGCAGGAGGGGACTTGGGCTCTGTCAGTGCTAAGAAAAGGATGCATTGATGTGAGAAATAAAGCTTGATGTGGTACAAATATTACAGGCTTTTTCAGTGGTACACTCATGCACTAAAAACGGAGCATATGGCTGTAGAACTATTTCTTCATGTATAATCATTTTTAAATTAGTAAGTTCAAATTCTAGTTATTCATTGGCAGCAAATCAGAGTATTGGACATCTAGCTTGTGTAAGCAGTAATAGCCAATCATCAGTAGCAACACATTGCAAATAATCTAGGTGATAGCCAATCAGCACCAAGGAGAAGTTATGCTAGCCAATCAGTGATGGCTATACAATTGAACTGTACTTATGCTGAATGCTAAGCAGATGGTTTAACCATTTTCAAAGTCGGGGTTTGAACCCACTGCCAGTCCCAACTGCTAAACAAACACTTTATAGCTTATATGCAAAGCAAACACTCTACCTACTATTAATGTCAATATTGATATTAAAGAGGCATTATGTAACATTTTTGCACTAAAAATTCAAATATTCTAATTGAAAAAATCTTCTTGTGATTGTAATTTATTTCTGCTTTTCAACATATTTGTGCAATTATCTCACCTTTCTGGCATTTATGGTTGGCGCTAAAACAGCCCACATGAGGTGCACTCAGTTTGTGGTGCCACCACAAACTATCAGAATGTAAACAAACATGGCTGACAGCTGTGTTACTTTCCAACTTTTAAACACACTTGTTAGGTGTCATATTTTGGCACCTTCACTTCCTGAATGGTACTGATTTGCAATGGAGTAGGTTTGATTCAACTTACTTTGTAAAGAAATGACCAGAAAATTGACTTTTTATATCATCCTAATGTTACATAATGCAGCTTTAATGCACTGTTACAATCACAGCTATTACCTGAATCATTGAGAACTACAGACAGAAATGAGGTAGGAAGCGGAGGCAAGCGCGACCCGTGTCTAAAGTACACGGGTTTGGGCGACAACGGTCTCAATGACTGTCCAGATCTCCGTCCTTTTTGTGTGCAAGGCATGCAGGGAGGTCAAAGGTCAGATATTGTCAGCGGAGAGTGGTATTAGTAGAGGAATGAACAAGAAAATACAATTTTTTGATGAAAATTATGATATTTTAATGATTTGTGATGTTATGTTATTACACCCCAGTATAAGCATAAAATTTCTACATCTTTTGTTGAAATGGTTTAAATGTTCACAGCTGGACTACTGGACAACTATGGAATCTGAATTTTTATTTCTTGTCAAGCCAGCAGGAAAAAAAGGATCTAATTCTAAAAGAAACAAATTGGCTAGTAAGTAAACACAAATGGTGTCATTACATTTCTTTAATTTGTAATTTTGACATTTTTGCTATTCTAGATCTAACGTTACTACTGTTTTTTTCATCTTTTACTTTACCTCGTTTTCCCTTCTTTCTTCTCCCTGTCATGCAGGAATTAGCAGAAAAGTTGGAAGATTTGCAAGAACAAAAAATACAAGTTTGGACAGTTTCATGCATCTTGTGTCTTACATTTTCATTAGTTAGTGACCTCCAATGTACAGCATTACATAGCAGAAAAAAACATTAGGAAAAAATACCCATCCATTACATTATAGTACAGTCAAACCTGGATTCTACAATCACTCAAAGGATTGAGGAAAAATGGTTGATGATTGGGGATGCATGGTTGCTCCAGACAAGAGTCTGTTGTATCCATAACAATGCTTTATCCAGTACCATGCTCAGGCACAGTTCTGGATAGCCCACTCATATCCAGAACCATGCCTGCATGGGGCAAATCTATGTTCTTGGATACATTGTACATGGAGACTATCCAGAACTGTACTTGATCCTAACTCTAACCCATTCAGGCATAGAACTAGATGGGCACGGTTCTGGATACAATGGGGTCTTAAAGTAATATTGGATGGATTTCAAACTGTTTTGATGACTAACAGGCTAATGACTTGAGGTGGTTGGCTGTTCCAAGTTTGACTGTAGTACATGACTATATATTTTCTTTATTTTCTTCTTACCACTTAGTGAGTCAGGTGATTTGGGTCTGTGCGTTTCTTCAGCTATTGGTGATCCTACAACACAAGTGGAAAAGGAAACTATCTAAGAAAGCAAACTCATTTCTACATTTCTATGTGCAAAATTTAGTTACAAATAACTCACTATTGTGGAGTCACTACAGATATCAACAAAGTAGCAAAACTCATGAAAAGACAACCAATCTAGGTGCATTACATTGTGCAGTGCACATTATATTACACACGGTGAAAATCCCATGGTATTCTTTAAATTATAAGCAAAATCATTAGTGTTAGGTGACATATATTTTTGCATTTTCATATGGTTGTTTCAGGTCAATGAAAATAATACATGATTGGTAAAACATACTCAAGAGTAACATCATGGGTTTAACTCCATTACAAAGATCAAAGTATTATTATAATTCATTTTTTTAACTGACATACAAGGTTATGTCCAGCCTAGGTTATCCAACTAGCCTTAGGCTATTATTAAGCATATACATAAGAATACACAAAATATAATATATACAATCAATATATTACTAAAGTGTATACAAAATATGAACAAAACACTTTTTAAACTGTAGATTACTTTCCCCAAACATGAAGTTTTAAACAATCACCCTAGTGCTCTGTGTGTATATATTTTACCAGGCAAATACAGCGTAAAAAATGTATGTTACTCTGTAGTGTTTCCTGGTTGAATTTGTTTAAATAATGTATATCTGTGTACTTGCTGTACATCTAATATGGGCCCTGAGCCTAAACCAAACAATGAATAAACAAATAAATAAACAAAACATACCTCGTCGTTTTCTGCTGTCTTCAGTACCAGAAGAAGACCCGTCGTACCCCCGTAAGGTGTCCGACACCATGGATCTCGCCTTACGCGGGGAGACAGAGCTACCTTTAGGTGTCGGCATCGAGTTTCGTTTCAGCGCCAAAGACTGAGGTGTTGAAGGTCTGGGCGAGTCGCTATATGGTGTTCCTTCTATCAACCTTGGCCCTGAAGATACTGTAGACATTTTCTGGAAAATAAATAAGAAACAATATGGCTTGAATAAATAGTTTCATTAGGTTGGTTTCATCACTGTATTACAAAGTTCTTTGCACACAACCATGTACATTGTATATACAGTACAGATCACAATTAACTTCCCTTCCCACACGTTTTACACACGTTTTTTTCTCATTCCTTGACAAAGACTGGAGTTGTACAGTCGAAAATTTTGAAAAAGTCCAATTTCTTGTGTTGGAAATTACCGTTTAAACTCGTGCCATAATGACTTCTACCAACACAGATGAACTTTCAAGATGCGGTTTTATCTAGTTTATTTCTTGTGCAAAAGTCGCATAAATTGTGTTGAAAATCGCAATTGAAAGCCGTGTAAAAGCCGCAGTTAAAACTCATGCAAAATTTGTGTAAACCCAATGCACTAATTACGTGTAGCTGCAAACGCATAACTACACACGATTACACAGAGATCTACACGCATTTTACACAAGAAATTAACACGATTTAAACGAGAAGTGCACGGCTTTTAATTGTGTATATCACAACTTTTGATTGCAATTTGCACGTATGCAAATGAGACATAATTTGAGATCTGTACTGTAGCATCATTATTGACCTGCTGACTTTCAGTGACTGTCTGTCACCTTCCTCAGGGCAATAGAAAACCAGTAGAACCAGTCAATATTGCGCTGAGGAAGGTGACAGATGGTCACCAAAATGTTGGCGGGGATTATGTACTTCTTGCATGTAAAGAACTTTGTTATCCCAAAATCTGACCTATTTTTCTGTCGGTTATAGTGCATAATGTTCTTTTACATCTCTAGGAGTGATGCAGATACGAGAGTGCACAATCATGCAGAAAGATAGTGATGGTGAGTTCAGCACCAAGGACAGGCTATAACAGGCATAATGCATTTCATTAGTGTCCATTCATTGGCAGCTAATCAGGACATTGAACAACTAGCTTGTGTAAATAGCCAATCATCAGTAACAATACATTGTCATTAATCTTGGTGATAGCCAATCAGCACCAAGGATAGACTATGCTAGCCAATCAGCACTAACTATATATATGAATTTTGCTAGCATTCACTCTTTGGTAGCCAATCAGGACATTGAACCCATTTGCTTGTGTAAATGGTAATAGCCAATCATTAGTAAACAAACATCGTTTGTGATAGCCAATCAACACCAAGGAGAGGCTATAGCAGCCAATCAGTATTGAACATACATTTGACTAGCATTCATTGGTAGCCAATCAGGTTTTTGGACAGATAACTCAAGTAAGTGGTAACAGCCAATCATAAGTAGTAACACACTGTAATTAATCTTGGTGATAGCCAATCAGCACCAAGGGGAGGCTATGTTTGTCAATGATTACTATTCTATACATTTGACCTGCATTTATTGGTAGCCAGTGTTAGACAAAAACCTTTCACTAGCTAAGTATCAGTAGCAAGGCATTGCAAATAATCTTGGTGATAGTCAATCAGCACCAAGGAGAGGCTATGCTAGCCAATCAGTAAGAGTAAAAAATTTGACCTGCATTCATTGGCAGCCAGAAAGGTAGTTGAACAGCTATCTCAAACATGTAAGCAGAAATGGCCAATCATCAGTAGCAACACCTTGAGATTATGTGATAGCCAATCAGCACCAAGGAGAGGCTATACTAGCCAATCAGTAATAGCTACACATTTTACTTAACATTCATTGACAGCTAATTGAGACATTGGACAACTGGCTCATATAAGCAGTAAGAGCCAATCATCAGTAGCAGAACATTGAGATTAATCTTGTTGATAGCCAATCAGCACCAAGGACAGTCGGCATTCAGCTTTTTAGACAAATGAAACTTGCAGTGATGATAATATATGTGGATTAAAAATGATAAGAGCTGTTACTACCTAGTCTCCATAACTTGGCCTAAGTCTTTTTGAATGTGAACAACTAAACCTCACTCCTAACTACTGCAAACAAGATTGGTATATGCTAAGACTTGTGTTAGAAAAAAAGATTGTGTAAGCTTTCTCTAGACTAGTGGGCTAGTGACACCATTTCTGTGGGGAACCTTAATTCACCTTCCTTTTCTTTCGACGCTGTAAAATAAGTCGCAAAAGGAAGAAGACAAAAGGACAGTAAGACACATTCACAATGATCGCACAAAAGAATGTATTGTATTGATGAATTCAGATGATGTTTTCTATAAATACACACTTTCAGCTATTATTCCAATCTAAGATATGCTTGAATAACGACAAAATTTAATGATGATTAACCATTATTTGGAAACAATGCATTATTTCCTATATGCAATACTAGTAGTATATATTATCAGGCATACTGCTAGCATTACAAGCTTCAAATAAAAACATACATATTGCACTCAATGAAAATATACAGACAGTCATACAGATTACATACATATGGCAAATAACAAAAACATAGAGACATACAAATAGTAACAATATCAACTTAATATATATACATGTAATATAGACTGGTTTATTTGCAACACACATACCATTGCAGCCTTACATTGCTGAATTGGGGCAAGAGACACTTAAATTCATCATGATTGGTTCAACAAGTCGAAAATAAATGGTAAAACACTATTCTTTTAAAAACCTAGAAGTCTTTTAAAAACCTAGAAGTCTTTAAAAAACCTAGAAGTCTTTAAAACACTATTCTTTTAAAAACCTAGAAGTTCTGCAGCTGAACTGCGTGAAGTTGTCCTTAAGTTTGTTCTTAGTTCATTGCCATGTAGGCTTCCATGTTTAACTTCATTATAAGATGTCTTCAAACATGACTACCAACCTTTGATTCGTCCCCAGTGCTGGTCCTAGTGGAGGATGTCCCAGTGTTCCACAGTTTGTTGCCAGAGGCGTTCAGGTCCGTCCCATCATCCCCACGTGCCAGGGAGTCTTTCGCTGCTGTCAGGAACCGCAAAAACTCTGGCCAACTGTTGAAGCAACAAGGACAAAACGTTGTTTTTGTCAATGAAACTGCTTTTTGTTTTGTGTTAAGGTTAGGGTTAGGCAGTTTAGTCTATCCCAGAAATGTAAGGATGATTCTATTTTGCTCAAAAACAAGCTTAAAGACCACATGACACCTATAACACTAAAATACAACAGTTCCCGAAAATAGTCAAACGTGATAGGTATTATTCAATGAACAAAGACGTTTGGACCAAAACTACACTCTTCTGATGTTAGAGAACATTGCATCTTGCATATCATTCTTCCAGCTTTTTTATTTCTGCTGCTAGTTAATCCAATTAGATTACGTTAATGACGTCACCGTGAGCATGACGGCTGATTCAGAACCTGGCACCACGTCTCGTGAAACACGTTCATTTGAGAAGCAAACAAAAGCAAAGATTAATAACTTGCAATTGTATGTAGTCACAATAATTATGTATTGTTTGCTTCTCGAAAGAACATTATTTACGAACCGTGGTGCCAGGTTCTGAATCAGCCGTCATGCTCACGGTGACGTCATTAACGTAATCTAATTGGATTAACTAGCAGCAGAAATAAAAAAGCTGGAAGAATGATATGCAAGATGCAATGTTCTCTAACATCAGAAGAGTGTAGTTTTGGTCCAAATGTCTTTGTTCATTGAATAATACCTATCACGTTTGACTATTTTCGGGAACTGTTGTATTTTAGTGTTATAGGTGTCATGTGGTCTTTAAGTAAGCTACAAAGAATATAGCTACAAGTAAGCTACAAAGAAATAAGTAACTGAATACTGGAAACATGGTGACAGTCACTCTCAGGCTTATTCTAAAAATGACTTGTAACCTCTTCAAGAATTCAATTCACAAATGTCTTGGTAACTGAGTCCTTGTTTTATTTTGCTTGAACTTAACACATGCACTCTCCTGTCAAAAACAGTCCTCTCAACACCCCTGAATAAATTGCAGAATGGAACGCTCCAGGTGACCACACCCTACCTGATCTGTCCGTTGCACTCATCGTCACATCTCTTCATCAGCGCGTTCATCACGTTCCCGTAGATTGGAATCTGCATCTCCGCAACAGCTTTCTTCATCTGTAATGAGTCAAAAAGTGCTCTGAGTCAGCATATTAACTAAACACAATCAAAACTGTCTGTAGTGACTACACAAGTGGCTTTAAAAAATCATGCTTCTTGATGCTTGGGTCAATGGGAAAATAATCATAGGAACCACCAGAAAGTGGCCACAAATGGCCTTGTGCAGCACGCCGGCAGAACGTACTGCGCCTGTGCAAAACCTGGATTTTTGCTGGATTTTTGGTCAACGTTGCATCAGAATTTTGCCTGTTGCAGACCATATCTTTTTCTACACAACATTTGAAAACTACAGGCGGGATGTCACCCTTATATACGCGAATTCGACCTTATATGAGACGTTCTGCCGAAGTGCTATGCACAATACATTACTGGTTTCGCGCAGGCGCAGTACGTTTTGCTGACGTGCTGCCTTGTGCACCCTTATGAAGAAGTCGCCACTACTATTTACAGGTTTGACTCCATAACATTGCTCTTACTCAACATCAATACTTGACAGTGATGGAAATGATTTATCTTTTCAAAATTGTTAAACATGAGTTATAGTTTCCAATCAAGATTCCGATTGGTTTGCAAGGGGTGTTCGGGAGGCGATCCAGATCCGCAGACAACGCAGTACCTTGAACAGAGACAGGGGGCGTCACTATCTCAAACCTGTATATGACTGTCTCTTGTCACGTGATAATCAACACCAAGTCACGTGACAAGAGAACTCCGGTTGAAGACCTGACTTCACTGGGCTGATGAAGAGACAGTGTTACGTCTCGAAAGCTCCCCAGAGCAATAAAATTCGTTGTGTGTATGGTTAAATATTTTGTCAAGTTATAGTTTTGATTAAAAACAAAATCTCAGGAGGCATATTCTCCCATTTCTGAATTTTGGAGAGTCTAAAATCAAATGATTCAAGGTAGATACTAAAAAAATTGCTTTGTTACCTCCTTCTTGGACAGAGTGGTGGTGTGCCCTCTGTCTCTGACCTTGAGCTCGTCTCGGAACTCCTCAAGGTCAAACTCGTCCCCGCTCTTGGCGAACTGCGTCTTGATGCGCTCCACCAGTTTGAGGTCGGCAGAGTTGTGGAAGGACTGGTTCAGCTGATCGGAGTTGCTATTCTCATTACTCGCGTTTTTGGCCATGACACTGTCACGACCTTGAGAGTTAAGAAAAACACATTCCCAAGGTTATCCTTGTGATAGCCAATCAGCACCAAGGACAGTTTAGGATAGCCATTCAGCCCGTAGCCAGGATTTTGGTTGGGGGGGTTCTTCCTACTGCCCAAGGGACCAACGAGCTCCGTAGGTGCGAGGCAAGCGCCAAAGGTGCAAGCTTCCTAGGGGGGTCCGGGGCCCCGGAAAATTTTGAAAATTGAACCTTCTAAAATGGCATTTCCTGCGTTTTTGAGAGGATTTCAAAGGGAAAATCAGAGACAAATAGGATTCCAGTCCCGCTGGTGATACAAATCAGTCCACACCTTTAGATAAAAAGTGGACCTTTTTGCTTGTGTGTGGGGGTTCTTCCAAACCCCCCCTGGCTATGGGCATGAGCTCTCTAGACAAATGAAACCTGCTTTAAAGAGGCATTATGTAACATTTTGCACCAAAAATGGAAATATTTTAACTGAAAAAATCTTTGTGTGATTGTAATTTACTTCCACTTTTCAACATATTTGTACAATTATCTCACAATTCTGACATTTATGGTTGATGCTACAATAGCCCACACAAGGCGCACTAGTTTGTGGCACCACCACAAACTACCAGAATGTAAACAAACATGGCTGACAGCTGTGTTTCCAAACATTTAAACACACTCGTAAGGCGCCATATTTGCACTTATATAGCACTTATTTGCACTTGAATAGCACTTATTTGCAATGCAGTAGGGTTGATTCAACTTACCTTGTAAAGAAATGACCAGAAAATTTACTTTTTGTGTCGTCCTAAAGTTACATAATGCAGCTTTAAGATACATGTAGTAAAACACTATGATCATCCTTGTGATAGCCAATCAGCACCAAGGACAGTTTAGTGTACATGTAGTAGCCACTCAGCTCTACAAATGAAACTTGCTTTAAATTCCAATGATATATTTGGACTAAAGATCATAAGAGCTGTTAATATGTAGTCTTATCTATAAAAGCTCAGTGAGTATACATGAATTATCATATTTCAACATAACGCATCTTATTTTGTCCTTGATCAAAATAAATTTTTTGCACTGTTGCAATGTCGTTCCCTAACCTGTTGTGTGTTGGGTATCATACATGAGTTTCCCTCACCTGTTGTGTGTTAGGTATCATACATGAGTTTCTCTCACCTGTTGTGTGTTGGGTATCATACATGAGTTTCCCTCACCTGTTGTGTGTTGGGTATCATACATGAGTTTCCCTCACCTGTTGTGTGTTGGGTATCATACATGAGTTTCCCTAACTAATGTTGTGTGTTGGGTATCATACATGAGTTTCCCTCACATGTTGTGTGTTGGGTATCATACATGAGTTTCCCTCACCTGTTGTGTGTTGGGTATCATGAGTTTCCCTCACCTGTTGTGTGTTAGGTATCATACATAAGTTTCCCTCACCTGTTGTGTGTTGGGTATCATACATGAGTTTCACTAAACTTTTGCGTGTTAGGTATCATACATGAGTTTCTCTCTGTTGTATGTCGGGTATCATACATGAGTTTCCATAACCTGTTGTGTGTTGGGTATCATACATGAGTTTCACTCACCTGTTGTATGTTGGGTATCATACATCAGTTTCCCTCACCTGTTGTGTGTTAGGTATCATACATGAGTTTCCCTCACCTGTTGTGTGTTGGGTATCATACAATGTACATGAGTTTCCCTCATGTTTTGTGTGTTGGGTATCATACATTAATTTCCCTCATCTGTTGTGGGTTTGGTATCATAAATGAGTTTCCCTAACCTGTTGTGTGTTGGGTATCATACATGAGTTTCCCTCACCTGTTGTGTGTTGGGTATCATACATCAGTTTCCACATGTTCTCATAGTCGACACCAAACTGGTTCTCAAACCGGTGTAACATAAGAGACAGGAGACGACTGGAAACCTTCAATCCATGCTCTTGAAAAACAGTCCTGAAGCAAAAGGACAAAAAAGAGGTATATAAACTAGAATTTAGATTTAATTTTGCTTCAAACTCAAGACTTGCATGAGATGTCTAGGAGATCAAAGACATGAAAAACAGAGGCACTTGATACTCTGCCTTCAAGACACAACATCTACATGTATGTGCAAGCATGTCTAACCCTCATGACATGAGGAATAACAGACAATAAACCAGATAGCAAGTGTGGCATAAATTTATATTGAATCATCTAGTGCAGCTCCTGCATTCAAATTTCTTTATAATTTTTCTCCTTTTTTTTCCTTTGAATGAACTGAAAGTGCAGAAGAAAAAATGGAACATCAAATCTAATAGAATAAGATGATTACAAGACATTCAAAATCACAAAATATTATAATTGTTACTAATAAGTGTTTTTCTTTTTGTTTTTAATTACCACTTAAAAGCAATGAAGAAAAATTTCAAGATAAAATCCAGTAGAGAGTAACTTAAGATAATTACAAGAATTTAAATATCATAAAATATTATTTACATCATGTCTTTTTGGGACATCCTACTGTCCACGTTGCCGTATCGTCTCAGCGCCATACGCATGGCTCGTAGACGCTGTCTACTGATGTCCTCCAGCGGGCCACGAAGCTGCTCCCGCATCTCATGTTCAAGGTCATTCTGACTTTGGTTCCCGTCTATTTCCATCAGGGCTGCAAGAAGTCAAGGTCAAAGATATATTACTGTAAATCATGATTGTTTCGCGGTACTTTTATATTCGTGGTTTTTGCGGTCACTTCTGTACCGTGAACAAATAATTTTCCGACTTTCTTTTTGCTGCACCTGCCGCCACTGCGAACGTATAGTTGAACCGTGAACACATCCATTTTTCTCAGACCGCAAACTTTTGCTACCGCGAACACAGGAATACAAAGCTCGTATTGTGAATTTGCGGTAGTACATATTGGAAGTTCCAATTTGATTTTGACATGATTTCAATTAACACATACATAGCTTAAGTTTAGCAAACTTTGCTGCACCTGCCACCACCGCGAACATATAGTTCCGTGAACACATCCATTTTTCTCAAACCACGAACTTTTGCTACCACGAACACAGGAATAAAAAGCTGGTATTGTGAATTTGCGGTAGTACATATTGGAAGTTCCAATTTGATTTTGACATGATTTCAATTATCACATAGTTTACATAGCTTAAGTTTAGCAAACTTTTCATTTTAAGTTAGAACATTCATTCAATTGAGTTTTTTCTTCTTTTTATTTGGTACTTATTAGACACTGTGTACTTACTCATTTGTTTCTGGGACAACTTGTTAGTTGAACTAAAATTAATAATGAATTGACCTGTGTGAAAATGTTCCACCAACTTGAAACTGTTTCGGATCTTTTTTCTTCTTCTTATTTGGTACTTAGATACTAGTACTGTGTACTTACTAATTTGGTCTCCTGGACAACTTCTTAGTCGAACTAAAATTCTCATTAATTATGAATTGACCTGTGGGAAATGTTCTACCAACTTGAAACTGTTTCAATTTTTTTTCTTCTTTTTATTTGGTACTTAGACACTGTGTACTTACTCATTTGTCTCTGGGACAACTTGTTAGTCGAACTAAAATTAATAATGAATTGACCTGACAGTGTGTGAAAATGTTCTTCAACTTGAAACTGTTTCAAATTTTTTTCTTCTTTTTATTTGGTACTTACATGTACTACTAGACACTGTGTACTTACTCATTTTGTCTCCAGGACAACTCATTAGTTGAACTAAAATTCTCATTAATTATGAATTGACCTGTGGGAAAATGTTCTACCAACTTGAAGCTGTTTCAAATTTTTTTCTTCTTCTTATTTGGTATTTAGACACTGTGTACTTACTCATTTTGTCTCCAGGACAACTCCTTAGTTGAACTAAAATTCTCATCAATAATGAATTGACCTGTGGGAAATGTTCTACCAACTTGAAACTGTTTCGGATTTTTCTTTTCTTTTTTTTTTTGGTACTTACTACTAGACACTGTGTATTTACTAATTTTGTCTCCAGGACAACTTGTTAGTCGAACTGAAATTCTCATTAATTATAAATTCACATGTGGGAAAATGTTCTACCAACTTGAAATTGTTTCAAATTTTTTTCTTAGGTACTTAGAGTTAGACACTGTGTCCTTACTCATTTTGTGTCCAGGACAACTCATTAGTTGAACTGAAATTCTCATTAATTATGAATTTGCCTGTGGGAAAATGTTCTACTAACTTGAAACTGTTCTGGATTTTTTCTTCTTTTTATTTGGTACTTTGACACTAGCTATAGTACTGTGTACTTACTCATTTTGTGTCCAGGATAACTCATAAGTCGAACTAAAATTCTCATTAATTATGAATTGAACTGTGGGAAATGTTCTACCAACTTGAATTTGTTTCGGATTTTTTTCTTCTTTTTATTTGGTACTTAATACTAGACACTCTGTACTTACTCATTTTGTCTCCAGGACATGCAACTTGTTGATGAACTAAAATTCTCATTAATCATGAATTCACCTATGGGAAATGTTCTACCAACTTGAAACTGTTTCCTCTTTTACTTATTGCCACCAACATGACAGTGAATACAATAGAAGACAGTTTTTTATTACATGAATGCATTTAGAAATCCCCAAAGTCTAACACTAACAGTAGTAAACTTTTCATTCCATGTCAGGCCCTGATTGAATGAAAGAATGTCATGTCAAATATTAATGTTAACTTGCAATCTCTAAGGGCTACACCCTTGTTTTCTATCAACAATAAATTGTCAAAAGCTCAGACAGGGCATCAGATAGTTGAGTCTTTAGCAAACAACATTAATATTACATGACTGTTTGGCAAATTTGAGTTATTTTTAATGGTCCACCAATCCTTTTAACACCAACTGTGCCTGTGCATAAAATGATTGTTAAGAATAAAAGTTAAGAATACAATCATTATGATATCATACAGTTCCAATCTGGCTTGATACTAATAGTGGTTAATTCTAACAAATTATAAATGACCAAGACCTGATTTACCCATTAAAACAAATACCTGACGGTACGAAAACTGCGTACACACGTGAGCGTAAGAAAACTGCGTACGTTGAATTTTTACCTATAAATTATATTGGCCTGCTAAATTGACATACGCGTCAAAAACGTATGTTCCGATTGTATGCCAGCCTTCGAGGTAACATACAATCTGAATATATGCAGTTTTTGTGTGCCCGCATGCGTACGCAGTTCTGATGTACTGTCAGTTTTTTTGCCCGGGTTCAAAATAAAAGATTTCTTGGCAGTGAGGTAACCAGTTAAACTACACTGTAGCAGTACTAGTATTATGGCTCACAATACTCTATAATTTTCTTTTCTATTATAAAATTGTGATTCCTCTACCAAGCCTGTTTCTCTAAATAAAGCTCTTTTCAGACTGATGGACGAAGCATGATGCTTTTTCATTAGCTAGCTTGTAGTGTAAATTGCATTAACTTTTCGCTACGGCTTGCATTAACTTTACAGCTTGCAAAAATTGCTGGCTACTTTTATTTCTATTTCAAAAATCATTTAGCATTTTGCCTGTAGTAGCGGGTGTTTTTTCTAGAGCCCAGAATGTGCAGAGTAAACAGTAACATAACGATTGTCTTACCTGTCTATCTTGTCACAGCCAGTGAGCTAAAACTGGATCAAGATCACTTTGAAATTCCTTGGTCTGACTGTTCATGACTCTCAGCAAATTTTAAAGAAATTCAAAGCTAAAGAATTCTATAGAAGCTATAGCTAGGATACCTACTATTAATAGAATTTTCAATTCAAGTTTTGAAGAGAGGCAGCTAAGGTTTGTAAACTATTAGGTTTTGCCGACATTCTACGTAAAGTTTATCTGATGTTGAGCACCCAAAATTTTTCTGTGCACATTGAAATCTTTAGGTTAGGAACACAAGTGCACATACAATTCATGTACATTCTTAAAAATAGATTTCGAGGCCTAAAAGTGTTCACCTCTGGTGTAATGTGTTCAGAAATGTTAAGGAAAATTTATTCAAATGAAACAAAAGATTCAAAGTGAAACATACAAGTCATGTATATAAGACATTGAGCTATTTTTTTGCAGTGACTTCACTCACTTAGTATATATATATAAAGGCCACACCATTTTAATTTCTTGGTTGTTGGAGTTATAGAAAAATGCTAGATTATCATATGATATGTGACTGTCAGCAACTGGTCAGTTACTGACAGTCTTATTCAGTAACATATCAGTCACAACTGTAATGCAACTGACAAATTATTCTGTATTCTGTATTTCACTTCCCAAAACTTTGTGCACCAAAGTACGGCCTTTCCCCTCAGACTTTAGCATTTTTTATGTTGATCTTCTAATCTAGCATTTTTCTTTAACTCCAACAACCAAGAAGTTTTCAATTTGGTGATATCAGTGCTGGTGGTAATTGCTAAGGGGATGCAAGTTTTCACCCCCACCTATTTTTGTACTGTCATCTTGCTTAAATTTTACAGCAAAATATCTGAAACCCAACAAATTGACTTGGTGCGGCCTAATAAATGTAATAATGAAAATAAAAGCAAAACAAAACTCCACACCTCCTAAATCTGACGTGATCGATGTGCGGCCTCCGAAACCTCTCATATTACCTCCGCGCGACATCGTACTTCCCTGTCGCGAAAGCCCGTCCCCCTCTCCGGCCGACATCCCTGAAATCCTGCGGTGGTTCAGCGAGAACGACAAGCGCTGTATCGAACTTGAGCTTGAACGCGAGCTCCTACGACTGAAGGATGCGGAGAAGCCATGTTGGAGTGGGGCGTCCACCATCTTGGTGGAGTCTCAGTATGACCTTCCAACCTGGAAAACAAATTTGAGAAATGGTAAACTTTATTTATTTATTTATTTATTCAGAAATTGTAACATGACAATACAAAGTGTGCACTAGGCAGCAAGTATGCTGATAGCGTGCCCACCTAACACATAATACTCATTTACACCAGAGTCAAGTGAGGAAAGTCGTGTAAAGTGCCTTTCCCAAGGGCACGAGGTCGGTGGCATGACTCGAACCCGGGACCTCTTGGTTCCGAGTCGAGTACTCTGTCGTTGCGCCACACGACCCCACGACAATGGTAGACTTTAAAGGCATACAATGTAATTTCAGGTAGCGTCCGTAGTCCAGTGGTTAGCGACCCTGCCTCTGCACTAAGAGGTTGGGAGTTTGAGTCCCTGCTGTTGCTGCTCACCCGACATGCACCCTACTGGAAAGGGTCGCTTAGGAAGGAACGTTACGCCGTGGTCCCCTGATTATTGTGCTTGTCGAAAACAGCTAGGGGAATTTCCTTGGTACAATGAACCTGTAACTACTTTACATACATGTAGCGTCTGTCTTCTCTGTTACGACCAGTGGGAGATTAGCTCTTCAGTGAGCTAAAACTGGATCGAGATCACTTTTATTTCAGAACGGCAAAACAGAAAATATGATCTGGATGAAAAAATCTGCTGATATTGATATTTACTGCCATTCCTTAGCATATAATTCCTCATCATTTCATATTTGAAGCATTTAAAATGCCCCAATAACTAGTCTCTTTATTTTTTGGTACCACCAATAAATAAAAAATGTAGTTAGAACCAGCCTATGATTCGAAACAAGCAACCATTTTCTGTCAGCAACATTGCATTTTTGCCTCACAGATATCAGTATGCTATGTGAAAAGGTTGATTCAACTTACAACTAAAGAAATGACTGAAAAATTGACTTTGAAAATCCAGTTTGAAATCGCTTTTGGGGGCCTTTAAAATTCTCAGCCGCTGACAAGTTGTTTTCTACCCCTCAATGACTTAATTTTGTGGGTTGAATAGCTGGTAAACCATTGTACACAGGGTAATCACGATGTGCATGTTTACCACTTGATAGGTCAATAGTGTCAAAAGGACTGGCTTTTAAAATACTTTTTGAGAAAGAATCTGTATCTAATGTTCCAAAACTACTTTGGCAGACCTACCTAGTATTTCAGCTATTACAAGAATTTACAACAACAAAATATTTATAGAATTCGAAGGTTACCAAATGAAAATATTACATACAATCAAATTTTATACAACCCTACATATACACTTCAAGCAAAGCATATTCTACAAAGTGGTCATACATGTAGAAGGTTATCTGTCAAAATACTGCAAAATATTTTACATTTTATATTTCATAGACTAAAAATTGCCCTGAAGAAGATGACAGACTGTCATCGAAACGTCGGCTCTTGTTAAACAAGTGGTTGTGAATAAAGAACTTTGATATTCAATCATTCACCAACCTGATGAAATTATTCACGGACAGCAAATTTAAAATATCATTTTAGATTTACCTGTTTTCAGGGAAAAATCCGAAGAAATCTGTAGATCGACAAACGTCTTTTGTCAACCCCGGCTCAATCTCAAATATTCTATAGCCCACTCTCTCCATTAGGATTTGATATTTGGGTTTAGCCCATTGAATATCAAAAGGGGGGTTTCCAAAATTTCCACCAGATTTAAACCTATTAATCTAATATAAACTTTTAAAAAAAGTTTTAAATTGAAAAGAGATGTTTTACTGCAATTTGTACCTAGCCTGTTACTTTGGTAATTATAAGATTTGAGTTAAGGGCAATTTATAACTACTGTGATTTCATTGTCCCCCTCGTAAATAATGGTACAGCCCATGTTGATAAGTCACACTTATCACTGTGTGTAATAAATGCCACAATTACAAATATTTGCCCTCTCTGTCAAACAAGTCGTGCCGCTGGTATTTGCGCCAGAAATGTGGACATACCGGCGTTGCCCCCGGCAACCAGGCTAATGTCACATACTTTGCAGTCTTTCTTTGAAGAGGGCATGAAAGGGGTTTTCATGGAAGCCTGAATTTAAAAAAAACAACTTTAACCCGACCCTTTAAAAATCAGATTGCTGACTGTTTATTGTTGTATGAATAGGGATTATTAAAAGAGATATTTTAGATCCTGGGTGCCATCCTCCGTACTTACCTCTGGCTACCTATTGTCATATAGACAGCAACAATAGTTTTTGCAACAAATGTATTAATTGTTATTATGTGTTGATTTGATTTTCGTTTTATTTCACTGTTAATGTGTTGTTCTACCTATGTACAAGGCATGCCTGAAAAGCAATGCGTCAAGCACTGAGTGCGTTTACCTTGTTAAAATAAAACAGAAATAAATAGAAATAGTGAGCCAGCGGTAACTACGGAGGATGGCACCCAGGCTAGATATTAAAGAGAAAGTTGAATAATGATGCCAAAAATATTCAGGAACCTTTTTAACCTTCAGCGAGCTAAAGTAGTCATTTAGCACCAAATTTGTATTAATTATGGGTTTACATAGCAGGACGAAGGTTAAATTTAATCAAAAACAATACACCACATTGACAATGCCCAAACTCTATTAGGCCTAGGGAAAATATGTTGTGTTTCCTGTTTCCCGACCGACCCTAGAAAAAAACGCTGACCCTAGCCTTTTTATGTGTGGACCCCTAGGCCCTGCAAGGAACATAAATTTTTCAAGCTGATCAACCTTTTCTAGCTCCATGATTTGACACCTGAGTGATGAAACGTTGTACAATCGGTTTTCCAACATTGGCATTGAAAATATAAGTGTCCTCATGCAATCTTTACTTTGTTAAAATACTGTATTTTATAAGTTAGATCACTTGAGATTGCCAAAGTCTAAAAAAAAAAAAAAAAAAAGACAATCCCTACCTTAAGACCACCCAAATTTAATTTGTTGCTTCTCGGATTCGCCTCTTCATTTTTTTCTGATTTGAAAAAAAAAAAAAAAATTCTGGTTCTGAATCAACTCAAAAATGCTCATATTTTGCCTCCAACAGTTGAAGAAAGTCCTTTTCTTCCTAGTTGTTACAGTTGTTACATCTACCAATGCAGTGGTTTGATTAAAAGTTCAAAATTCATTGTTTAAATTTTAACCCAGTCTTTTGTGTTGACTTCATGGCACCTATTCTAACATTTGGGGCTATAATAGGATGCCCAGGCCTGTTTTTATTTTTATTTTTTTTTCGCCCTGTCGCTTCATATTTTTTCTGAAAAAATCCGAGAGGCAACAAATAAAATTGGTGTGGCCTTACCAACTTTTCAGGACTGAAACAGAAAACACAATTTTTTTTTCCTAGGCCTCAGGATGTTTGTTTGGTCTAATTGCCAGCCTGTGTCATCAGTCATTCTTGTTGTTCCAGGAATAAAACAGGTGGTCTGATTTTGAAAGGCTACGTATGGGGTATTCCACATCCCTTGTTTCTGTCCATTTACAAATATTATACTTGAGAATTGTTTACTTATTAAATCAAAGAGATAGCCTCTGCCACATGTTTTTTCAGCATCCAAAATTCCATGTTTTTCTTACTTTTAATCCCCTATTAGTAATATTACCATTTATTCACTACATTGTTGGTCACATATATATCTGCCACCCTGAAAAAATATGCCTTAAATTGATCAATTAAAAGGTTCTAATAGGAGATCTTGAATACAATGTACAATATAATGTACTCCTGCAATTATCTAAACTGTGCATACCTGGGGGTGCTTATATATGCTTAACTGATAAAGCACTCAAACAGTCACGGTTTTTCAAAGTGGCGGATATACGTACTAACCTGGCAAATAAATGTTAATGGAGGATACCTGCGATAATTTCGAGTGGGGGCATAATACAAAATAAATCACTTAGCAACTGGATAAATTCTTTGAATAGTCAGATGTTTCAGATAGCATCTACTACATTTTGTAAATCAAGCAACTAGATGATATTTATGATTTTGAATTCATTTTATTTTGTATGACAGAATGTTCTACCTGGGTGTCTAACCTTTATTGATGTGTAAGTGGGAACAATTTGAGTTTTGAGCCCTTAAAAGCATCCTATGAGTATGAAATTTCAGGGCGGCAAAACAAAAAATATTCTGGATGAGGAAATCTGTCTGATATTGACATTTACTGCCATTTCTTAGCACATTTTCGTCATCATTTCATACTTGAAGTGTTTGAAATAACCCCAAAACAAGCTACGTGAGGAGTGCCTTAAAATTTATTTTTTGGTACCACCAATAAATAGCTACAATCAGCCTACGACACGAAACAAGCAACCGTTTTCCGTCAGCAATGTCACATTTTTACCACAGATATCAGTATGCTATGAGATAGGGTTGATTCAACTTACTACATTAAGAAAATGACCAAAAAATTGACTTTGAAAATCTTAAAAATTTTACTGCCCTCAGAAATTGCTTAACTTGGGTGCCTTTAACCCTCACAGTGTCAGGGACTATTAGAAAGGCTATAAAACTAGCCCATGACACTTGGAGGGTTAAGCCCTTAATATGCCTGGTTTGTTTGTGGTAACAGCTAATGGTATTAGGCCATTAATAATCCAACATGTAATCATGGATATCAGTGTACACATGCACACACACAAAAGGCTTATAAATCATTCACGAAGGCTTCAATGGGATATTTCTAGAATGGATGTCACGGTGTACACAGCTATTGTGTTGAAGGCTTGTGTGTGATTTGTTAATGGGTATATGATAACAATTGATGCATGCAATAGGACTTATAGGAGTGCAGGCAAAAGAGTTCATAAAGAGTAAATGATATTTGAAAAAAAAAATGATTTCAAGGCTCGAAATATTGGGTGCATATGCACCTTAGTGCAGGTAAAATAGGGGCTGTGTACTACTAGTCTAGGTATTTCTGATGTCTACCTGCACCTAACCTGCACTGGTCCAGTCCATATACTAAATTCTGAGTGGTGCAGGTAAAATTTGTCTAGTGCAGATAATTTTGAATGCTACCTGCACCAGTGCAGGTATGCAGAAAAAAGGATTTCAAGCCCTGTTATTACTCCGTGAAGGAGGCATACCTCCTGCAGGAGTATTCGGGTCAGCCGGTTTTTCGTGTTCGCAGCTAAAACTCACGGTTCCCTTTGTTCAATCGGCATGTAATTTTATACGTCGTCTGCAGGCATGCCAGTGGTTATGCACGTATATCAATATTTACCGTAGGTGTTTTCGCGGTCAAGATAATATTCGAAAAGCACCCCTACATTTAGGGGCACATGGGACCGGCCGCGAAAAACCCGTTGTTTTGAATAGCGGGGGGGGCGAGCATCCTTAATGCAGATGTGCGGTGCGGTTTTTAATGCCGACCAGATGCGGACCGTAATGGTTTATGGATGGCCCGAATTGTGAAATGTGTTCGCACGTAAAAGTCATGTTTGTGTACGTTGTATTTCTATGAATTTTGGCATGTGGTGTGCCGTTATGTCCGTGTTGATGCACGTGTCTTTGTTTTCACCGTAGCGGTTTTTATATTAAGGTAAATTTGATATTTCAAAATCACCCCTATTTTTATAATCCTGTGGAATAGGCCGTAGGTTAAGTAGATATGTGGTAGGCGAGGTTCTCTAAGCAGATATTAGGTGGTTGTTGACTTGTTGTGTATATTCGTTTGTGAGATCTGTTGGGATTGTGACTTATGGTTTGCACCTAAGGTCAGGTCTATTGTCTGGCAAGATGTTAATATCATAGTTGTTCGGTAGAGCTCACACACTGTACTATTTATAGCTTATAATATAGCGACCTGAAATTGGTCGGAGCGCGGAGAATGCGCCAAGATATGTGTTGTTTCCGTGTGCAACTGTGCTAACGTTGCTGTGGTGATCATGTTGTTTTGTTAAGCAGTTGACTTGAGCGGCAAGTGTTAAAATTGTTGACGTGGTTTTAGACTGACCGCCAGTTGCGCAGTTGACTTTGTGTACGTGTCTTTGTTTTTACCGTAGCGGTTATGTGGGACGGTGTTTTCCGTGTGCAACTGTGCTAACCGTTGCTGTTGTGATCATGTTGTTTTGTTAAGCAGTTTAACGTTGACTTGAGCGGTACCCGTTTTTCCGTGTTCGCAGCTAAAACCCACGGTCCCCTTTGTTCAATCGGCATGCAATTTTATACGTCGTCTGCAGGCATGCCAGTGCCAATACCACCTCTCAATCTGCAAATTATAAAATTTCACGGAGAATTGTCGCCTATGGCGTCTTGTTATATTTCAGATATATTGGAAAAAATACTTTATATGCTATCTATTCCTTTTCATTACCTGTGGTCTAGCTGTTTTAACTCGAATTAAAATTCAAGTTTATTGGCGTGTATTAAACATTTTCTTCTATAACTTTTGACTGTAATACACAATTATAATGATCATAATAACTTTATTGCAAATCTATGCCCAAGGGCTAATTGCAAACAAAGCAAAACATTGGTATGATATATCATACTCTATGGCATTAATTCTGATATGATATATCTTTATCAAAGGCAGATATCTATACCTGGTACTGGTAGTTTACTGAAAATTTTATTATGCATTTAAATTTTGATATTCAGGGCTTGAAATACTTTTTTCTGCATTTTGAAAATTACCTGCACCAGACAAATTTTACCTGCACCATTCAGAATTTAGGAAGTGTGGATCACACTAAAAACTGTTCAGAAACCATTGCCATTATTTGCTTTACACTTCATAGGTGGTAACAGTCAATACAGCTAATAAAAATCCACATACACCTACATTTATATAAACCCAGTACATGGCCCAGTGCAGGTTAGGTGCATGTAGACATCAGAAATATCTGCACAGCTCCAATTTTACCTGCACTAACCTACATATACAGGTGGTATTTCCAGCCCTGACTATATATTCATTTATTTCTGTCATGTTTAACCAGGGTACCTTAAAAGTTTCTTCTTTCATTTTGAGGCAGCCGCCTTCAACTAGCTGAAGATTCTGCTGCCTTTTTTGTGGCTAATAGTAATATGAGACGGGGATTCGCCAGGCCTCCGACCGGGTGATTTGTAGTGAATCACCAACTTCCAGACATTATTAGTTTGAACCATCGCACACCGGGGCATGACCCTACTCGTTTTTTGAATGGTGTGGTGGGTTCTTTAACGTGCGTGGGGTGTGGCTGTCCCGAAACACGGGACCTCTATTTAACGTCCTATCCGAGGGACGTCCCTAACCGGAGCTAGGTACTCATTTTCACCTGTCAGTGAGTGAAGAGAGGAAAGTTGTGTAAAGTGCCTTTCCCAAGGGCACAACGTCGGGGCATGTAGGTGGAATCGAACCCAGGACCCTTGGGTACCGGGCAGAATGCCCTGTGACCATCACATGACACAACGTCACCAAGGGTAGCTGGTCCAGCTCAATGGTGTGACCGCTACTTGTTACACCTCAACATTACAACAAACATTGTAGACAAACACTTCAGTCGGAGCAGACAAGTTTCAGATGTTTACCTGCCTCTCTATTACCTGTCTCCCAACACATGGTCAACAAGAACTGACAACATTTAAGCCTACTTTACACCACTTTCAGACTCTTGTTTCTGACCATTGAAGGCTGAAAGTGTATCTGTATAGCCGGTATAACCGCCCTTTAGCATAACACACCTGGACTTCTGTATCTGTACCTGTATAGCCGGTATAACCACCCTTAAGGGTGACACTGATTAGCTTCTGTATCTGTATAGCCGGTATAACCGCCCTTCAGAGCAACACACCTGGTCCAGCTTCTGTATTAGCCTGAATACAATTGCCCTTCGATGTAACACACCAGCTTCTGTATCTGTATAGCCGGTATAGCCGCCCTTCAGTGTAACACGCCAGCTTCTGTATCTGTATGGCCGGACTATAACTGCCCTTCTGCGTAACACACCAGCTTCTGTATCTGTATAGCCGGTATAACTGCCCTTCTGCGTAACACACCAGCTTCTGTATCTGTATAGCCGGTATAACCGCCCTTCGGCGTAACACACCAGCTTCTGTATCTGTATCTGTATAGCCATTGTGACCGGGTATAACTGCCCTTTGGTGTAACATCAACAACTAAGACAGCAATAGCGCAGCGCACTCCCCCTGCACGTGTGGCCGGGCCAACTAAGGGGCGTTGTGCAGTACCATATCAAGATCAAGATCAAGAACATGCCAGCCTCTGTATCTGTATGGCCGGTATAACTGCCCTTCTGCGTAACACACCAGCTTCTGTATCTGTATCTGTATAGCCGGTATAACCGCCCTTCAGTGTAACACACCAGCTTCTGTATCTGTATAGCTGGAATAACTACCCTTTGGCATAACACACCAGCTTCTGTATCTATATAAAAATTAGAGAACTCAGAAATTAACTTGCCAAGTTAAATTGATTGACCCACACCTATGTATTATTAAGCCAGGAGTTGGGAAAAGTTTTCTGTCACAATCATTCAACGGTCCCCCCCCAAAAAAAAAACCACATTGTTTAACGTACAGAAAGTGGAAACCACGAATGATTATTATAATAACTATCACAGGTGTTAGACCATTATTTTCAAAACACAATACATGTTGAGTAGAGTGGTTATAAATTTCCTTAACTATCACAGGTATGTCTGAAACGAGCATTGCAAAGATGGCAACGCTGGAATGTGGCCGTGCTACCTTGGCACGAATACAATTCAGCAAACAAATCCGAGACTGGAACACTGGGTGTGGATTGAATCATATCCAAAAAAACACATTGTGTTCACTATCAAACTTCACAACACATTGTGTTCACTATCAAACTTTACAACACATTGTGTTCACTTTTAAACTTTTAAGTAGAAATATGACAATTGAATTGTACAAGTGACTACTACTTTAACAACAATAAACTTATACATGTATGTTGAAGATGATCTTAGTTTTATTGCATGAAATGATTATAATATGGATATTAAGCATACATTTTGTTTTCCTAAATACAAATCATTAGGAAATTGTTAAATATTGATACAAACATAATGTTATCCTATTTTCAAGGTTTGACATCTTAAGTTCCCTAGTAAATATTTTTTGACAAATAGAAAATCAGAAACTAGAAACATGTTTTGTTTGTAATTAACACCTATAAGTTTATATTACATGTAATGGCAGAATTTTAGTGTTGTGAAAATTTTTACTTCTGGACTTGTTTAGGACAAAAACTTTGTATAGTGTTACATGTGTTTGTAATTTTAGAAATACACTTGATAGTGACGTTATCAGACTATGAGTTGGGTTAGGTTTAACTTGCATAGGCCTCCAAATTTGTGCCTGTTTACATTTTTGTGTGCTACATTCAAAGATGACATGTTTAAAACGTAGGATAGAAACTTTGTATAACGTTACACGTTTTTGTAATTTCAGAAATACACTTGTTCGTGAAGTTGTAAGACTATACTAGTAAATTGGGCTAGTTTAACTTGCATAGACCTCAAAATTTGTGTTGAGTTACATTTTCGTGTGCTTACATGCAAAGATGACATGTTTAAAACGTACTAAACTTTGTGTAACGTTACACGTTCTTGTAATTCTAGAAATACACTTGATAGTGACGTTGTCAGACTGTAAGCTGGGCAGTTTTAACTTACATAGACCTCCAAATTTGTGCTTGTGTGCATTTTTGTGTGCTACATTCAAAGACGACAGGTTTAAAACGAATAAACCTCAAGAAAACCACGAAACCCCTACCTTCCTGCCTCGCCATGTTGTCCTTTGCCGCGGTGACAATGATTCTTTTTTACAAAATCAACAAATCGTGGTCCGAGCCCCGTGGAAAATAAACTCCGAACTTTCCCCGCCAATTTTCAAAATTCCCAAGGGCTTTCTTCGCGTAAAACGACTCTAATCCGGTCTAAAATCCTTCAATAAACATCTTGTCAGCAATTAGGAGTCTCCTTATGGTAAAAGGACCGGGTTTTGAGGAGAATTTGGCGAACAAGAACAGACAAATCGGGCATGCTCGGCCATTGTGTGTGAAATTGACACTTGCTTGGCAACACTATCCAATGGAGAAATCTATCAGGCCGTACCACTCCACAAAAATGGGGGTGTTCTCACAAGCTGCTCGCATTCAATTCACGACAAAAATAGAAAATGTTAACCAAATGCTAACAGATTATTTTATAAATCGTTACTGTCATAATTCAAAAAGACATATGCGTGAGAAAAACCGGTAGGGTTGAATTAATATTTGTATCGAAAAACGCTGCACCCCCTAAGAAAGTGGACCCGCCAGATCTTCACACCTGAATAACAACAAAGAATAGCACCTACCTGTTGAATGTAGCGGGCACGCTATTGTTAGTGTGAAAGCCGACCCGCCACGGGGTACAGAGCCTGACAGGTGTATTATAGGTTATATAAACAACCTAACGGGGGCTGAGGCTAGCTGCAAAACTATCCACAAGAACTGATAATTTATTGAGATTTACCATATTTGTGGATGGATTAGCATATTACAGGTGACTAGATATCAGCTTTTCGAGATGTCAACCCAGAGACGACACTGTAAGGTTTGAAACAGTCACTGGACTCACTGGGATGGACCTATACTCTTTTCGATAAGTGTGGAGGGTTCTTTGACGTGCACATGCTTGAGGTGTGGCTCTCATTATTAATTAATTAAACACGGGACCTCTGGCATTACGTCTCATCTAATTATGTCAATCATCACCTAGGCTATTTACATATTTTTAAAAAATCATAACAATCCATGAACCCTTCTTGAGTTACTAGTATCCCCTTTCAAAGTCTCAAACAAAATCGGACCCTGCATTTCCACAGAAGTTGCAAAGGAAGAAAGTGGAAAGAGTTCACAATCCTCGAATCATCACAATCTTACAGTTACAAGGCAAGGTGTCAGTACGCAATACAAGACTGCACAACGCCACCTACCGACTTTATGTGCTTTGGCAGGAGAGCTCAAAGTCCAAACACCGACCGAATTGTACTATCCATACCCCCTTAGGAAATCCTGGTGATGGCTACTATTTTTGCCGAATTCTACTATTAGCTATATCCATAACCCCTTAGGAAGGCCTGGTGGAGGCTACATGAGCCTGTCTCCTGGAGTAAAGAGAACATTTCTTTTTAAAAACAACCCCGTACTACGTTGTAATTGTGATCCAAACTTTCTTTCTCGTACTGACCAAGTACAGTTTGAAATATCAACATTTCACTATGGATCGCAAAAGATGATTATGACTTGTGTCAGGATTTGCCCCTGACTTAAGCTTGCTATCCGTTTTATTTTCTTTACAATTAATCGAACCAGAATGCATTATGTAAGATTTTGCGCAAAAAAATTAAAGATTCTAAATCTAACCAATTTCGATTTTATAATCATTTACTATCACTTTTCAAAACTTTTGCGTCATTATTTTACATTTCTGACGTATTTTGTTAGCGCAAAAACAGTCCGCTCGATGCCGGCATGCATGATCATGTATATCACCGCCATAGACCCGATTCACACGCTGGCAAAATTCTTGCGTACGAAAATTGCGTACGCACGTGAGCGTACGATTGTTTCTTTTTACACGCTGACAGGGAGAGCCCGGGGACTCCCGCTGCGCCGGGCACACTACCGTGACCCCATATTGACCTGCCGCGATGAGCGTACTTGAGATCGCTCATCTTCTAGATGACCAGTTTTGTAGTTCGGATCTAGCCTCCATTTCTCACACCTCTTGCAATGTCCTCGTAGACATCCTTCTTTCTAAACAGTCTCCATTTTGCTTTTGATCCTGTCGTTAATCCATACTCCAATTCGCGCTATTGCGCCCTTCCGACATGCCCAGGCAACAGCAAACAAGCTCATTAAACTCAAAGCAAAGAATCAAAACACAACAGGGAAAGCAAAGCGAAATGAAACGCGGAGAAATGAACAAGTAAACACGGCGTGGCTGGCACAAACGCCGGAAAATAATGGAATTTGTGATAGGAAAGGGGTTGCGTACGATCAGTCGCGTTTACACGGAGGCGGGGAGGCACGCAGACACCCTGCTGGGCGATCCGGGCGATCGTACGCCTGCCCTCGAGGTCGCGTACGCAAATTGCGTACGAAAGTTGCGTACGAAAAAAATGACCGATTCACACGCTGGCAAAATGCTTGCGTACGAAAATTGCGTACGAAAATTGCGTACGAAAATTGCGTACGCAAGAATTTTGCCAGCGTGTGAATCGGGTCATAGGCACCATTAAAAAGTTTATGCTTAGTAAGCACAAGAATCTCTCTTCAGAGTTAATTGTTTTGACAACTGCTAAGCGAGACTTTGCTGGTAATTTGTCTTCATTAGCCTTCTTCTTGCGGTTTGTTTACGAAAAGGTCGCTTTTCTGACGAGGAACGAGTGTTTACATAAATAAACTGGAACAAACGAAGCGATTGTAATGTAGAGCAGCTGGTTTGTAGTTTTAAGAGCGAAATTGTTTAATGCTCTGTGGTGCTGCACTTAAAGTCTATGCTACTCGACTTGTCTTGCGTATCCAGAATTCAAGACGACTCCCTCGCAACAATTGTCTGGCCCCTTTACGACAAAAGAAACCCCGACTGGAATAGTCCGGGATGCACAGGCCCTGGGAATGCACTCTAGGTCCGCCCTACCTCTAGTGGGCTGCGAATCGGCGGCGGGCCGCTAGGAGCGCGATTAAGTCAGGCTACTGTACTTCCGACGACAGAACTAGACATTTACTGCCATATATAATAGCACGTTTTCGGCATCGTTTCATACTTGAAGCGTTTGAAACAGCCCCAAAACAGCTACATGAGGAGTCCCTTTACTATTTGGTACCACCGATAAATAGCTAGTACCTGGTCCTACGATACGAAAGTAACGAAACAAGCAACCGTTTTCCGTCAACAACATCGCATTTTCGCCTCACAGATATTAGTATACTATGGGAGAGGGTTGATTCAACTTACTACATGAAAAAAATGCGAAATTGACTTTGAAAATCCAGTTTTACTGCCCCGAAATCCTTTCGGGTGCCTTAGTTAAGAAGGCCTGGTGGAGGCTAGCTCGCTCTACGCCTAAACCATCAGTCTACCCTCCCCCACATCAAGACACCCCATTTCAAACATACACAAACACCCTTCAGATGCATCTTATTTATGGGCGTCTTGTCGATAAACGCAGAACAGCATTCCAGCTGCCCGAGACGCCCTCCGAGACTCGCCGAGCCAGATAAGGCAAGGAACACGGAATGAGTCTCTGCATGTCGTTTTCCGTGAAACGTAGACAAGCTATTTTTATTTCCCGCCATTGAGAATGAAAGTATTTTATTCCCGTAATTCGCGTAGCAAGGTGGGTAAATTTTCCGTAACTGTCTTCCTCAATTCAGCGTGATACTCAAGCAGTTTTTGTGAAGTTAGTACGGTTAAGTAATCTCCAAGCAGATGTTTCGGTGGCTGCAAATACAGTATCAAATTGGCCAGGGCTGTATCTATTAGCCAGACTGTATACAAATTTGGGTGGCAAATGGATACAGTCTGGCTAATAGATACAGCCTGGCCAATTTGATACTGTATTTTTGCAGCCACCGAAACATCTGCTTGGAGATTACAGTAAAGCGTTACCGAGAGACCCCCATACAGATCCTCCAGTTGGCCACAGATTGATAACAGGATTTGAAGGTTGACTTTGCAGTCCGGATAAGGAAGCCAACCGTGCTTTTTGAGTTAGCGTGTCTGGGCTCTATTTGCTCGGGGTATCCTGCGTATCACAGCCGCTAACTATGCCGCTGAGGGTCGGCGTGGTGGTGGGGTTGCTAGCGGTGGCGCTGAGGTGTCCGCTCGGGATGGGGCAGTTCCCGTGCCCGAAGAGTTTCTACCGATGTGCCGATGGGTACTGTTTGGAGAGGACGCGGCTCTGTGACGGGGTGGCCCACTGTAGGGACCGGTCGGACGAGAGAGACTGTCCCAGTATGTATAATCTTCTGTCTATTATGTGTGTACTCATCCTGAATGGGGGCCGTCAACGCTAGACGATACATTCAGTAACTTATAGAAAGGCATAACTACTAATAACTTATGCAAGTAATTAGGATGTTGAACTATTGAACGTAGTATACAAAATAGAGGTATAGAAATTTATTATAAAAACTTGTAATTAAAAGTTTTATTCTATACCTCTATTTTCAATAGTTGTTGACATACCGTGTCTGATTGTCGTGCTTTAAAGTTCTTTTGCTATCTTGAATAAAAATATCTGCACATCACAATTAGTGTAGGATAGAAATATTATCTTCCTTAAACATTTTCTGATATTGTAGCAGCTGTACTATAGACGGAAAGACCTAGAAAAGACCATTATTTCATGTTATTTTGTTATTCATGTTATTCATGTTATTTTGTTACTGACTGACTGACAGAGAGAGAGATATTTTCTGTGTGTGCTATTTATTTACTTTTGTACTTTTTTCGTTATAAAATGATTTTAATTTTAAAAGTTCTTTTTTTAAAGAAAAGGCATGTGTTGCCACCACAGCTTGTACTTGAGAGCAGCCCTGGTGTGTAACGTTGCAGGGTGTTTACCGATATGTCATCCGTGATCACATGGCTCAACCTCAGATCTATCCAAGGCGCAAGGCGCACTAGCCTGGGTGCCAGACTGTTGCCAGGGACAGTATACAGGCTAGCTCCTTGGCTCCCGATGATGGTCAATATTGCCTGGGTGCCAGACCATTGCCAGGGACAGTATACAGACTAGCTCCTCGGCTCCTGGGCCAACATGTCCCCAAGAAAATTTTACTTCCTCAGTTAGACTCTGAGCAACAGATACACCTCACCCAGTGACACTTCTCATGGTCTAACTTGGGGCTGGCATTTGTGTTGCCCTGAGGACAGTCTGGCATCCAGGCTAAAAGCGCACTACTTTTGTCGTAAAGTCACCCCCAAGCAGCCATATATAGCGGAGATAGGCTGTCAACTGAGGATTACGGCACTCAAATCCAATCTTTTGTGTCGCATACCAGGATAGGGACGCTTAAATCGCGTAAATACGCTCAAATCGCGTAAATCCATGGTTGACAGTAGGTAGTCCCCAGCTGTAGCGTCCGGGAATCCAGACTGTTTCCAGGGTCTAAACAGGTCCGTTTCTCGGCCCCAGGGCTAACATGTCCCCGAAGAAATTAGGGGGCTAAAGGCAAAGTTTCCTCGGAGGCATGTTGGCCCTGGAGCCAAGGAGCTGATCGGTCTGGGAACAGTCTGGTTTTCAACGTGTCATCCTAACCTAATATTTTTGCCAAAATCCACTGGTCATACATGTGTATTTCGTCGTACGATCTTCGTACGATCGCAAACTGAGGGCATTCTCGGGACAGACGTGCATGTGTCCTGCAACATTCAGCTGTCATTTAAAAAAAAAAGCTGTCTTAGATCCTTGTCGGTGGTTGGTTCTGTCACAGCCTGCTGTTTGGAAATTCAATGACATCAAAATCCAAATTCGAATGAATTTGTTAAAGTTTAAACTTTACAATTAACCTCAAAATCGTATGACGACCTACGACCAAATGTTACAGCCTTCCTTTCCTATGCCGACCTTTAGCGCATGTAAAATGTGTTTGAGAGGCCTAGCGGCCTAACTGACCATCTGTGGACAAGAAATGATCCGCTGCCCGCTGTGTTTTCAATTACCGTACAATTTAGTGTCTGGCGCGCGTGTGTGTGTGTATGTACATATGTTCTAGTCACATTACAGGGTTAATTTGTGGTAGCATAACGTTATATCTTAGTCCGATTATAATAGATACTTGTGGTCACTTGTTACAAACTCATTATTAATTGTAAACATTTGGCTGAGTCAAACAGTTTCTTAATTTTTTTTATCGGCTGTCAGTTATTTGTCACCTCAGGGTGACCTTAATAACACATGATTGCCCAGTTGCGGCCTGATGAGGAAAGTCCGAAACCACTTCCATGCACGACATGCTTCCGTTTACAGCGAGAATTCAAACTGTACTCAATCCATCTAACGCGAGGAGGATTGGGTTCTATTAGCTAGAATTTCTTTCATTGCACACTAAAATGGACATCTGAATGATAATCATATTCTAACACGTGTTAGCCTGACAAATGGATGAAAAATTTAGCTGTTTCTTAAGACCCTGTCACACATTTAGAATCTTCCCCCGACCACCAACCAACCAAGGTTGGCTGAAGTTTGAGAGAGCAGTCTGAACAGATTTAGGCCACGCCTACCTTTCTATACAAATCGAATCGAATTTGAGTTAAATTTGAGTCAAATTTCACTGCCAACCACACCCCAAACTACTTCCAAACACCAGCCAACCGCCAGCGATCCATGGCCGACCCTCCCGTCCACACCCGAATGTTTGAAACATTTTGAAACATTCGGCTGGCGCCGTCGAACAGTAGCCGACCTTGCGGAACACCAGCCGACCACAGCCGACCTTGCTCCCGACCTACTCCTAACCATGGTTGGGAGGAGTTCGTCAGTGTTCGGGAGGCCATATTCGGCTATGTGTGACAGGGGCTTTACTTTGTGGCATACTGTATCATGAGTGTATGGCGGAGAAAGGCTTGCGATGTTTTAGCATGAATGTTTGGGTGATTCCCCAAGCTCACTAGTGATGTAGTGAGGAAAGAACCTTGACTTTTTAAATAATTGTGGCCTCGAGGTGCCGTCCTTGTGCCGTCTGCTGCCTTGACTTGTCAGCACACCGAGTAAGTCGTCTGTGAGTCGGCCTGATCTTCCGGACGACTGAAAAAGAAAATACACATAAGTGTAATACGTATACACATCGGGTGATATGTAACTTAATGTAAGTACTATAACTTTTAAATAGATCTGTGGTGTTTACGTTAGATACAAACAATCTGAAGAATTTAAACTTGCGGTCTGTTATCCTTGTTTTTGAAGGCCATGATACTTGCCCTCCCTTCCTCCACCCTTCCTTCCTTTCCTTCCTTGCTTGCTTCCTTCCTTCCTTCCTTTCTTCCTTCCTTCCTTCCTTCCTTCCTCCCTCTCTTCCTCCCTTCCTCTCTCTCTCCCTTCCTCCCTTCGTTCGTTCGTTCGTTCGTTCCTTCCTCCTTCCTTCCTTCCTTCCTTCCTTCCTTCCATCCTTCCTTCCTTCCTTCCTTCCTTCCTTCCTTCCTTCCATCCTTCCTTCCTTCCTTCCTTCCTTCCTTCATGTTGGACCTGGAGCCCAAGATCGATCTGGTTCTAGTTTAGACCCCGAAAGCAGTCTGGATTCCAGGCTAGTCTTATTAAACCTCACACTGGTCTTGTCAGAAACTCTTGGCTCCAGTTTCACCCTAGGGCGGTGGAATTGAATCGGTCAGAGGGGAACATGCCGCTTGTTTTCTCTGGGCTTGTGTCCTTCCTGTTGCCCTTCAGTGGCGGACACCTGGGACGCACGTGTTACACCTGGGACGCACGTGTTACACCTGGGAAACAGGTTGTTTGACCGCTGCCATGTTACACCTGTCGATAGGTTGGCTTCGGGTCAGCCTACACTAAAGCTGTATTGTTCAACCGGTATGGGTGCCCTTCGGCGTGAACTACAAAATTCCGAGGCACGCGACAGCGACTGGCTATTGAATGAATGGGTAGATCTATGAATGAATGACTGACTGAAGGAAGGAAGGAAGGAAGGAAGGAAGGAAAACGAATGAATGAACCAAGGAAGGAAAATGAATGAATGAACGAACGAATGTCTATTTTGTTTTATTTACTAGCGAAACAAAAGTTTTGCTGCTGTACCAAGGTCAGCCACCAGGAGGCCCACATTTGACCTTGACCTTTGTCTTGCCAAGACCTACTCACATACAAAATATCATCACAATCCATAAAGGCCTTCCTAAGTTACGCTGACCACAAATTTGCGGAAACACAGACACACACAAACCAAAAACAATACCTCCATTTTTCATGGAGGTAATAACGGTACAGAAAATAGTTCTAGTTCTCCAAGCCTGTTACGAAAAGTGAATAATACGAGGTTATGTCAACAGCTGGTATATTTTTCACAAACTTGACATTTTCAAACTCGGCTTTGACAGAGGGCACGCTTCCGGGCACGCTAACTTTCAGACTAAACATAGCTTCACATTCAAAACAAAGGAACAACGTAGTTGACAGCAGTGGCTTCGGTTTTAATTGGGGAAACATAGCTTCACATTCCAAACAAGGGAATAGTGCATTTGATTTTAATTGGGGAACATAGCTGCACATTATTCAAAACAATGAAATAGTGCATTTGACAGTAGCGGTTTTGGCTCAATGCGGCAAAACCAAAAAATATTCTGGATGAGGAAATCTGTCTGATATTGACATTTACTGCCATTTCTTAGCACATTTTCATCATCATTTCATACTTGAAGCGTTTGAAATAACCCCAAAACTGGCTACATGAGGAGTCCCTTTATTTTTTGGTACCACCAATAGATAGCAAGAACCAGCCTACAATACGAAACAAGCAACCGTTTTCCGTCAGCGACATCGCATTTTTACCTTACAGATATCAGTATGCTACGGGATAGGGTTGATTCAACTTACTACATTAAAAAATGACCTGAAAAATGACTGTGAAAATTCAGTTTTACTGCCCTGAAATCGCTTTGGGTGCCTTCAATTGGGAAACATAGCTTCACATTCAAAACAAAGTAGTAGTGCAGTTGACAGTAGCGGCTCTGGTTTTAATTGGGGAAACATAGCTTCACATTCACAACACAAAGGATCCAACAAAAGTCCCTTTGATCTTAATTGGGAACCCCTTGGTGGAAAGGTTAACGTTTCTGACTTCGTGCGAGCCTTTTCGAAATGTCAACCGTTTTGTGTAATGGGTTTTCCTGTAAGTTTTAAATGTTCCTCATTTTCTGCACACATCGAATAATTAGTACTCTCCAAGCAGAGGTTTGGGTTTTGGGCTTATTTTTGGCGTGTTTTAGGCTTTTTTTAACGGGCTTTCTTTTTTGCATTGGAATCTTTCTTTATCCCAACCCAAGATTCCAGTGCAAAAAAGAAAGCCAGATAAAAAGCCTAAAAACACGCCAAAAATAAGCCCAAACCCCAAACCTCTACTTGGAGAGTAATGATTAGGATTTTAGACAGTATCATAGCCTCAGTGTTTGTGATCTAGCTTTACCTTTTGTTATACAATATCTAATATCGTTGCATATATTAAATCGATATCAATCGATATTGGTACAGCACTGGTCACTTTATAAATATCTGGCTCTTAACTAGACTAGAATGGGTGCCAGACTGTTGCCGGGGTTAGTATGCAGGCTAGCTCCTCGGCTCCAGGGCCAACATGTCCCCAAGGAAATTTATTGTATTGGCCCTGGGAACAGTCTGGCATCCAGACTATTTGGCCATCAGGCCAATTTGGCCAAACACGTTTTTGATGCCAAAATGGCTACGAAAAACACCAGAATATAGAGGAGAGCATGCGATTTTAATCAAACTTTGAAACCACAAGAAGTAATGATCTGCATAATTGTAAGAGTTCTAACTCGTTGCCTTTAATTCGGAATTCGTAAAATGACTTCCCACAAAAGACCTTTCAAGGATTGAGGTGTTCAAAAACTCTTTTTTTCCTAGAACAATCGTAGAGTGGAACTCGCTGCCACCAAGTACAGTAGGGGCATCGTCACTAGATAGTTTTAAACAATGTCTAGAGTTAGACGTTGAAAGGTTAGGTGTAACAGCTCGTTCGGTGTAATGTAGCCAGCTGCCGCTGCGCCGCGTGCCTGCGATGCTGGTGTGTTACGCCGAAGGGCGGTTATACCGACTATACAGATACAGATACAGAAGTTCCCAGTATTAGAACACTGCGACTTTTGTGTTTCTGCTGCCCTCTTCCCTTCCTCCAAACCTGACATGATTTGTTAAACATTTCAGACTTAATCACCGTGAATCCTGCTGTAGCCCCCAGTGTTGACATAACCCGACCCTGACGTCTACATATACCGTTAAGCCCCTGTCACACAGAGCCGAATATGGAGGCCCGCATGCCCTTTTCCGTAGAGCGTAATCGGCCATTTTAATTCTACGTAGAGCGTAGACGAACCACTCTATTTGCCTTCGTCAAGAAGGGTATGTTTTCATGGGCGTGCGTGTGTGCGTGAGTCTGTCAACAGTATAACTCGAGAAGGCTTAAATGGATTGTCTTCATATTTGGTAGGTGGGTAGGTCTTGATGAGGTCTAGAAGTGATAGGAATATGGGCCCCCTGGCGGCTCGTTATGGTACTGCAGCGGTACTTCCGGTTTTGAAATATGGTGATCTGGAGGAGGTAGGGTCATGATTTTTGGATGGTAGATAGGTCTTGTGCTCGGGAAGAAGTGACATAAGTTTGGGCTCCCTAGCGGCTTGCTCTGGAACTGCAGGAGCATTTGTATGAAAATGTTTAAAGTAGGATAACTCAATAACCGGTCGACGGATCATCCTGATATTTGGGGCATAGGTAGGGTAAGTGATGCTTGACATAATTAGATGACCAGTATGCAAATGATGATGTAATTTGCATAATTAATGAAGCAATTCTATAATTCAGTTACCTTCCATGTGTCACAACCTTCCTTGTGACACATGGGCTACAGGCTGTCCCAGAGGGAGAAAGTCCCAGAGGGGATAGTCATTAAGCAGCCCATGCAGCTGCAGGCGGTGTTGCCTTACATGTATATCCTGCACAGATGTTTTCTCTTGCCCAATGCACGATTGCAGACTGCATCAGCAGGGGTAGTTTCACGATCCGACTTCCATATTTAGGGGGACTAATATATCACTTCTACCTTCTTAAGTTATATAACGATAACATCCTTTGACGAAGGCATGAGATCGTTGACCTCTAGTTAAAATTAACTCCATGATTCAACGTAGAGCGTAGTCGGTGCATTTTGCGTAGAGCGTAATTCGCCGTTTTATTTCACGTAATGCGTTGTAGCTACCCGGAATTTATCGTAAAGCGTAATGGGGGAGGCTTCTTGAATTCAGCGTAATACGTAGCCGGCTCTCAGAATTTAGCGTAGAGCGTTGTCGGGACCCCCCCCCCCCCCCCATAGGCCCTCGAATATGGCCTCCCGAACACTGCCATGGTTAGGAGTAGGTGGGGAGCAAGGTCGGCTGTGGTTTGCTGGTGTTCGGCTAGGTCGGCTACTGTTCGGCAGCCGAGAGACCACGTCTAGCGGAAAAAATAGACGTTAAACAAGGACAACAACAACAACGAATGTTTCAAAATGTTTCAAACATTCGGGTGTGGACGGGAGGTTCGGCCATGGTTGTCTGGTGTTCGGGAGTAGCTCGGCAGTGGTCGTAGCGTGGTTGGGAGTCAAATTTGACTCAAATTTAACTCAAAGTCGATTCGTTTCGAGAGGTAGGCGTAGCCTATTAAAATCTGGTCAGACTGCTCCCGAATTTCAGCCAACCTTGGTCGGCTGGTGTTCGAGGGAATGTTCTGAATGTGTGACAGGGGCTTTAACTGACCCCAGTGTATGTGCTAAAAGATAACCACAGTTATGCTGAGGTCACATTTTCAAACCGGGGCCCGGCCGGGCAGTTTTATGGAACGAAAAGCATGATATAAAAGACAACAAAACACAAAAAAAGTTGAAAAAATTAATCATATGGGAACTATTTGCGTATGATATAAATTGTTGATTTTTCGTTAATCGAAACAGCCCGGCCGGGCCCCGGTTTGGAAATGTGACCTCAGCATTACCATAAGTTGACCTTGGGTTCAGGCCTATAAATAAATGGATTTTGTGGAGAAAACAGACGAAGCGTTATGTAAAACCAGTCTGTTATCTAAACAGTAGATAAGGTGGTGGCTTGTCGGGGGAATAATTCATTAACGCCTGGCGGAACAAAAATAAACACCAATTTGTATGGAGACGGGGAAGCAAGGGGAGCAGCGATAGGTCAAAGCAAGGGGAGCAGCGATAGGTCAAAGCAAGGGGAGCAGCGATAGGTCAAAGTAAAGCAAGGGGAGCAGCGATAGGTCAAAGTAAAGCAAGGGGAGCAGCGATAGGTCAAAGCAAGGGGAGCAGCGATAGGTCAAAGTAAAGCAAGGGGAGCAGCGATAGGTCAAAGCAAGGGGAGCAGCGATAGGTCAAAGCAAGGGGAGCAGCGATAGGTCAAAGCAAGGGGAGCAGCGATAGGTCAAAGCAAGGGGAGCACCGATAGGTCAAAGTAAAGCAAGGGGAGCAGCGATAGGTCAAAGCAAGGGGAGCACCGATAGGTCAAAGCAAGGGGAGCAACGATAGGTCAGGGTCAGCACGCCGGCAGAACCCACTGCGCCTGCGCAAAACCTGGATTTTCGCTGGGTTTTTGGTCAACGTTGCATCAGAATTTTGCCTGTTGCAGACCATATCTTTTTCTACACAACATTTGAAAACTACAGACGGGATGTCACCCTTATATACGCTAATTCGACCTTATATGAGACGTTCTACTGAAGTGCTATGCACAATACATTACGGGTTTCGCGCAGGTGCAGTACGTTCTGCCGACGTGCTATCAGGGTCTTGGTTGATTTTTAGCTGCCCTGTCACACATTCAGAACCTTTCCCCGACAACCAACCATCCATCCAAGGTTGACTCAAGTTTATAGGGGACAGTCTGGCCAGATTTAGGCCACGTCTACCTTTCTACACGAATCGGATTGAATTTGACTTACATTCGAGTCATATTTTACATACCCCCGAACACTGCTGACCTACTCCCGAACACAACACAACCATCAGCCAACCATGGCTGAACCTCCTGTTCACACCCGAATGTTCGTTTTAAACATTTTGAAGTTTTTATTGCAAAACAGACGAACACACACAGACGGAAGCATAGATATACACAAGAACACACAGACAGACACACCGGCAGAAACACAGACAGACAGACACACAGATAAAAGCAGCTAGCTAAAAACAATGCACAGCCCCCTCGGGTACCGGTATGTGTGCGTGGGTGGGTGGTACCCATAAAACAAGTCCAAGTGCAGGAGGACCATCCTTTGAATCTCCAAAGATATGTAGGGCCATGTTGTATCCAGAACCATGCTTTATCTATAACCATGCCCAGACACAGTTCTGGATAATCCACGCGTATCCAGAACCGTGGCTGGGGCAAATCTACGTTCTTGGATACACGGAGACTATCCAGAACCGTGCCCAATCCTAACCCTAACGCACGGTTCTGGATACGACAGGCCATGTAGGGATCGGCTCTGTGTTTTACGTGTTTTTAGGCATTTATTATTTTATGTACGTCTTTGCAGTAGTGTACTTTATTTACCACAACAGTCCATTTTACGAAAGTGCATCAAAAACGCGCCTAAAACATCCAGCCTACATCTGCTTGGAGACAAAACCACTGTGTAGTAGAGAACACGCCCCCGGTTCCGCACGAGAGACCAGGTCAGAGGTTAATGATGACAGACGATGTTTGGGGCACTTGGCTCGGCAAGAAGACCTGACACGAGACAAATTGTCGGCTGTGACACCCGCCCGGTGTAGCAGTCCAAACCATACCCCTCACCAGAAGTAACCTGCTATAACATGTGCTACCATGGAATGTATACAATAGACTATAGGGTTTTAATCTCTCGGTCGCTTTATTCACAGAGATATACTGCATTCTAGGTCAACAAGCTTACTTTGGGTACAGTTTAGTCAGGGGTGCAATTTGGACTGCTACACCGTCTTGAAATAGTTTGTAAACGTCTAGAAACGTTTGAAAATCCAGACTATATACTTAGTAAAAGTTGCTTGTCCTTAAAGTGTTTTCTTGTTTCAAGTACGAGCACAAAACCTTCATCGTTGGTACACAGTGTTCTCGATGTTCTGCCAGTTTGGTTCACCATTATTTCTTTATTTTCAAGCAAATTGAGAAACCTTCATTTCTAAAACAGTCTTTTTATACACATTCAACAATGGACGAAATGTTTATGTACGTAATGTCAGTTTCTAACTACGACATAATTGAAAAACTCTGTAAATTCGTCTACACATATTATAAGAAGAGAGAAGAATATAGAGAAAGTGTAGTTTTCGTATTGTACTCTATTAACGCATTTGGTCCCTGCTGGCCATGGATATGCAATAAACTTCATTGTCAATGTCATTGCCATTTATTGCAAGATCTCATTAGCTTTAGGGTCTGGATGCTACGTCATCCATAATATCAAGTTCACGTGGCCTAATCAGCCATGAACTTGAAAGCTGCACTTGTCTGCACGCTGTACTAACAGCGCTGGAAACACAACACCTCCGCAGAGACTGCGCTAAAAGCTTCCGTGTCTGAGGAGAGAGGGAAAATATTGTCTTTACTAAGGAGAATTTCTAAGTACGTGATGATATGTTTGCTGTAACCCGTTCTGTGCTATATTGAAGAATGATAATGTTGGGAATAGGCCATTAGTATTGGGAGAAACCAAAGAAATTTAGTTACCACATATAGTTCTACCTTTCTTTCTTTCCTTTCTTTCCTTCTTTCTTCCTTCCTTTCCTTCCTTCTTTCTTTCTTTCTCTTTCTTTTTTAATTTAGTGTTCATCAGAGCTATTATAAGGACTCTGGACACTATAGGAACAGGTACACTTGAAATGAGGGGAGGATCATATTATACAAATATACAAACATTAAATAAAATCGACATACCTTTACCACACATCTTTCTTATTTCCTTCGCTCCTTTTTGTTCTTTGTTTTTTCCTTCGTTTTCTATGTTGGCTTGAGTGGACATCTTAACTTACGTCTCTGTTTTGACTGGAGTGGACATCTTATCTTAACAAAGACGGATATTTCAACCCCTACCTCCTTCCTTATGTCTTCCGTCCTTCCTTCCTTCCTTCCTAGCTTCAATCCTAACAAGATGACACATTGTCGTTTAAATTGCTGATAACCGACTTGAATTTGTTACTCCTTAAAGACTTTGACAATAATCGCATCGCCCTAAGACGTTAACCTTAAGGTTCAACACAACAGTTCCTGTCTCGCCGTCGAGAAAGGAAAATTGAATCATCCGGTTAAGACATAAGGAGCTATTCGCACGCTAAAATCAAGTCCAGACTCGGTAGCGGTCTGGGTAACTTCACGTGTTGTCAGTTTCAGGACGGGTCCTGATTTTGATCGTGTTTACTTGCGGATGACCAACATCAGAGCCATGGCCTGGCTACAGTCGTCGTACAATCGTCATACGACCGTCATACGATCGTCATACGATCGTTATACGATCGTCGTACGATCGCAAAGTGATAGCCTGGATGCCAGACCCCTAGGATAGCACGCTAGGTCCAGACTTCTTAGCCACAGTGTGCCTAACTGAGGGGGCTGTGGTATAATTTCCTTGGGGGCATGTTGGCCCTGGAGCCGAGGAGCTTGCCTGTGTAGGCCCTGGCAATAGTCTGGCACCCAGGCTACAAAGTGAGGGCATTCTTGGGATAGACGTTGCCTGGGTGTCATCCTATTTTTCCTTTTCGCTCTCTTATTTCTGGTATATCAGTTATATCAGTTTCATCTTTACCATGTATATAATGTAAAACAAGAAGTATTTATGTGATAAAAGGTAGAATGTATTTAGTTCACTTTAAGGAATACGGAAAGGTACCATGTATATAATAATAATGATTAAAGGTAATGTAAAGACGGGAGGCATTTAGTATTTACGTGATAAAATTTTATCTTTGAAGGTAGGATATAGTTAATTTACTTTAAGAAATAAGTAAAGGTTGAAAAAAGGGTTGCGGAAAGGTCAAATTTTAGTTTCAGTGGCCTTTACGACAGTGCAAACTCTGCTGAAATAGTTTCCAGATTTAATAAGACTTCTTTCCGTTGTTAGTTTTCTTGCTGCGTTTGCAACAGATTTACAGCCTTCATAGCGTGTCTACCGTACCATCAGGTTAGCTGGCGCGATGATGCACAAAACGCATGCCGGGATGTCTCCGCTCTGTTTATCGGCTGTCTGACCCCGGGCCGTGCACCGTAGCCACAGCTTCAAGACAGCCGTGGGTTGGAGAAGATCCCAGACAATTCTTTCTTTAAGGAATAGACCTGGGGAGTCTTCGCAGAACATTGAACCTGTTAATACTGCTTGTGACGTCTGTCGATCCAATTCTTGTTGCAACTTGTCATCTGAGGGCGGAAGAGTTAGAATTTGCGCTCTCAAAGATCAAAATATTTCTCAAAATCGTTGTTGGACATGGAATTGGATACATTTATTACCATATTAACTGTTACCAAAGGGACTTTACAATAAGGAAAGCCTTAGCCTGGGATGTACAATCAATCATATATTCTGTAAGTAGGATGACTTTATTCATACATGTATATAGCTTTGTTCGATCTTAGTTGCAGTAGACCATAAGAAAGTCCCTGAGGTACTTTTGACGAGTCAATAAAGACTCTACTTAACGGACTGGACAATATCTGGCGCTCTAGTGTAAGCAAAGACCTAAAGGTACAAGTCTTCCCCATCATTGTTGAACCTATTCTGCTATATGGTGCAGAAACCTGGACATTAATGAAACGCCTGGAAAACAGACTTGATGGAACATACACCACTCTCTTGCGTTTGCGAGGGCATGTACAAAACATTAGCTGAAAGCAACATCCAACCATGACAATTACCATGCATCTATGGAAGTCTCTCCCAAATGCACAGCCCCAGACAGAGTTTGCTAGTCACTGTTACCGGGCAAATGGAGAGGTTATTTCTTCACTCATTCTGTGGAGACCCAGTGGCATTAATATAACCCAGAAAACTTTAATACCTACCCAAGAACTCTCAAGAGACACTGGGTTTGATATAGAAGAGCTCAAGTCAACTATGACAGTGTCTGTTTGGAAAATTGCTCATGATTTAAAACCCGAGTGCTCTAATAAGTACCAACATCAGTAAAGGTAACGTCCGACTGATGTAGACACCCCTAATGCAGGGGAAGTCACACTCATTATCAGCTTGTCCGATTGGCACGCCGCCATTTTGACCTTGACCTCCAGTCGACCTCCCCTGAGGGCTATTCCATTACAGAAATCACAGGGGTGGGTGGGTGACGTTTTCGACATCAAAGACATTAAGAAGAATGTCGCACATGTGAGATATTGATTGAGGTAAAGAATTGGGGAAAGAAACTTTACCAATGATCATTTTTTAGGCTTTAATTGTATTAAAGGCACCCGGGTACCAAAGCATTCTCAGGGTATCAAAACTGGAAATATTTTGAATAAGGCAGTTTGTATGATATTGACACTTACTGCCGGACATTACTACATTTGCATAATTTAGTATTTCATACTTTGTGTGTTTAAAACAGCGCAAAAACAAGCCCCAGCGCGCAGATTTTCAATGAGTTCAAAGACATTGCAGTTTTGCTCCATGAAGGACACTATACATAGGAATAGTGTTGTGTCAACTTACTATAAAGTGACTGGAATATTGACTTTGAAAAATCTCGTTTTCAAGCCCTATAAATCTGCATTGGGCACCTTTAATATAGAAGCTGTATTCTAAACTCGATGGGACTGAACTCTCTACCAGTCTCTTTGGCAAGCTGAAAAAAATGGTAGAAATTGGGCCAAACGGTAATTTGCAACGGATTTCAACCGACTACGGGAGTTCGATTCGCTTTTTTTGCGCGCCAATTTGAACTCCCCTAGCGGTCCAACTCCTCTGGCAAAGTCTTCTCCCTATTCTGCCAATTTCTACATTTTTAGCCACTTGACATGTCTGGCAAAAACTAGGGCTGAAGCGCAAAGGTAGCTACCATTTGTTATTGTTTTTTTACTTGACAACAACTATGTACATATTACACTCCTGTACGTTTGGGACCGCATTGTAGATACCGTTCCTGCCCGTACCCGTGCAGATCATAAGTCCTTTGCGTCTGGGAACGCATCTATAGCAGCGACACCTGTGCTGCAGTGCAATGTGAACCAGTCAGAATTGCCCTGAGGAAGGTGACAGACGGTCACCGAAACGTCGGCTGAATAAAACACTTCATTTTCATTTCAAAAATTTTCATTTTCCGTTCACGGCGTTTTAAAATTTTAAATTTCCAGTCCTTTAAAACACTAACAGCTGTCTTTGAAAAGACAGAAAGACTTATTGCATCTCGGAGGGGAAAGCTGGAGAAGCATCGGGGGAAGTGGGGAACTTTGTGTTTATCATAATTTTGTAAGAATTCATGGGAGGCGATTTTTCTTTCTGTTCCTGTACAAGCCGTCTTGGCTTTCTGTTTTCAGTTTAAGTTGTGTATTATTTACGCTATCTTGTCAATAAAAACAAACAACAACACTTGGTTGTGTATAAAGAGGTTTGAGTTGGGATTCCGTGCGAAGCGGCAGTCTTGTATCCCCTGGTACATGTCAACTTTACAAGGCCAGAGTCACCGTAATCATGATCACATGGCGACTTAGTGGGGAGCAAACTAGCAAGGTTTAAAACCTATAAAACGCCTGATTCGATTTGCACGTAGTGGTACAAATCGAATTTAGGTAGATCTTGGGCTTAGGTTGTTGTAGATTATATGTGGCATAGAGCGTGGACTTCTTTTTTGGTGTAGGCAGGCAACATCGTCATGCCGATGAATCTGCTGCACTGGTTAGGTCAGGTAGAAGTCAACTGCAGATGTTGGTGTTGGTGTAGTGTCTACCTATTCCTCATCTGGAGCATAAGGTCACGGGTTCTAGTCCCGTCTTGTTGGGTTCAAACCCATGATAAGCACCCTAGCGAGGGGTTGCCGTCCTAGAATTGCGTATGCTGTATTAGTGTGAGCCATAGATAGTCTCTACCAGACTAACTAACTACGCTGGCTATAGCCAAGGGAGTTTGCAAGTTGTAAGGCAGTGGTGTTTTAAACTTAAATACGTAAATAAATAAATGAATGAATACATTTGATTGAAACTGTAGTACAGTAACGTTATAGTCATACAAGGAAGGCATATTCACGGTGTCATGCATACCTTTTATTGTCCAGCAATTGTGCATATTCTCATGCCTTTGTTTATCCTTGCAAAACTTACATAAGGTTTAACAACAGCCTTTTATGGAAGTCAAGGGGTCACACAATACATTATAACTTGTACAACTATTTATTTATTTATTTGTACAACTATTCTAGGAAAGGAATCTGATATAGAAAAGACCATTCAGTATAAAATGAAACCATACGCTTTCGAAAATTATCCATCTGGACACTACATGTTGTAACAGGCGAAAATTGAATATACCATCGAACAGAGTGAACCCGGGTGTTGTTTGGTCAGGGGTATGGATTGGGATGTTACACCGGCTTGGCGCCCACCCTAGTTGCGCCATCCAAGTTGTAAGGTGGAACATTCGAACCAGGTTACGTTACCATGGGAACAAGTTCTAACAAATGTGAGTGCCTATTTGTTGCACACTACAAGGATGATTTTGTACCCTTCTGTCAACTTGTGCGATCGTGTGGCGTAATGGTTGAGTGTTTGGCCCAGAACCCATAGGTCCTGGGTTCGAATCCTCCAACATGCCCCGATGTTGTGCCCTTGGGAACGGTATTTTAAAGAACTTTCCTCACTTCACTCAGGTGAAAATGAGTATGGTCGTTTTCTGTGTCCCTAGTTGCCATGCCGAACCAACAATTTATTTATTTATGTATGTCGGATAGGACGGTGCTGTCTTTGGGGAGAGCCACACCCCACGCACGTTAAAGAACCCACCACACCTTTTGAAAAAGACAAAGGGCATGGTGTGATGGTCCAAATCCTACTGTGTGGAGTTAGTGATTCACTTCAAATCACCCGGACAAAGCAAAACCAGTGTCCATAACTCAAAGTCTTACCCGTCCCAAGGTCAAACTCATTAGAGGTCAAAAGTTGAAGTGGAGGTCTTTTGACTCAGCTCATTTCGACTGACCCTGTCGTTGTGTATATACCGGTGCAATGGCCAAGTGTTCGCCTTGTATTCGGTAGGTCGTGAGTTCGATCCCCGGCCGAGTCACACCAAAGACTTTAAAAATGGTACATGCTGTTTTCTCTGCTTAGCACTCAGCATTTGGGAAAGAGTATGGGAGTTAAACACACACCACTACCAGTGGACTAGCCCCCTGCTGTAGTGATTGCACAACTGTGTGGCCCAAGGGCTACAGGAACGGAGATGGGCGCCGCCCTATTCACCATATATAGGTGTGGGAAGGAACTTTGATTTTGACTTGACTATCGTTGTGTATAAAAACAGACTACAAAATCTGTCTCGGAAGTTGTACACTGTTGACATAATCCGCAATACTGCTAGCTTTACGTTTCATAGCTGATTATCTACTGTACTTTGTCGTCTCGCCTCCGGTCTCCCCTATTTCCGCCCGATCACCTCTGGTACAAGTTCTTAAGTGAAACCAGATTACGAGAATTAAGACGACTTATCACTGTAAGGAGTACAACTGCCGGCGGGATCTTAAGCTTCCGTGTCTTAGATGTTTTTCTTAGATAATTTGTCAGGAGGTTTGATTTAGAAGGGTTTGGTCACCTTATTGAAGAAGGTATGTTCGCTATTTCTCTATCTCTCTTTCTCTCTCTTCCTCTCTCTTTCTGTCTCTCACTCCCTCTCTCTTTTCTCTCTTTTCCTTTCTCGTTCTCTCTCTCTCTCTTTCTCTCTCTCTCTCTCTCTCTCTCTCCCTCTCTCTCTCGCCCTCCCCCTCTCTCCCTTTCTTTCTCTCTCTCTCTCTCTCTCCCTGTCTGGTCTACTCTAATTTTCTAGCATAACAAGCCATGGATAGATTGTGTTTGGTATGTAAATGTTGGGTAGGTTTCGTGTCTTGAAGAAAGCACCTGTTTCTACTTAAAGGCAGAACATCTCAACACTTATCCAACACAATCGGCGTGTAAATCACATTTGGAGCAACCACAAGAAAAGCAAAGTGTTGGCATTAAGGTTATCTGTCAATTGCCATGTCTTTTCTGTGTCACTCGCACCGGTGCAATGGCCGATAAATAGGTGGAGTGCTTGCCTTGCGTTCGCAGTAGGTCGCAGGTTTGATCCCCGGCCAAGTCATACCAAAAGCCCCTGTCACACATAGCTGAATATGGCCTCAAGAACGCTGCCGAACTCCCACCAACCATGGTTAGAAGTAGGTCGGGAGCAAGGTCGGCTGGTGTTCGGCCAGGTATATTTGGGTGTGCACGGGAGGTTCGGTCATAGTTGGCTGGTGGTTGGCTGGTGTTCGGGAGTAGTTAGGGGCGTGGTTGCGGCATTGAAATTTGACTCAAATTCAACTCAAATTTGATTTGATTTGTATAGAGAGGTAGGTGTCGCCTAAATCTGGTCAGACTGTTCCCGAACTTCAGCCAAAGATGATAGGCTGGTGTTCGGGGGGGGGGGGGGTGAATGTGTGACAGGGGCTTATCAGGAAAGAGCTCGCGTAGAAGGAAAAAAACGCCTGGTGGAATCGGCGACCTATTGTTCTTATGAACGCATTTCTCGGCTCCTTTTTGTTGGAAAGGAAGAACAGTTAATGCATATGCTACCAAGCTAATACGTTGTATAATCCCTACACTCTAACGTAGTCTTTCTTTTTATCGCAGAAATAGCCTGTTACGGTCACTCTTCTGAGCGAGATCCGTTCAGTGGAAGTTGTCTGGTAAGTAGATTTCATTCATGATCTTCTATTGTATCTTTCACGTAAAATTCACAACTACATGTACATATAAATGTAAAAAGACAAATAAAACACAGGCAAAAAATTACTAAGGCATCAAGATTGTAGATAAATATAAACTGGTTATGTGCGAAAGAAATACATGTATCTACTGTGGCTCTGTGGCATAGATGTCATTAGATTGCATTTATTGCTTTGTTGGGTATTTTTCCCGACCCAGATCGACCCTAGTTAACGAACAAACGTCTAAACCAACAAGCACCTGTAAAAATCAGTGACGGTAGCCTTTTAACAGTTCTGTTATGAGCATTTTCTTCATCTCTGCTGTATTTCAGAACTGCCAGCATGGTACTGAGGGGAGAGACTGTGAACTGTGTAAGAGTGGGTACGTCGGTGATGCCACACAGCCAACTTCTAACGCCTGCCAGCCGCCTACAAGATTTCAGGTGCTTTGCTTGTGCCTTACTACTTCAAACAAACAAACAAACAAACAAACATAAAAAAGAAAACGGAGATTTTAGACCTCCTGACAGGAAGTAATCATGCTTCTATATTTCTAACACATTTCTTCGTTCAAATAGCAAACACGTACCAAATCTGACAGGTTTGAGGCACCTGGTGTTGAAATCGCTATGGATCAAAACCGCCCCGCAGCGGCCAAAAGAATCACTGCAGTAATATGGTAGGGGTAGCAGGCAACTGGTATTGGTTTGAAATAGCCATGGATCAAAAACGCCCCGTGACGGCGGGAAAAAATCACTGCAGTCATAGGGGCAACTAAGCTAACATCATGGTGCAGTCCTTCATTGAACTGCCGGAGGCCGCTTTTGATCCATGCACTAGCCTCTACCTGGCTTCAGAGGCGGCTGGAAAGAGGAGTTGGTCCGCTTCAGGAGTATAGTTTGCCGCTCTGAACGAGCGGACGAAATGCGAAGATGACAAAAGAGACTTGGCAACTAGAATAAGTTTGGGTGCTTTCAGCCAAACAAGAAACAAACAAATAAACAAACAAACAAACAAAAAAGGAACATCTAAACCATGTTTGTTGCCACTTACCCTCCAGCGTTGTCACCTGATCTACATGGGTGAATTCTGTTACCGATGCTCGGCGTCGCTTCGTTACGGGAACCCCGACATCCTCCGCCGAGGCTACTGTAACAGGTGTCCCTGCGCGGTACAGACCCGCCTGCCTCTGCTACATGGAAGGTACGATGGAGAAGATTTGTTTTAAAATTGATTTTTTTTAAAGTATTTGGTTTACATTTTGTAGCTAGATGTGCAAAGTTTAGGTGTGACAGTGTTGTATAACCAGCTGCTGACTGCAAAGCTGGTGTGTTAAGCTAAACTGGCTATACAGATTAACAGAAACAGAAGCTGATGTGTTACGCCAAAGGGTGGTTATACCGGCTATACAGAAAAGATACAGAAGCTGGTGTGTTACGCCAAAGGGTCGTTATACCGGCTATACAGAAAAGATACAGAAGCTGGTGTGTTACGCCAAAGGGTCGTTATACCGGCTATACAGATACAGATACAGAAGCTAGTGTGTTACGCCGAAGGGTGGTTATACATGTACTGGCTATACAGATAGATACAGATACAGAAGCTGGTGTGTTACGTCGAAGGGCAGTTATATTGGCTATACAGATACTGAGACACAGCTTTGTGTCAATACAGGATTGACTAAAACGATATTGTGGTTTCAGTTTTCAAAATAATCGATAGAAAACAGAAAACGTATTCCTCTCCCCGTTTACACAGATTCCGACGTGATGTCAGCCAATCAACACCAGACGAAGACAGGTAAGGCCACAATGACTTGATCATATGAATGATATCCGCGTTGCATCAATTTTTGTCCGTTAAAAATATGTTAAAACGTTTTCCACCATACTGTAAATCCTACAAAGAATTCAAGCTGCAGAGTGAGCAATTATACGCCGTAAATTGCAAAAAAATATAGTAAAAGGTATTCTAGTGTCGTAGAATGCCTGAAAAGAATCCCGAAAAGAAATGTCCAACAGGGTCTGCAACGTTAACAGAGGCTAAAGCCCCGGTCACACATTCAGAACCTTACCCCGACCACCAATTAACCAAGGTTGGCTGAAGTTCGGGATCAGTCTGACCAGACCTTTCTATACGAATCGAATCGAATTTGAGTTCCATCTGAGTGAAATTTAACCCCGGAGCACGCCCCGAACACTGCTGACCTACCCCCGAACATCAGCCAACCATCAGCCAACCATGGCCCACCTTGCTCCCGACCTACTCCTAACCATGGTTGGGGGAGTTTGGCAGTGTTTGGAAGGCCAGATTCGGCTATGAGTGACAGGGGCTGTATCTACTAGCCAATCACTACAGAACACAGGTTCAACACAGTCATACTTTACAGACTGGAACTGTGGCTCAGACTACAGACCGTAGCCGACCTGTCCCAGCGGTTGGACGGCTACCTCCAACACAACACCCCGACAGAAGGGACGCTGGTCGATGCGGCGAACCGCCTGCTGTCATCTCTCCAGTCTCTCACCAACACCACAACGTCTCAAGAAACGTTCAGACTGAGACATCACCTTCGAAAGTCGCTGCTCCCAGTCAAGAGAAAAACCCAGGTTAGCCGCCATGTTGCTTGTATACGAAATCTGACCTTTGAACTCTGAACTTTGATGCACAGCTGTCATTAGATTAAGACACAGATTATTACAAGGCTTGAAATACTTTTTTTCTACATACCTGAACAGGTGTAAGTAACATTGGAAATTACCTGCACTTCATAAATTTTATCTTCACTGCTCTGTGTGAAAAATAGATTTCATGAAGCATACATCAAACTGCAAACAGTTTAGAAACCATTTGAATTCTTTATTTAGTATTTAAACAAGGTGGTAACAACTCAAATCATCAGTACAGCAAACAAAAATCCACAAACACTTGCAGAATCAGAACATGCACAAATACAGGTTAGGTTCAGGTAGACATCAGAAATACCTGTACAGCTCCAATTTTACCTGTACTAATCTGAATATGCAGGTGGGGTTTTGAGCCCTGTGATATTATGCAAAATTAAATGGAATTTTTTTTCTTTTATACAGGCTCTGCTGAAAGTGATGAGTCACCCAGCATAAAGGATACAAACATCAAGTGAAAATGCCGCGACCTCTTTTGACAGTTGGCGGAAAGGCACCTGACCCCCCATTTCAGCACCAAGGACAGACACCACCTAGCGGAGGCGTGTGCGATTGCAATGCTCAAAAGTCTGATATCTATGAGTTTATATATTGTCACTGTTTCTATGGTGCTAGCACACAGACTTTGTCTATGTGTCTGTTTCTTATGCAATAGTAGCTAGTTCCTAGACAATATGAATAATGGTGCTATAAAAAAACAACGAAAGCAAAATAAATGAGGAAGTTATGACAAGGTTATCTTTTTTAAAGTAGACACCAATGTATTCTCACCGTCATGTTTTATCTAAAGATATCTAGATTATTACATTGTTTAGATGATGTTTTCCCTGTGTATGTTGTATCTCTCTATTAAAGTAAATCTTAACACCCACTACAATAGATCTTGACCATACATGTACAATCGCGTATGCTACTTCTCATTCAACTAGCACTTAATGTTATAGCTATACCTTCACCTGTGCGGATTTGACTACACCTATAAATTGAAGTAGACGTAGTAAAAAGAAGAATTAAACTACTACACACCACGTACAGTTCAGTAGAAAAGCTTTCAGACAGCATCCGCCATCTTTCTTTAGCTCATGGAAAGGTAATCACGTGACCAAGAGGTTAAAGGTCAACACAGGTAGTAGAAGTAGACGTTTTTACATATAGAAGACCTGGGGACTGCAATCAAAAGTAACCGTTCTTGTAATAAGAATAAAAAGACAAGGAAATCTGACTATATAATGCATAATGTTCACAATGACTGTTGACAATTTCAGACATCACATTACAGCAATGTTACAAGTAACGCTGCATGATTTAAAATATGGGTGATATCACAATTATAATTGACACAGTGAACAGCTGTTGCAATGTCCAAAAAAAATATCAGAACATCAATACCTGTTTGGGAAATTTGTGACACCAGCATAACCAATAAAGTTCACAACTATTACAGTTACGTCGATGAAGGTTAGACATCCAGGTAATGAGATACACAAGAAAACAGTTACTCAAGCAACTGTCTTCACCTCATTTACGTATCGATTCATAGTTTTTGGATAAATACCTGTTCAACTACAGACGAAAAGTATTGGATGCTACTTGAAACGTCTGGCAGTTTTCAAAATCTATCCAGTTGCTTGAGAAACTGTTTTCTTGTGTAACTGTTACAGTCATTAACAGTGTCTGCCTTCAAGCACTACTAAGCTATCCTTTCTTAGCTTCACTTCTTCGCCGAAATCACTCCTCGTCCACAATGGCGTCTTTCTTCCCAGTGTTCTCTGCCTCCGCGATGGTAGCCGGAAGTTTCCTTCCGACGGTTTCCGGTAGCAGCAGAGCTAGCAGCCCGGCGGCGATCGACACTCCTCCGAAGATGACGTAAGGCATCGGGGCCCAATAGCTGCCCAGTAAATTCACGAACGGAGCGACCATGCCGCCGACACGAGCGCTCATGGACGACATGCCGATCCCAATTTGCCTGTGAGGATAATGACGTCACAAATTATCAGTGCAACAGACATTGCAGATGAGACAAAGATGTATTTCGATCCAGTTTCAAGATTTTTAACAAGGCTATGGCCAATTCTTTAGAACGTGTGCTCCTAGAGACACGAAAATGCTTATTTTATTTCTGTAATGTGTATTTTTTATAATCTGTACAACAATTCAGCCCCACTCAAATAAACACTAGAAAGGTAACATTTGCAAAGCAACTGCGTAATGTTTACCTTCACATGGTCTAGCTTAACAAACTACTGCTTTTGTGTTGGAACAAAAGTTTAACATGTAACTACCAACACAGATAAATTACTGCTCTGTTTATTCTTACTCAAACACATATATATGGTGACCAGCCTCTCCAACTCTGCCCTGCAACTTGCCACATAATGTAACCACAGGGTGTTTGCTACAGCACCAGTTACCATGGTGACAGACGTCTGGTCCAAGTCATTGTGTTTGGAGAAGAAGAAGAAGAAACAGCAAAAGTAATATGTTTTCCTTCTGTGAAGGTAAACATTACTGAACCATTCACACACAGTCCCTTGAATATCGGTTTTAGCCGTATAGATAAGGTGTCTGACATTACCTTACGACAGTAGGGAAGATCTCAGCCGAGAAGATGTAGATAACTGCAAAAGAAGCGGTGATACAGAACTTGCCGGTCATGGCCAGAGTGGTTGTCATCCAGCCAAGGTCTGTGAAATACAGTCATCAGATAATAAATTTCACATGAACGCTTGTTGACTTATCACGTCTCCCAAGCCAAAATGGCGGACCTTACGTTGCGTCAAAGTCACGTGACTTCAAACACCCAATCGTTACGTTGTACATCAGGACTGATCAGCACGTTGGCAGAACCTACTGTGCCTGCGCGAAACCCAGATTTTTTAAGGTTTTCGTTGGCTGTTTGGTCAACGTTGCATCAGAAGTTTGCCCGTTGCAGACGATATCTTTTCCGACAAAACATTTGAAAACTATAGACGGAATGTCATCCTTAAATACGCGAATACGACCTTAAACGAGACGTTCTGTCGTAGTCCTATGCATGATATATTACGGTTTCACGCAGGCGCAGTAAGTTCTGCCAGCGTTCTATCTCAAGCCAATATGGCGGATCTTATGTAAATCCTTACATGTTGTTCACGTGAGCGTATGAGAGGCGACCCCTGGTTGGCCAAAGCACATGGAAATTAGATACCCTCAGACAATAGAGAGTAAGTGTACAGTACGATCACTTGTCAGGCAAGCTGAAGCTAAAAGCGGACGCGTCGACAGGCTTTTCTGTGTTACAGCAAGGAGGTTATAAAAGACAAGGAGACCCGTGGTTCAACAAGCTGTTACCGCTGATATTTGCAAGGTATGTGTCTTATTTCTTAAGGTCTCTTTCAGATTGAAGTTATTTGTAAGGTAAGAAATTAATTCCCGCTTCCATTTTGTTCACACGTTTTAAATTGTAAACAGCTTTGATACATTTATAGATTGAAGCAAGGAGATTATAACCTCCGTAATTTAAGCGAAGAAGATTCAAATGCATTCTGGTAAGAGTTTCGTTGAGAGCCAACTTGGTTCTGTTGTGTTGTGTACGGTACTACACTGGAAAAAAATGGTGGTCTTCTACGGCCTACGTTCCTAAGCTTTTGTGTAGGCCTTGTGAAAGCATTTGTGTCAGCCATGTATTGAACAACGCGGGTTCAAAACAATGAAATTCAGCCAAATAGGGAGAATAATTGGACAGGGGAATTTAGCCACCGTAGAATTCATTGGCCTCCTTCGGAGGGAGAAATTAACCCTCCCGCGGACTGATTCTCCTGGCCAATTTTTCCCTGTTTTGCCAAATTCTACGATCCGTATCCCCTAGGAAGACCTGGTGAAGGCTAGTATTGCAACTCCTTGTGTCCACATTCTCCTCGAGCGTAGAAAATCACTACACCCTTAAGTTAAACCAAGTCCTTTTTAACGTCCTTGGCTAAACCTCATCGAAACGATTCCCAGTGTTAGATGGTTCAGTCTACTCAAGAACATTATATAATGTCCTAAGTCTACTTTAATCCTGGAGAAAAGACAAATTAGTACTAAGAACAGGATTATGTTGGTCTGTCATATGTGATTTTTGGGTACTTTGTTGGGCTTGCTTTGTTGGTAAGGAGAAAGAAACTTAAATGTTATCCTTATCATGTAAAGATGGCTGTTACCAGACCCCTACGGGCCTATGAAAGGCTGATCCCAGAGGCAGACCATTTGCACAAAAGGTTTGCTAGAAAGGCTAGCTAGAATGAAAGGTCACTTTTAGCATATGAATGTGTGGAGTCTGGCGGCACATTGTGGTCGCTTCTGAATGGATGAATGGTCCGAAGAAGGCTCTGTGAGAAAATCACTGCAAGAGAAAATACATTCTTCACTAAGGCCCACTTTAGACTAGAAACGGTATACCATTCCAAAAACCTTCGAAACCCTTTGCCACCGAAAACGCCAAGGCCACACCAATACAATAAGTTAGTTCTCGGAATCGCCCTCTTCTATCCGGACATTTATGGTTAGCACTAAAACAGCCCACACGGGGCGCACTCAGTTTGTGGCACCACCACAAAATATTATTATTTGCAAAGGAGTAGGGTTGATTCAATTTACTTCGTAAAGAAATGACCAAAAATTACTTGTTGTATCGTCCTAATGTCAAATTAATTTTAAAGCTGCATTTTGTGACATTAGGACGATACAACAAGTAATTTTATACAGTTGAAATAATGAATGAATAAATAAATAAATGAATAAGAACATAGTTTAAAATACTACTCTTCATTTATTGTATCATTCACACGATTCCATTATTTGCAAAGCATGAAATTATATCAGAATTCTGTTACACTTATGTGCATATCATATATTTGTTATTTCATGTTGACGACCTTCAATCAATATTATTTCCGTCATTATTATTTCAATGTATTCATAATGATCAATATAATTATTTTAAACTATGTTCTTATTCATTTATTTATTTATTTATTCATTCATTATTTCAACTGTATTTATAATGAAAATTATCTAGTTTAACGTACTACTAAGTAGATTGGGGCAGAACATTGCAGCTTATTTCAATTTTTGTATAAATTGATGGCTTACAAAAGTAGTTTGTGTAGCCAAATCGTTTCAAACTCAATGTTTCATTAAGCTAGGGACCTAACAGACATTTTTATTATTTCTACAGGCCAAAGATTTCATCAGCATGGCAGCAAGAACCCCATTTCATCTGACATCAGCTTCTCCGCGTACTCACACTGGTGAGAAACCGTCCAGATGTGAGGAGTGCAGCAAATAGTTCAGAAATCTGGGCCATCTGAAGGAACACATACGGACTCACACTGGTGAGAAACCCTACAGGTGTGAGGAGTGCAGCAAACAGTTCAGTGTGCTGAGTAGTCTGAAAACACACATGCGGACTCACACAGGGGAGAAACCGTACAGGTGTGAGAAGTGCGGCAAACAGTTCAGCACGCGGAGTAATCTAAAGAGACATATACGTACTCACACTGGTGAAAAACCCTACAGATGTGAGGAGTGCAGCAAACAGTTCAGTCAGCTGAGTAGTCTGAAAACACACATGCGGACTCACACTGGTGAGAAACCCTACAGGTGTGAGGAGTGCAGCAAACAGTTTAGTGAGTTGGGTTCTCTGAAGACGCATATGAGAACTCACACTGGTGAGAAACCCTACAAGTGTGAGGACTGCAGCAAACAGTTCAGTCGGCTGGGTCATCTGAAGAACCACATACGTACTCACACCGGTGAGAAACCCTACATGTGTGAGGAGTGCAGCAAACAGTTCAGTCAGCTGGGTGATCTGAAGAACCACATACGCACTCACACCGGTGAGAAACCCTACAGGTGTGAGGAGTGCAGCAAACAGTTCAGTCAGTTAAGTCATCTGAAAGGACACATGCGGACTCACACTGGGGAGAAACCGTACAGGTGTGAGGAGTGTAGCAAACAGTTCAGTCTGCTGGGTCCTCTGAAGAGACACATGCGGACTCACATTGGTGAGAAACCGTACCGGTGTGAGGAGTGCAGCAAACAGTTTAGTACGCGGAGTAATCTGAAAGGACACATGCGGACTCACACTGGTGAAAAACCCTACAGGTGTGAGGAATGCAACAAACAGTTCAGTCATCTGGGTCTTCTGAAGCGACACATGCGGACTCACACAGGGGAGAAACCGTACAGGTGTGAGTCGTGCAGCAAACAGTTCAGCCAGCTGGGTGATCTGAAGATACACATGCGGACTCACACTGGTGAGACACCCTACAGGTGTGAGGAATGCAGCAGACAGTTTAGTCAGCTGGGTCATCTGAAGAGACACATGCGCACTCACACCGGTGAGAAGCCGTACAGGTGTGAGCAGTGCAGCAAACAGTTCAGTGTGCTGGAATGTCTGAAGAAGCATATAAGAACTCACACAGGAGAAAAACCTTACAGGTGTGAGGAGTGTAGCAGACAGTTCAGCGTGCTGGGTTCTTTGAAGAGGCATATGAGGACTCATAAAGGTGAGGAACCGTACAGGTGTGAGGAGTGCAACAAACAGTTCAGTGACTTGGCTTCTCTAAAGAAGCACATGCACACTAGAGAGAAAAACTACAGGTGTGAGGAGTGCAGCAATTAGTTTAGTATGCTGAGTAGTCTGAAAGCACACATGCGAACTCATACTGGTGAAAAACCCTACATACAGGTGTGAGGAGTGCGGCAAACAGTTCAGTAAGCTGGGCCATCTGAAGGAACACATGCGGACTCACAATGGTGAGAGGCCGTATAAGTGTGAGGAGTGCGGCAAACAGTTCGAATTCAGCCAGCTAGGTCATCTGAAGGGACACATGCGGACTCACACTTGAGAGAAACACTACACGTGAGGAGTACAACAAACAAATTAGTGAAATCTGAAGAAGCATGAGGACTCACACTGGGCAGAAACTACATATGTGAGGAGTGCACGCATGTAGTGTTCCAGTGTGAATTAGCATGTGCGTGAGAAGGCAGTTTAGTAACCAAACGACATTGACATTTATATGGAAGACTGACATTAAAATGTCTGGTTGCAACACGTTAAAGATCCCGCCACATTTATCAAAAGATTATGGGTCTTTCCTAGTGTGAGTGGTTCAAACCTTACAGTCTGGTCTCAGGGTTGACATCTTGAAAAGGTGATAGTCACCTGTTTATGTCAATTCTTCCACAAATATGTGGTAAATCTCCAAAAATTGTTGTTGAAATGGCTATTCCTACACTAATTCCTACAATAACTAAACTTAATAATTGGCTGTGGTAGAAATACACAGAACTGTTATAACAATTGTAAGTTGGTAGCTATTCTGGACTAATGCTAAGTTACTGATTGTGCTGAAATATAGAGGATGATGTGGTTTTGTCAAGGGTTCAGCTTGATGAGTCATTAACTCATGTGAAAAAATGAAAACATTGTATGAAGGTATACTTTGCTGCACCTTTCTCAAATGTCATAAAACAGTAGCAACTGTTGTATGGAAAATAACCAGTGATTATAAAATTACAACTGCAATGTAATAACTAGTATACATGTATCAGTGATGAGAAGATATAGAATATATAGCATCTTCTTTAGTGAATGTATTAGTATTACTGACACATGGATTCAATAAATGAAATTGCCTCATTTGCCACTTTGACTCATTAATATCAATGTAAATGTATTTTGATATGTAAAAGTTGATAACAACGTTAAGCTTCGAAATTTATTTGTGGCAAAATGTGAGCTAGAAATGTCTTAATCTGTGGTGCTAGCTAGCTCGCTGTCCTAACACGTTATGATGTTATCCAGTTAGATAGTTTTTCGCTAAAGATTAATTATGTCTTCCGCATCGCAGTTTTATCAATAAATTGGAAAAATTATGACTAACACACGAAATGTGCTGTTGTATTTCTTACAAGGAGAGGGACTCAATGTGATGATGACCACAAAGTCACAATTTCACACAAACACATTGTATATTATCAACTTTAGGTCAGCCACTTGAAAAGACTGCAATGTACTAGTATATGATATGAACACATCAACAGGATGCACTGCGCCTGCGCGAAACCCGTATTGCATTATGCATAGCACTTCGGCAGAACGTCTCGTTCAAGGTCATTCAAGGTTGACATTCCGTCTGTAGTGTTCCAAACGTTGTATCAGAAAAGATATCGTCTGAAACGGGTAAAATTCTAATGCAACATTGACCAAACATCCAACACAATAGTGAAAAATTTGTCGAAGTGATGATCAGGACAAAGTTTACATGTATGTCACAGGGGAGATTGGAATCCAAGTGAGATTGAATTCAAGGTTTTTGATTATTGTTTCTAAACCTAACATGTGCTGCATACTACTCGCGAATACGACCTCAAACGAGACGTTTTGTCGAAGTGCTATGCAAAACACATTACGGGCTTCGCGCAGGCGCAGACGCAGTGCTTTATGCCGTCGTGCTATCACAAACCAATATGGCGGACCTTACGTTGCGTCAAAGTCACGTGACTTCAAACACCCAACCATTGTAAAACCATCAGAACAAATAGAGTCATTACATGTTGTTCACGTGACTGTATGAGGGGTGACCCCTGATTGGTCACAGCATATGGAAATTAGATACGCCCCTCCTCCCCTACAGACTACTGACTACAGAGTACACAGTACGACTCACTTGTTTAGACAAGCTAAAGCTGATAGCGGACGCGTCGACAGGCTTCTCTGTGTTATTGTCACATATACATCAAGGACGTTACAAAGGACAAGGAGACCCGTGGTCCAACAAGTTGTTACAGCTGATATTCGCAAGGTATGTCTAGGTTTTTTTAAAAACTCTCTATTACATTGAAGTTACATATACTTGTAAAAAGGGAAAGAATTCCAGCTTTCGCTTTGTTTACACGTTTTGAACTGTAAACAACTTTGATACATTTAGATATCAAAGCAAGGAGATCATAACCTCCTTGATTTTTAAGTGCAGAAGCTTGGCATTCTGGTCAGAGTGTCATTGTGTGTCAACTTACTCAGTTCTTTAGTGTACGGTACTACATTATAGCATGGAGTTAAAATTCCCAAATGGTGACAAATGGTGGTCTTCTACGGCCTACTACCTCTGTCCTAGCTTTTGTGTAGGCCTTGTGAAAGCTTTTGTGTCAGCCATGTATTGAACTAGTCTCCACCAGACTAACAACATGGGTTAAAACCAGTAAAATCAATCCGAATAGGGAGAATAATTGGCCAGGGGAGGCCTTCGTAGAGTTCATTTGAGTTCGGAGGGGGAAATTAACCCTCCCGCGGTCTGGAAAATCATTCCTTTGTTCCTGAATTCTACGATCCGTACCCCCGTAGGAAGGCCTGGTGGAAGCTAGTATTGAACCGCCTTGCACACAATCTCCTAGAGGGTAAATAATCGCTAGCCTTGGCCGTGTCATCGGGTGTCATCCGTTTTGTAAAGGGGCTCCTTTCACTCGCAAAAACATTTTCGGGTACAAAAACACAAAAACGGATGGCTCCCAGGCTAGAAAATCACTACACCCTCAACGTTAAACCATGGAAACCAAGTCCCTTTTTAACCTCCTTGTAGAAGCTCCTTGGTTAAATCTCATCGACACGATGTCTAGTGTTCAATGATGTAACCTATTTTAGTCCAAGAGGAAAAATATAATTGCTAACAATAGATTTATGGAGGCCTGCCATATGTATTCCACAAAGAATTATTTTTGGTGCTTTGTTGAGCCTGCGTTGTCACATTGTTGGGAAGGGAAAAGAAACTGAACAGATGTTGTCATTATCATGTAAATGATGCTGTTACCAGACCCTTACAGGCCTCTGAATGGCTGATCCCAGAGGCATACATTTGCACAAAAGCTTTGCTTGAAGAGCACTGAAAGGTTAATACTGTTAGCATATGAATAGTATGGTGTCTGACTGCACATTTTTGTTGCTTCTGACTGGGAATGGTCCGGGTCTCCTTCCATCAAGAAGTCTCTGAGAGAAAATAATTGGAAGGGAAAATATGTAGTAAAAAGAAGGATTTAAACCGATACACACGACCAAGGAGGTTAAAAATCAAGACCTCATTGACATGACTTAAGATTCTAGTAAAGAAGCTTGCAATGTTTGTGCAGACTGCATCCGCCATGTTTCTTTAGCTACTGACAAGGGTAGTCACGTGAACAAGGGATTAAAAGGTCAACACAGGTCTCGTGACTGGACAAGGGTGTTGCGTGTGTGTGTGTGTGGGGGGGGGGGGTATATACTTCATTACGGCCACACCAATTTAATCAATTAGTTCTCGGAATTGCACTCTTCAATTCCCCCCCCCCCCCCCCACACACACACACAAAAATAGACCACTGCTCTTCAATTTTCAGTCTCCATGTTACTGTTTGTACTTTATGTGTTTGGAGAAGAAGAAGGAGAAACAGGGCGAAATAATCAGTTTTCCTTAATCCAGGGACTAGCCTATTTTCATTATTTATGCAGGAGAAAGATTTCATCAGCATGGCAGCAAGAGCCCCATCTCATCTGACATCAGCTTCTCTGCGTACTCAAACTGGTGAGAAACCCTACAGGTGTGAGGAGTGCAGCAAACAGTTTAGTCGGCTGAACTATCTGACGGGACACATGCGAACTCACACTGGTGAGAAGCCGTACAGATGTGAGGAGTGCGGCAAACAGTTCAGCCATCTGCGTGATCTGAAGGACCACATGCGGACTCACACTGGAGAGAAACCCTACAGGTGCGAGGAATGCAGCAGCTATTTCAGTCAGCTGTGTAATCTGAAGAGACACATACGGACTCACACTGGTGAGAATCCCTACAGGTGTGAGGAATGCAGCAAAAAGTTCAATCAGCTGGCTCATTTGAAGAAACACATTCGTACTCACACTGGTGAGAAACCCTACAGGTGTGAGGAGTGCGGCAAAAAGTTCAGTCAGCTGGCTCAACTGAAGACACACATGCGGACTCACACTGGTGAGAAACCCTATAGGTGTGAGGAGTGCAGCAAACAGTTCAGCCAGCTGGGTCATCTGAAGAGACACATGCGGACTCACACTGGTGAGAAACCCCACAGGTGTGAGGAGTGCAGCAAACAGTTCAGTCGGCTGAGTAGTATGAAAACACACATGCGAACTCACACTGGTGAGAAACCCTACGGGTGTGAGGAGTGCAGCAAACAGTTCAGTCGGCTGGGTAGTCTGAAGGGACACATGCGGGCTCACACTGGTGAGAAGCCGTACAGGTGTGAGGAGTGCAGCAAACAGTTCAGTCAGCTGGGTAGTCTGAAGATACACATGCTGACTCACACAGGTGAGAAACCCTACAGGTGTAAGAAGTGCAGCAGAAATTTCAATCGGCTGTGTCATCTGAAGGGACACATACGGACTCACACTGGTGAGAAACCGTACAGCTGTGAGGAGTGTAGCAGACAGTTCAGTCACCTGGGTAATCTGAAGATACACATGCGGACTCACACTGGTGAGAAACCGTACAGGTGTGAGGAGTGTAGCAGACAGTTCAGTCGGCTGGGCCATCTGAAGGAACACATGCTGACTCACACAGGTGAGAAACCCTACAGGTGTGAGGAGTGCGGCAAACAGTTCAGTCACCTGGGTCATCTAAAGGAACACATGCGGACTCACACTGGTGAGAAACCTTACAGATGTGAGGAGTGCAGCAAACAGTTCAGTCAGCTGAGCCATCTGAAAGGACACATGCGGACTCACACTGGTGAAAAACCGTACAGGTGTGAGAAATGCGGCAAACAGTTCAGCCAGCTGGGTCATCTGAAGGAACACATGCTAACTCACACTGGTGAGAAACCGTACAGGTGTGAGGAGTGTAGCAAACAGTTTAGTCGGCTGGGTAATCTGAAGGGACACATGCGGACTCACACTGGTGAGAAACCCTACAGATGTGAGGAGTGCGGCAAACAGTTCAGACATCTGGCTCATCTGAAGGGACACATGCGGACTCACAGTTGAGAGAAACACTACATGTGAGGAGCGCAACAAACAGTTCAGTGAGTCGGGTTCTCTGAAGAAGCATATGGGGACTCACACTGGACAGAAACTACATATGTGAGGAGTACACACAATGTAGTGTTTCCAGTGTGAATTAACATGTGCGTGAGTGGGCAGTTTAGTAACCAAACGAAATTGACATTTTTATGGAAGACTGACCTTAAAATGCCCGGTTGCAACACGTTAGAGATCCCACCACATTTATCGAAAGAGTAGGGTTTTTTCCGAGTGTGGAGAACCTTTGCCAAACATCATGCTGCCCCGACGGCTGACTAAGCTATGGGAGAGAAGGAAGGAAGGAAGGAGGAGTGGTTCAAACCTTACCGTCTGGTCTCAGGTTTGACATCTTGAAAATGTGATAGTCAGCTGTTATGTCAATCCTTCCACAAATATGTGGTAAATCTCCATAAATTGTTGTTGAAATGGCTCTTCCTACACTAATCTCTGTAAATAAATAAATAACTAAACTTTAAAATTGGCTGTGGTAGAAATGCGCAGAACTGTTCTAACAATTGTAAGTTGGTAGCTATTCTGGACTAATGCTTAGGTACTGATTGTGCTGAAATATAGAGGATGATGTGTTTTGTCCGGTGTTAGCTTGATGCGTCAATAACCCATGTGAAAAAGAATCAAAACATTGTATAAGGGTATAGTTTGCTGCACCTTTCTCAAACGTTCTAAAACAATAGCAACTGTTGTATAGAAAATAACCTCTAAAATTGCAACTGCAATGTAATAACTAGCCTGTAATCTGTATTAGTGATGAGAAGATTTAGAATATATAGCATCTTCTTTAGTGAATGTATCAGTGTGGATGACACATGGATTCAATACATGAAATTGCCTCACTTGCCACTTTGACTCATTAATATCAATGTAAATATATTCTAATATGTAAAAGTTGATAACAACGTTAAGCTTCGAAATTTATTTGTGGCAAAATGAAGTGCTATGCACAATACATTACGGGTTTCGCGCAGGCGCAGTGCGCTATGTCGTCGTGCTATTACAAGCCAATATGGTGGACCTTACGTTGCATCAAAGTCACGTGACTTTAAACACGCAACCATTGTAAAACCATCATAACAAATACATGTAGAGGTAAGTCGTTACATGTTGTTCACGTGAGTGTATGAGAGGCGACCCCTGATTGGCCACAGCATATAGAAATTAGATACGCCCCTCCTCCCCTACAGACTACTTACTACAGAGTACACAGTACATTGTACGTCACTTGTCAGACAAGCTAAAGCTGTGAGCGGACGTGTCGACAGGCTTCTCTGTGTTACATATACTGTACATCAGGGAGGTTATAAAGGACAAGGAGACCCGTGGTTCAACAAGTTGTTACCGCTGATATTCGCAAGGTATGTCTTGTTTGTTTCTAAACTCTCTATCACATTGAAGTTACATTACATATACTTGTATAACAGGAAAGAATTCCAGATTTCGCTTTGTTTACGAGTTTCGAACTGTAAACAACTTTGATACATTTAGATATCAAAGCAAAGAGATCACAACCTCCTTGCTTTTTAAGTGCAGAAGCTTGGCATTCTGGTCAGAGTGTCATTGACATTGTGTGTCAAATAGGGAGAATAATTGGCCAGGGGAGGCCTTCGTAGAGTTCATTTGTGTTCGGGGGGGGGGGGGGGGGAATTAACCCTCCCGCGGACTGGAAAATTATTTCCTTTGTTCCTGAATTCTACGACCCGTACCCCCGTAGGAAGGCCTGGTGGAGGCTAGTATTGAACCGCCTCGCGCACAATCTCATAGAGCGCAGAAAATCGCTAGCCTGGGTGCCATCCGTTTTGTAACGGGGCTCCTTGCACTCGCTATTTTTAAATCCAGTACTAGTGTTGAATGATGCAGTATATTTTAGTCCAGCAGAAAAATATAATTACTGACAACAAAATTATGTAGGCCTGTCATATGTGTTCAATAAGTGCGATTTTGGGTGGTTTATTGAGACTGCTTGCTTTGTTCGAAAGGAGGAAGAAACTTGACAGATGTTGTCATTGTCATGTAAATAGGCCTGTTACCAGACCCTTTCAATGGCTGAGTCCATATAGGCAGACCATTTGCACAAAAGATTTGCTTGAAGAGCACTGAAAGGTTACTTTTAGTATATGAATAGTATGGTGTCTGACTGCACATTTTTGTTGCTTCTGACTGGGAATGGCCCGGGTCTCCTTCCAATCAGTTCCATCAAGAAGGCTCTGAGAGAAAATAATTGGTAGGGAAAATAAATAGTAAAAAGAAGGATTTAAACCGACACTCACGACCAAGGAGGTTAAAAATCAGGACCTCCTTGACACGACTTACGATTCTAGTAAAGAAGTTTGCAATGTGTGCAGCCTGCATCCGCCATGTTTCTTTAGCTACTGACAAGGGTAGTCACGTGACCAAGGAATTAAAAGGTCAACACAGGTCTTGTGACTGGACAAGGGTATTGTGTGTGTGTGTGGGGGGGGGGTAAATACTTCACCATGGCCACACCAATTTAATCAATTAGTTCTCGAAATTGCACTCTTCAATTCCCCCCCCCCCAAAAAAATAGAACAATGCTCTTCAATTTTCAGTCTCCATGTTTCTGTTTGTACTTTATGTGTTTGGAGAAGAAGAAGGAGATGCAACAGGGCAAAAACAATCTGTTTTCCTTAATCCAAGGACTTAAAGCCCATTCCATTATTTCCTCAGGACAAAGATTTCATCAGCATGGCAGCAAAAGCCCGATCTCATCTGACATCAGCTTCTCCGCGTACTCAAACTGGTAAGAAACCCTACAGGTGTGAGGAGTGCAGCAAACAGTTCAGTGTGCTGAGTAGTCTGAAAACACACATGCGGACTCACACTGGTGAGAAACCCTACAGATGCGAGGAGTGCGGCAAACAGTTCAGTCAGCTGGGTCATCTGAAGGGACACATGCGGACTCACACTGGTGAGAAACCGTACAGATGTGAGGAGTGCGGCAAACAGTTCAGTCGGCTGGATCATCTGAAGGGACACATGCGGACTCACACTGGTGAGAAACCGTACAGGTGTGAGAAGTGCGGCAAACAGTTCAGTCATCTGAGTCATCTAAAGGGACACAAACGTACTCACACTGGTGAGAAACAATACGGGTGTGAGGAGTGCAGCAAACAGTTTAGAGAGCTGGGTCAGCTGAAGGAACACAGACGGACGCACACGGGGGAGAAACCCTACAGGTGTGAGGAGTGCAGCAAACAGTTTAGCAGGCTAGGTAATCTGAAGACACACATGCGAACTCACACAGGTGAGAAACCTTACAGGTGTGAGGAGTGCGGGAAACAGTTCAGTGTGCTAGATTGTCTAAAGAAGCATATAAGAACTCACACAGGAGAAAAACCTTACAGGTGTGGGGAGTGCGGCAAACAGTTCAGTCACCTGAGTAATCTCAAGAAACACATTCGTACTCACACTGGTGAGAAACCCAACAGGTGTGAGAAGTGTAGCAGACAGTTCAGTCGGCTGGGTCATCTGAAAACACACATGCGTACTCACACTGGTGAAAAACCCTACAGGTGTGAGGAGTGCAGCAAACAGTTCAGTCAGCTGAGTAGTCTGAAAACACACATGCGAACTCACACTGGTGAAAAACCCTACAGGTGTGAGGAGTGCAGCAAACAGTTCAGTCGGCTGGGTCATATGAAGGAACACATGCTAACTCACACTGGTGAGAAGCCGTACAGGTGTGAGGAATACGGCAAACAGTTCAGTCAGCTGGGTGGTCTGAAGGGACACATGCGGACTCACACTGGTGAGAAACCCTACAGATGTGAGGAGTGCAGCAAACAGTTCAGTCAGCTGGGTCATCTGAAGACACACATACGGACTCACACTGGTGAGAAACCGTACAGGTGTGAGGAATGCAGCAAACAGTTTAGTGTGTTCAGTTCTCTGAAGGCGCATATGAGGGCTCATACTGGTGAGAAACCCTATAGGTGCGAGGAGTGCAGCAGGCAGTTTAGTGAGTTGGGTTCGTTGGAGAAGCATATGAGGACTCATACTGGAGAGAAACCCTACAGGTGTGAGGAGTGCAGCAAACAGTTCAGTCAACTGGGTCCTCTGAAGGGACACATGCGGACTCACACAGGGAAGAAACCCTACAGGTGTGAGGAGTGCAGCAAACAGTTCAGTCACCTGGGTCATCTAAAGGGACACAAACGTACTCACACTGGTGAGAAACAATACAGATGTGAGGAGTGCCGCAAGCAGTTCAGCCAGCTGGGTCATCTGAAGGAACACATTCGTACTCATACTGGAGAGAAACCTTACAGGTGTGAGGAGTGCGGCAAACAATTCAGTCAGCTGGGTCATCTGAAGGTTCACCTGCGAACTCACACTGGTGAGAAACCGTACAGATGTGAGGAGTGCAGCAGGCAGTTCAGTGATCCAAGTTTCTTCAAGAGACATATGCGGACTCACACGGGTGGAGCTGGCAGTTCAGTTACCGAACGACATTGACATTAACATGAAAGACCGGCCGTAAAACAGCACACTTATCCTTCCCAGTGTGAGTGGTTTAAACCTTACAGTCCGGTCTTAGAGTTGACATCTTGAAAAGGTGATAGTCAGCTGTTATGTCAATCCTGTCATTTCACAATGAGTGGTAAATCTTGATAAATTGTTGTTGAAATTACCGTTCTTACTGTCTAGACTAATCCCTGTAAAAAAATAACCTACCTTAATGATTAGCTGCTGGAAAACTGTGACCTAGTGAAATGCGCAGAAGAATTGTATCGTAGTAGCTATTCTGAACTAACGCTGAGATACATTGTGCCGAAATCTAGAGGTTTTGTCATGGATTGATTAGCTTGGTTGGTCATCAGCTCATGTAAAAAAATAATATGAAGGTGCAATAACAACTGTTGTATTGAAAATAACCTGTAAAAGTACCACTGCAATGTAATTGTAAAATCTCCCATACCTAGGTAACTAGACGGTATAAGACCTTTCGGCTCAGTTAGTATTTTTATATTATTATCATTATTTTATTACTGTTCTATTGTATTACTGTGTGTCACTGTACGAAGGAAAACTCTTCTCCTTGTCCCCCCGACGACCTGGTTGGTCAAGGGACTAGATCTCCTCTTGTATTACTGAATATAATATGTAGTATGCACAGTTGTACGTAATTGTGAGTGTCCTATGTGTAAATTTAGTCATTTGTATTATTTAATCTTTAACACAAGTATACAATTCAGAGCCCTTTGGCACTGCCATGTACTTGGGATTTCACGATGAATCAATTAACAAATGTTATTATAATTACTATCAAGTGTCTGTATCAGTGACGAGAAGATCTAGTATATATAGAACCTTCTCTAGAATGTTATCTTGAAAGTTTCGTTGATAGGTGCATCCTCTCAATAGCGCAATAAAAGGTAATATTGTCAGGAACACACTGTCAATAGTGCCAAATATGCTTTCTTTTCTCGGTCTTTGAAATGTAAATTGTATATTATCAGCTGCCTCGGTGGAATCTAACAAGGGTACCAATGTCATTAAATTGAAAACCGGGGCTTCAAAGCGCCAGCCACTTGAAAAGACTGCGATGTACCAGTATATGAACACGGCAGCAGGATGTACTGCGCCTGCGCGTAAACCCGTAATGTCGTTTAAGGTCGTATTCACGTATTTAAAAATGACATCCCGTCCATAGTTTTCAAATGTTGTGTTGAAGAATATACATGAAACGGGCAAAATTCTGATGCAACGTTGACCAAACATCCAACGATAACTTTAAAAATACGGGTTTCGCGCAGGCGCAGTACGTTCTGCCGATGTAATGGCGGACTTACATTGCGCATTACTCAGGACAGAGTAGAGATGTACATAATAAAACAATGTTTCTATGCGATTTCGCCGTACTTACGTTTTGGAATAAAGAAGGCCACGATACAGGCGACGCCTCCGAACAGGAGCAGAGCACATAGAGGCCAGCGTCTTCCGAACCTACATGGGATAGAAGGATGGAAACGGAAATAAACTTACAATGCTTCAACAGTGCAATTCTCTAAATTGTTTTTATATATTGTTTTGATCTGTTTTAACATATTGTTTTTGCTTTCTTTCTTCTTCTCCTTCTGCAAACAAATAAGGTCAGTGACTTGTACCATACGTCTGTCACCATGGTAACTGGTGGTGTAGCAGACACCATGTGGATTACACAATGTAGCAAGTAGCAGGACAGAGTTGGAGGGACTGGTCATCATATACATAAACGTGTTTGAGTAAGAAAAAACAGAACAGTAGTTTGTTAGGTCAGACCATGTGAAGGTAAACATTGTGCATTAGCTTGGCAAATATTACCTTTCTTGTTTTCAATCCTCTTACTGTTTTGTCTTTTTAACGTTCTTTCTGATAGTATGGTCCTGTTAATTAATGTCAGTTCACACTGATGTTAAGTGATTGAAAAGAGATAAACATTGACAATGAAAACCGATGAAACAGCTAACTGCGGAGTAAACGGTTAGAACATAGTACCTGTCCAGGATGAAGATTGAGATCAGATACGCTGGGATCTCGATGAATCCAGAAATGGCGAAGTTCAAGTACAGGTTCCCGCTGAGAGCAGCTGTGTTGAGGGAAATCCCATAATACACGAACGTGTTGACGATCCTGAGAACACAATAAATTATCATAAATAATCATAAACTTTTATTTCAGTTATTCTCTATTTAGCCATGAGACCATACATCGCCACTTTCAAATGGGCCCTGGGGGAGATGTATGTAGAACAAAGATGCAATGTCCAATGTTCCAACTACTGCATTCACTGTATTGGTAAGGTGGTGGCATAACATGTAGCAATAGCTACAAAAACAACAGTTCCTAGAGCCGGGGAGGTCGTCAACTTACCAACTACAACGTCGAACATTTAACTACAAGATCCCACTGAGTCGTACCGAACGACATAGACAGTCTTTTATTCCCAGAGCTCTCCGAATCATGGAACAGCAACAGTTGTAAATTGAGTTTCCTCTACTTCTATGTTAACTCGCACTTGTGTACAAATGTATATTTATATAACTTATTATAAGCACAATATTTTAAAGATGATTACATTATACTATCAATCTGTTAAGGCTTTTAATCAATTCAAATGTTTTTAAACATCTGTACACTGTAAATTACAATGCAATTCAGGACGAATTACTCCTGCTGTGTTGTTTTTAATAAATAAAGTTTCAAAGTATCAAAAAGCCCCCCCCCCCCCTAAGATCTCAATTATACGAGACGTTTAATGTAGGGAAGCGATAAGAAATAGAAACAAGAAGCCATAGGCGACAATTCTCCGTGAAATTTTATAATTTGCAGATTGGGAGGTGGTATTGGCACTGGCATGCCTGCAGACGACGTATAAAATTACATGACACTGACTTTTACGTGCGAACACATTTCACAATTCCGCCCCATCCATAAACCATTACGGTCCGCATCTGGTCGGCATTAAAAACCGCACCGCACATCTGCATTAAGGATGCTCCCCCCGCGCTATTCAAAACAACGGGTTTTTCGCGGCCGGTCCCATGTGCCCCTAAATGTAGGGGTGCTTTTCGAATATTATCTTGACCGCGAAAACACCTACGGTAAATATTGATATACGTGCATCACCACTGGCATGCCTGCAGACGACGTATAAAATTAAATGCCGATTGAACAAAGGGAACCGTGAGTTTTAGCTGCGAACACGAAAAACCGGCTGACCCGAATACTCCTGCAGGAGGTATACCTCCTTCACGGAGTAATAAACTTAATATATGCTATAGAATAGTAACCACCCAAATAGTTTAACGTTTTCAGATATTTGCTTAGTGGATGCGAATTATACTAAATGATTTGTCAAGCAAATTATAAAAACAACAGTATGACCCGTCACTGACCAGTTGAAGAAGATGTTGATAGACCACTTCCGAAGATTCGGGGTTCTGAACAGGTCAATGAACGTGAAGACCTTCCCTTTCTTTTTGGCCTTTTCCTCTGCCTTAAAGAAAAACAAACAAACAAACAAACAACTTGTTTATGTGAACAAAAATACCAACACACTTGTAGATATGCCGGCCTTGGATTGCCCTTTCTACTATTTGGGGAATATGAATTATATAGCAGAACGCAGGTACCATCTAACAACAAAATGGCTTGATGTTTTGTATTTTTTTTATTGTATGAACATCCTTATTCTGTGACATTCTTAGAAATATAGTTAGTCCTTACCTGGGTTAAAGGAATTGTGTCGTGAAAGACTTCATCGGGTATGGTGACCTTGGCGACCTTGGCAGCGTCCTTCAAAATGGCCGCCGCCTCTTCGTGGCGATTTCTGGAGATCAGCCACTGTGGAGACTCGGGGACGAGCCTGGAGGGTCCACAAAAATTGCCTTTATTATTTATCATAGAAGAAGTGGGTAAATTAGTCTTCCACTGTCTCAAAGGAAGAAGTCAAGCCCAGCAAAACTAGTACCACGTATGTTGTAGAATGTAGTGTAACGTCGGACCTAGTCTCTTACTTTTCGTTTTTCATACATGTTGTTTGTACTTGCTTGGGCATGTATTTGCAATCATGAAATCTAAGTGGTCAGGAAGGTTGAAAAAAAATGACTGAACACATAGAACATTGTATCCCAATAAATGAATTCTTTAGTTTTGTTCTTTCATATCTTTTATTGACTTTGGAAGTTGGAACACTTGGTGGTGCAAGCAAGTGGTAATTTGAGTCCGCATCATTTTGGACCCAATAACTAATTATTTTGGACCCAATTGTGGAGCCATTCGGGACTCATTTTCGACCCAATAACTATTAATCATTTTGGTCCGTATAATTTTGGACCCAATAACTAATCATATACCAAAAATCGAAGAAATCCGTCAAACTTAAAACCGAGTTATAGCTGTGAACACAAAACGATACCTTCCCGCGGAAGGATATCTTTTTCGCCGAAGGTAAAAACTCACCACCAGAAGGATATACAGATGAGGTAGGGCATGGTGACGGCTATCTGCAGCCACATCCAGGTCCGGATGAAGTAGGCGATCCCGGACAGGATCACGTAGCCGATCGCCCAGTAGATCCAGATCACCATCCCTACCAGGCTGCGTTTGTCGGGGGAAACCAGCTCGGTTGCTAATGATATGATAAAAAAAAACAGTTAATTTTTGACATAATATGATGTAGAAATTTTGAAGTGAAAGTTGTAATATGAACTAATATGCCCTGAAAAATCAATGTGCACTAAGTTGTAATTGAAAAAGAAGAACATATTAAAAGAGAGTTTTTCATCTTCAAGCAAGTCTCTCTATTTAGATGTATTAATAACGATGGGATCAGTATTTGGACGAAAAAAACATGCAAAACATCATGATATGTAAAAAAAAGTTCTGACTCGACTGCGAAGATCTTAAAATTTAAGGACTCCAATCGGGATCTATGCCGATAGAATAGCTGATTCTACCAGATCGGAGTCTCTACCCTGACATATAGAACAGCAGGTTCACAAATGATAGAGCCAGTTCAAAATGTCCTCTAAGCGTGTGATGTACATGTGTAAGGTCTCTGAAAACAACGACATCTAGCGTACCCATCACGAATGGCACCAGCACGGAGACCATGGTGCACGCCGCTATGACGAGGCGGAAGGATACAAACGCGGCGTAGTTCGGCGAGAAGGCACAGACGATCCCGAACAGATAGTCCACGGCGAGAGCAGCCAGCAGGACTGGTTTTCGGCCCCATCTTAAAAATAGAAACGGTTGTACTTTGCCAATGGGGATTATTAGTAATAAGTAAACAAACAAACAAACAAACAAATAAAAAACAAACAAGCTAGTGTAAAATTGTATAATTTTAAACTTTTCAAGTCAAAAGTGAGCAGACATCTGTCATTATATTCAAGATAGTGTAGCCCAATACATGTCAGTGGCTATCAATGAGCCTTGTTTTGTGGTGAACCGAAGCGTATAAAATAAAAAAATAAACAAACAAACAAACAGACAAATAAATAAACAAACAAACAAACAAACGCACCTGTCAGCTACGTGCCCGCCAACCACTGCTCCAACCATGAGACCGGCGAACCACAGAGACTCGGCCAGACTCACTTTCCAGCTGTTATCGCACACCAAGTCCCACTGTGGACAGGCACAACAAGGTCAGGGCCGCAACTGGGCAAGCATTGTTGCATTGATGTCGATTTTTCTTGTATCCAGAACGGTGCTTTATCCAGAACCATACTCAGACAGGGTTCTGGATAGTCCACGCGTATCCAGAACCGTGCCTGGTGCAAATCTATGTTCTTGGCTACGCGGAGACTATATCCAGAACTGTGCCTGATACTAACCCTAGCCCAGCCGGGTATGGAACCAAATAAGCACAGTGTTCTGGACACGTCACTCAACTGAACGGACAAGCAAATACCCCCCCCCCCCGCACAAACAAACACACACGTGGAACCAAACACACCCAAAACAATACCTCCGTTAAAAAATAAAATAGATGGTATTTTGCATGACCAGTAAAGTACGTGACTCACGTCCGTAACGACAGTGCTCTTGTACTCGGACGTGTCGTGTTCGTATCCCTGATCACACGGAATCTGCGTCCTGTTTGCTTCAGGATGTGCTTCCACGAAGTCAGGATAGGTGGCGTACATGTCCGTGTTGGACATATCGTAGCTGTAACTGAAATATAATGAAATGATCATCATAGAACCATACGCAACACAGAGAGAGAGAGAGAAAGAGAGAGAAAGAGAGAGAGAGAGAGAGAGAAAGAGAGAAAGAGAGAGAGAAAGAGAGAGAGAAAAGAGAGAAAGAGAGAAAGAAAGAGAGAGAGAGAGAGAGAGAGAGAGAGAGAGAGAGAGAGAGAGCTAAACTAACCGTTTACACTGACTCCGTTTCCATTCTCCGTCCTTCACCTCCCAGGGGATGGTCATGTTCAGCAGCTCGGCCGGGGTCGCGTTCAGCCCCGAGAAGCTGGCCTGGGGGACCCGGCAGTGGAAGCCGGGCTCGAAGGCGATGAAGACGATCCCGAATGCCTGAAAGGCGCTGAAACCGGTGGGCAGACAGATGAGGAAGAACACTCTCTTCTGCCAGGGTCCGAATCCGCCCAGATAGTCCAAAGCACGGTTGTAGTTCACTCTAACCTGTACACAAAGTGTACATAATAGGTTAAACACATGCATGCTTGGAGTCCCTAATTGGATCCAGATGCCCCATCAGACGAAACAGATGGCGCTAGACAAAGGACGTTAAAACAGCACTTAACCCAACATCTGCTTGGAGAAAACCCTATTAGCGCACACCAAAAAAAAAAAGCCAACGAGATTAATGACGTGGTTTACAAGTCCATCAAGATAGGGGTGTTTTCTGAAATATTACATACCTATAAGAACTGCTGCGATGTAAAAAAACAAACAAACAAACAAACAAACAAACAGACAAACAAAGAAACAAACAACGTGCATCATCTCGCGCATAATACCAGATGACATGCCAAAACTACATACCAATGCAGCAAAAGGATAGTAATGAGTTAGAGCTGCGAACGAACGGACACAACTAACCACAATACTCCGTCGGAGGTCACTGACCTCCTTCACCGAGTAATAATCGTTGTAAAACAATATCTGATATACTGATAAGAATGCAGTAAGACAATGAAACTACGCCCTCTGGCGGGACAGGTAAGAAGTGTTGACGAACCGGCACGTCGTCCCTGACCTCGCCAGGTACTTCGTTTGGGAACATCAGAGATTCTTCCGCGCCCTTCTCGTTTTCAGCCATGTTGTGTCCTCTTGCTTGTTAACACGCCTGTAAGAAAACTTCAACAATAACTAAATGTAAATGTATCATTGTATAAGTCTCATGTATTCCCACTGCAATTGTATAAGTTTCATGTAATACCACCGCAATTTAGTCTCCTGAGTCCAAGAGTGGTACGTCTCTGTAATGATGTAAATATGATGTCAAATAAACCATTCATTCTTTATATATCACTCCTATTTTCTCATCTCAGAAGCTATGATTGTGTCAATGTTCAGTATACCTACCAGTTCTCGTGGCAATAGTGGGGAAGCTTAAGAATCAGGGCTTGATTTGTTGTGTAGTTTTGTACCGACACATTAAAATATATGGGCCTTCACATATGCCCGATTTACACGAGTCACTTTGCACGACGTACGACGATCGAGGTACGACAGTGTCGTAGGACAGCCTTCGTTTTACACACACCGACTGCGACCACCGCTGCGCGCTACACTGTCATGAACCCTGGTGACCCCCAGTCACCTGAAATTAACAACGCGCCTTTGCAAAATGGCGGGAGAACATGCTATTTATTTCATGCGACAAATGATAATTTTCTTCTTTTCTCGTGCGTACTTGCAGCGCCTGAGGCATAACGCAAAAGACGATCTGGACGTTGTTTTATCCTAAACCATTGTCGTCCGTAAAGCAAAGTTTCTGTGGCTGTTTTCATGACAGTAGCACTAATAACCAAGCCGTGAAGCTCGCTAAGCTTATGACTAGTCAGAGCCAACTTGCCTCGGGGCAAACGTATTTAAGGTGTGTCCCAGTAAACACGATAATGACAGCGTCCTCACCAAGGACTCCAATCTCAACCAGGTGTGTGTGAATCAGGGCTAAAATTCCAGACAGTCTGTCGGAATGAGAACCACATAGACCTTGCACTTGTACAAATATCGAGATTTCACAACTCATAAAGACCCAAATCCCTCCTCAACCTCTCCTAAGCGTTGTAGACTCAAGTCGGTATATATAGTAGCATGTCACACAACAACAGAGAACACCTAAAAATGGCCACTCCCCTTGTACAGACTTAACATGTACATGTACATGTAACGTTACTGTGTGTCACAAGCCCAACAGTCACACTTGTACAAATAGAGATTCCAGAACTCATAAGCTTAAGAATCCAAATCTTACCTCTCCTAAGCGTTGTAGCCTCAAGTCGGTATGTATAGTAGCGTGTCACACAACAACAAAGTACACCTAAGAATTGTCACTCTCTTGTACAGGGCATGACATTTACATGTAACTGTGTGTCACAAGCGCAACAGTCGCACTTCACCAAATAGGAGATTCCACAACTCCTAAAGACCCAAATCCTACCTCAACCTCTCCTAAGCGTTGTAGTTTCAAGTCGGTGTATATAGTGGCATGTAACACGACAACAAAGTACACCTAAGTCTTGTCACTCCCTTGTACGGGCCTTGACATGTACATGTAACTGAGTGTCACAAGGCTAGCAGTCACACTTGTACAAATATCGAGATTCCACAACTCATAAAGACTAAAATCCTACCTCAACCTCTCCTAAGCGGTGTAGCTTCAAGTTGGTATATAAAGTAGCATGTCACACGGCAACAAAGTACACCTACATGTAAGTCTTGTCACTCTCTTGTACGGGCCTTGACATGTACATATAACTGTGTGTCACAAGGCCAACAGTCACACTCGTACAAACAGAGATTCTACAATTCATAAAGACCCAAATCTTACCTCAACCTCTCCTAACGTTGTAGCTTCAAGTCGGTGTATATAGTATCATGTCCCACAACAGCACAGAACACCTAAAAATGGCCACTCCCCTTGTACAGGGTTGACATGTACATGTAACTGTGTGTCACAAGGCCAGCAGTCGCACTTGTACAAACAGAGATTCTACAACTCATAAAGACCCAAATTTTACCTCAACCCCTCCTAAGCGTTGTAGTTTCAAGTCGGTGAAAAGAGTAGCATGTCACACAACAACAGAGAACACCTAAGTCTTCTCACTCTCTTGTACAGGGCATGACATGTACATGTAACTGAGTGTCACAAGCCCAATAGTCGAACTTGTACAAATAGAGATTCCACAACTCATAAGAACCCAAATCCTACCTCAACCTCTCCTAGCATTGTGCCATCAAGTCGGTGTATATAGTAGCATGTCACACAACACAGAACACCTAAGACTTGTCACTCCCCTTGTACAGGGCATGACATGTACATGTAACAGTGTGTCACAAGCCCAACAGTCGCACTTGTACAAAAATCGAGATTACACAACTCATAACATGTTAGAGTGATTTTATACGTTCCAATATGTTCCTGTGTGATTTTAGTTCCGTCTACGTAGCTGTTTTAATGATTAGTCAATTTCTGTTGTAAACAAGTGTGCAATTCAGCCATCCGGCTGCAATACACATGCTTAGTGTGGTGCAATAAACCAATTCCATAAGAATCCAAATCCTACCTCAACCTCTCCTAAGCGTTTAGCTTCAAGTCGGTGTGTATAGTAGCGTGTCACACAACAACAAAGTACACCTAAGTCTTGTCACTCTCTTGTACAGGGCTGACATGTACAGGTAACTGTGTGTCACAAGGCCAACAGTCGCATTTGTACAAAAATCGACATTCCACAACTCATAAAGACCCAAATCCTACCTCTACCCCTCCTAAGCGTTGTAGCTTCAAGTCGGTGTATATAGTAGCATGTCACACAACAATAGATAACACCTAAGACTTGTCACTCTCTTGTACAGGGCTGACATGTACATGTAACTGTGTGTCACAAGCCCAACAGTCGCACTTGTAGTTGCACAAATTGAGAGTCCACAACTCACAAAGACCCAAATCTTACCTCTCTCAAGCGTTGTAGCTTCAAGTCGGTGTATATAGTATCATGTCACACAACAACAGAGAACACCTAAGAATTGTCACTCTCTTCTACAGGGCATGACATGTACATGTAACTGTGTGCCACAAGGCCAACAATCACACTTGTACAAATTGAGATTCCAGAACTCATAAGAATCCAAATCTTACCTCAACCTCTCCTAATTAGCGTTGTAGCTTCAAGTCGGTGTATATAGTAGCATGTCACACGGCAACAAAGTACAAATGTACACCTAAGTCTTGTTATTCTCTTGTACAGACCATGACATGTACATGTAACTGTGTGTCACAAGGCCAACAGTCACACTTGTACAAACAGAGATTCTACAACTCATAAAGACCCAAATCTTACCTCAACCCCTCCTAAGCGTTGTAGCTTCAAGTCGGTGTATATAGTAGCATGTCACACGGCAACAAAGTACATTTAAGTCTTGTCACTCTCTTGCACGGGGTTGACATGTACGTGTAACTGCGTGTCACAAGGCCACGGGCTATTACAGCTAATTATCCAGTCCGACCGGGTGTCAGTACATTGAAGCCTCGAGTACCAGGCTTGTAAGTGCGCAGAGATTATGTGTGTAACGTTACCTCTACAGTTGTCTATCTGGCGACTCCTATCTCCTATATTAATCTATACAGTAGACTTATAACTGATACAATACTTTAATAAGCCCCCCCCCTCACACACACACATAGTAATGTACAGTTTCCATTGTAGAGTATCATTGCTTTTTAATAGCAAGGAGGGAAAAACCTTGATTTTTAACCCCCTTTCTGTAGAAAAAAATGTGCCACTACAACTAGTGTGCAAAAATTTTAATCATTGATTGATAGATACATATATTTATCGATAGATTGATTGATGTCTGTTTATAGATTTAGGACCAAAGCCTGCGATACTGTCGACTGGTAGCCAGACTGTTGCCAGGGCCTACATAGGCAAACTTCTCGGCTCCAGGGTCAACATGCCCCCAAGGAAACGTTCCCTCCACTCCCTAAGGATAGCCTGGAGCCGAAGCGCTGGCCTGTTCAGGCACTGACAACAGTCTGGCTTCCAGGCATACTGTGCTAGACCCACGACAGAGCCTGATGTACGAGGCTATCTACCGGAAGACTGACAGAGATAAACATAAAGCCAGGTCAGGCCATTAGCGCTGTTCTCACGCATTGTTAACGGGTATAAAAGACGTTTGGTGGTGTCTTAGGTCGTATTTTTGTGGGCCAATGCGAGTTAATTAGATTATCCACCCCCAAAACAACAGCCAGGAACACTGTGTATTCAGACCGGTGTACTTCTGTGTACTTTAGCCCTGTACTAAGTTCCCTTGGCTTGTATTTTGTGCCACAGTATTGGCGATCTACGTTGTTTTCTGCTTTATGTATATCATAGTTCGTTCCCTTTCTCTCCTTTACGTTTCTTTTCGCTCCTTTTCGTTCTTTTTCGCTCCTTTTCGCATCCTTTCGTTCATTTTCGCTGTTTTCCGCTCCTTCTCGCTTCTTTTCGATCCTTTTCGCTTCTTTTCGCACACCCATTCAGACAATTCGTAAAAAAATGGCCGATGAACAACCATCAATTGGTGTTTTAGCCCAGCAGTTTTAATAATTTATGTACGTGCTGTTTCCTAAAGCATGGCGTCGAATGGCCGAATGGAAAGGCAAGCGTACACGAGGTCGAGAGGACACGGTTCGATTCCTTGTATTCTTGACTAAATAAACGTTGTGTCCTTGGAAAGGCACTTTACACGGCTTTCCTTACTCCACCCAGGTGTGAAATGGGCACCTGACATCGGTTGGGGAGGTAAAAGGCGGAGGAAGGAGATTCCGATACAGTGCCCTAGACACAGTGGACTACAATATCTTCCTTTATAATTATGCGTTATTTCAAGAGATGGTTATATGTTATGATAAGCTCTGTTTTGGACCACCGAAAAAGCTCTTGAAGCAGAGAAGAGCCCCGGTGTACATGACCCATGATGAAAGTAAGGTCATCTAATGGGTGATGTTGACATAAGAATTCATCACAACGCCAAATGGAGCAAAACATTCTCAGGACAAGGTCTCTGTCCCACTTTGGTGCTCACGTTTTACTTTGAGTATTTTTCAACGCGGGATTGGCAAAACTTGACGAATTCTTCAAATGCAGCCACAGTCGCAAAACACCTAAACATGTAGGAGCTCGAGCTTGTTTCTCTAGTTTTTGCACAAGCTTTAAGACTTTAGAACACAAGTGTTCCATTCCCCATGACTGTTTATTTTGTTTCTACATCATTTTCAACGTTGTTGTTGATAAAACAAAAGAATACCTCGAGGTGACAATACAGATTTATGTAGAAACAAATACATGTACACATGTACATGTGCTGTTCTCTTATCATCATAGTTGATTTGAATACCTTAGCGTTCATATAGCCCCTCTCAACGTGAATATAGTAACGTTAGACATAGGAATGGCTGTCAACCTGTTACAATAAACACAGGAAAGTTGTTATTATTAACGTTTACGACAACAGTTTGCCTGCACCAATCCTTTGAAATGACTTACCACGAATCCAAGAAACATTAGAACACATTTTAACCATTTACAAGTCGACTTAACCTCCTTGGTCGTATATAGCACCCCAGAGAGTGAAGAAATTAGAAGACTTACCTGCCTTACTCGAGAGAGTGAACCTTTCTTGTCTTGAGTCAAGACAGCTCACCAGTGCGTGAGGAGACTCCGTTAAGTACAGGTGAAGAAAACACCTGAGTGGTTCAGGGAAAGTTCTAGTCGGCCAGGTGTGACAGTACACAAAGGATGGGGGGTCCTGTTACACGACTAGGGTTGGGGAGAGGGCACAAACAGATTTAAGCCCCTGTCACACATTTATGGACAAAGAAGTTGGATTTCGTGGGTTCCATTGACCTAAAGTTGACCCTGTGTATCTTGAAGTTTGTCTATCGAAATAAAGGTCACACTGTTGATTTGGTGCAAAACAGACCGTACTGCAATTACCTTGCGAATGGTTTCAAATTAAGAGGCTATCTGGATTAAAAAAGAAATTCTGATCAGATTGTAAATAAGAGCAGCAAGTTTAGATCTTTAAAGGGGGAAACCCCAGTTTATTTCGCGTTTCCATTCGAGGCTACACACCCCTTAATCTCCAAGTAGATCTTTTGGTGGCTGCAAAGACAGTTACTGTATCAAGTTGGCCAGACAGTATTCATTTGCCAGACAGTTACCATTTCGCCACCGAAGTTACCATTTTGCCTTCGGTGGCGAAATAGTAACTGTCTGGCAAATGGATACAGCCTGGCCAATTTGATTCTGTCTTTGCAGTCACCAAAAGATTTTCCTTGGATATTAGCACACCCTCAAGTCTAGTGACCGTCTCTACCTGTACAACATGCACCGTAGTGTGTACTTGTAACGTTACATACGGTTTCACATATAGTCAAAACTTCGAACGCTTTGTCTAGATCAGTTTTAATTCATTAATCTTCTTTATCTATACCTATTTGTAATTAGTTAATTACTTTGTGGTACTATCCTTTCCTAAACTAACCAACCACACCTTTCTAGTTTGGTGGGACTAACAAATTAGACTCTGACTCTATTAAAATGTTGTAAAAAGTCAAACATCATGTCAACACAATACAATACAATACAAAACATTTCACTTATTACAATCGATACATTTGATTGTCCAGTTCTCTTATATTTGCATGATAAAATAGCAAACATAATCTTAAAAATTATATAAAAACTTGAAATAAAAGTTAAAGCAACTGGGTCAATATGCGTTCATAACCAATAACCAAAAAGCTACAACTAAGGTTAATTTTTTAAAACTTGTTCCCTACGAGTTTTATTGTAACATGATGATTTATATCAAATTTGAAGTTATCGCTTCAAAATGTATTGATAGCAAATTAGGTTTCACTTTAATCTCTTAGCAGATATCGGAGTGAAAAATCACTCAGTTTTTGACCGATTTTGCACCCAAACATCTGCTTGTATGCACGAAAAATTGGATGTGAACGGAAATGACGTAATCCCCTAGCGGAAATGAAAAAGACTCGTTCCCAGCGTTAAAGTCGAGCTGTTTCCCTCTCCTCGTCCACAATGCCATCTCCCTTCCCGAAGTTCTCTCCGTCCTCGATGGTAGCCGGAAGTGCCCTCCCCTTGGTTTCCGGTAGCAGCAGCGCCAGCAGCCCGGCGGCGATGGACGTACCGCCGAAGATGACGTAAGGCAGCGGCGTCCAATAGACGCCCAGCAGGTCGATGAACGGGGCGATGATCCCGCCAACACGAGCCATCATGGCGCCCATGCCAAGGCCGATTTGCCTGTGAAAAAAGAATATTTTACTATTTATTTTTTCCTTGTAGTGAAGGTAAATTTTTTTGCTATCTTTGAAAAAACTTGCGGTTCGAAACTACAGACGCACATACATACACAACCTGCTGCAGTACCGTAAAAAACGCCAGGTGAACCAATTTCGAACTTGACCTTCGTTTTCCCAACCGCTACTCACCTACCAAATATCATTAAGATCCATTGACAGCTTCTCGAGATATGCTGTTGACATACATAGATACAGACCCAGACCACAGCCACTCCACCATGGCACAACCGAAAACATAACCTTCTTTTCCAAGGTAACTATGCGCAAACTTCAACTCTACGTTACCTGATGACGGTGGGGTAGATCTCGGCCGTGAAGATGTAGACGATGGCGAAGGTGGCGGTGATGCAGAACTTGCCGATCATGGCCAGGGTGGTGGTCAACCAGAACAGGTCTGTAAAGTACCAACATACACATGAGCAGGGCAGGAAGGAAGAGAGGTAGACAATGCGGAAAAGATCTACAGGGGTAGGCAACGGAAAAGATCTAGAGGGGTAGGCAACGGAAAAGATCTAGAGGGGTTGGCAACGGAAAAGGTCTAGAGGGGTAGTCAACGGAAAAGATCTAGTAGGGATAGGAAACGGAAAAGATCTAGAGGGGTAGGCAAGGGGAAAAATCTAGATAGGCAACGGAAAAGATCTAAAGGGATAGGCAATGGGAGAGATCTAGAGGGATAGGCAACGGAAATATCTAGAGAGGTAGGCAACGGAAAGATCACATGTTGTAATGAATAAATGTTTAATAAAACAGATAAAGATGTGAACTTACGCTTTGGAATGAAGAAGGCAACGATACAGGCCACGCCTCCGACTATCATAAGGCTGGATAGGGACCAGCGTCTTCCAAACCTGACAAAATATAAGAAGAGAGTTAATCCATTATTCTTCTAAACCCTCAGGTTAATAAAAACGGGAAATTATTAATTATATATAGAGGGATAAATGCATGAATTAATAAATAATACGTAAATAAACAAATAAACAAAGAAAATAAGTCTGACTTGTCCAGGATGTAGATAGAGATGAGGTAGGCTGGGATCTCCACAAGTCCGGAGATGGCGAAGTTCAAGTACAGGTTCCCGTGGAACGCCGCCGCGTTTAGAGATATCCCATAATACACCATGCTGTTCACAGCCCTGGGGGGGGGGGGGCACAGGCAGAGTCGATGCCATGATCAATCAATCAATCAATTCATCCAATCAATCAAAATGGGCTACTAAGCAAACAAGAAACTTGCAGCCTGACTGCCTGAGACTGAATTACATCTTGTTTCACAAAGCTCTATTTCATAAAAATAGTCAATCTACAATTGTTAATTACACATTTTTAAAAAATTAAGTTATAGAACATTTTCCAACATGTAAGTAATGTTAGATACTTACTAAGTGGATGCCATGAAAATCACAGACTGTCTTTACCCAACACAGGATGTACATGATTGTATATTTCTTAACATTTTCCACAAAAATTTCTAGGAGTTTCAAGAGAAATACAAAGAAGTGATCCTGAAAGTTGTTTTTCAGCTAGCAGATGGGAATCAGTAAGGACAGAATGGACGACTCACCAGTTGAAGAACAGGTTGGCGGTCCACTTGCATAGGTTTGGTGTCCTGAACAGGTCCACAAACGTGTAGAGGGATCTTTCCGAACCAGCTTCTACCTCCTTATAATAACAATAATAATAATCTTATTACAAATTCTTGCCTGAGGGCTAAGTGTAGGTAACAGGATAAACAGAACAATAGAGACAATGCTTATTGCCTAAATATGAACTTGTATAGTTGAATTTTTATGGAAAAGGGCACGAAGACGAAAAGCAGCAGACAACGACTGAACATCCCGTTCCAAGGGCTGCTCTGACTCTCTCCAGTAGCAAGCATTTTGAATGAGTGACAACAGTCGGGATTCGAACTCCCGACCTCTAGGTTAAGAGACCCTAACAATAGGACTACACACGCTACCGTGTATACGGTACTAGTGTAACCATACCTTTGTCAGAGGGGTGTCGTCATGAAACACTTCGTCTGGAAGCGTCACTTTGGCAACCTGCAGTTGGGAGAATCCAGAGGTTTGTTCGTTTCCATTTTAATTTAAAGACACACTAGCTAGGTTCTGTACATTGCCTCATGTAGACACCACAAACCGGAGACAGCAAAAAATCTTATTATTATCATTATCATTATCATTATTAGATGTAGAAATTATTAGAAATAGATTGTTTCACGACTTCACATATTTGCGCTCGTTTTTTTTACCGTTTTATGACTTATTATTATTATCATAATAATAACAAACTCTCATTGTACGTCAAATTGAGGGTTGGATAGCAGTGAATTCTTGAGCTTAATGATTTCTGGACTACCTTGGCTCCTTTCTCCACGATGGCTTTCGCCTCGCTGTGCCGGTTCCTGGAGATCAGCCAACGTGGGGACTCGGGGATCAACCTGGAAAGGTGAGACGGTGACTTTTGTTAGTTTGTAGTTTGTATCAACAAGATGTTAAGTGCACCATGCATAGACTTACTAGACTAATGAAGAAGCGAAACTCAGGCGTGTTCAAATATACAACAGCTCAAGCAAGAAGTTTCTCCCTCAAACACTTCGAGAAGACTGCGACCTTCTTCTATGTACCGTTCTGTTACAGCCGGCCTATTGGATACTGTCTTGTTGGTTGGTTCTGCCTTTGCCACCGTCAGATCTGCTTGGAGATTACCCCCCCCCCCCCCCCCCAAAAAAAAGAGTACAGCCTCCTATGATGAGCCATGGTTTGGGTGGGCTCCCTTCGGGCCGTCAGACGTTCTCCACCGCCCAGTTCAACTAGGATACCCGGTAGGTTTTGCACAACGGGAGTTCAATTAGCCCACCACGATGTCATGTCTTCTGCCGTGCAAAATTCCTACAGGGCGTAAAATTTCTACCGGGGAGCCTAGTTGAACTGGGCGGCGGGCAACGTCTACAGGCCCGAAGGGAGCCAGCCCGAACACGATACACTGGATGCCAAGTTTCTTATGAATACATCGCTTACCAATAGTAGGAGATGCAGATGAGGTAGGGCAGGGTAACGGCGATCTGGAACCACATCCAGGAGCGGATGAGGTAGGCTATCCCGGCCAGCAGCACGTACCCGATCGCCCAGTAGATCATGATGATCATCCCCACCAGGGTACGCTTCTCCGGACTCACCATCTCAGCGCCTAGGAAGAACACAAACATTTGCTCGTTTGGCTTTCTTGAACAGACATCACTACACTAGGTTTTAAAGACAAAGCAGCTCCAAAGAACGGATCACTTCTACACAAAGCGTACGTCTCTTATACAGTCGTTGCCACTTGAAACGGTCGACCCATATCGCATAACGGCCAACTTGTAGAGTATTAGAACGCTCTGTCAACACCGTGATGTTTCTTAGGGTAGAGCCTACTACTAGAGGATTACGGTTTTAGGAATAGGGGTTTTGACTCGGGTTCCAATCCGAGCTTGTCCTCTGTATTTTTTTTCACAATTTTCTTTTAAGATGCTGTCGTACATTTACAATTGATATGTTGCGTTTTATGTATTTTAAACGTTTTTGCACCTCAAAAAAGTTATGATACGCTCAGATATGGCATCGACCAGTCAGCGATATGGCATCGACTGTTTACGAGACGGAAACGCGCTTCAGAATCACATGATACCCCCCCCCCCTTCTTGATGGTAAGAATTAAGAACACCGACAGTCATCTTCTAGAAGGCAGGACTACTAAAGAATTGATACGTACCTATGACGAAGGGGATCTCAAAGATGACCATACAGGCAGATGCCATGATGAAACGGAAGGCCACGAGCACGATGAAGTTGGGGGAGAAGGCGGAGGCCATTCCAAACAGGAACTGGACGCCAAGCAGGAACAGCAGAACCGGCTTCCGGCCCCAGCTACACGGGAATGGACAACATTAAGTCCGTCACGAGGGGGGATACAAACTTAGCCACGTTTGGGATTGTGTTCTCGCCGCAAAAGCGCCACCTACATTCAATTTGGCTACATATAGCGGCGAGAAGCAGTAGTCCAGTCAGAGGTTCTTAGGAAGGCAGCTACAGGGGAATGGACAACAGTAAGTCTAGAACAAGGGGGGATACAAACTTAGCCACGTTTGGGATTGTGTTCTCGCCACAAAAGCGCCACCTACATTCAATTTGGCTACATATAGCGGCGAGAAGCAGTATTCCAGTCAGAAGCTCTGAGGAAGGTGTCTGATAGACATCGAAACGTAAGCAGGTGAGAAACGTTACCGGTTGTGTAAGAAGAAAATCCCTATACGCAAGTCAAGTTGTGTACAAGTTAAACTGTTCTCCAACTATAGAGAATATTTGATTCACCAAAATTTTCGACTGACTCCGTCTTCTTCAGCTATCTGACCCGATGGCTGAGGATACGTGGTTTTATTTGCGTGTGACGTCAGCACAGGTCAAAGTTTGCTGAAAGTCGATATTGCCCCCCGTCCCCGTTAAGAGAGTTTTTGGAAAAAAATTACTTGCATTTGGACAAAGCATGAACAATGTGGCACTGCACTCAAGTTAATAACTTATTTTAGCAGCACCACAGACAAACAGTACTTGATATTTGTAAACAAGGGTTTTTATGCCAAACAGATTAACATACTATTAGATAATGCAAAGTTTACATACATGTCTGCCGCATGTCCTCCGAAGAAGGATCCGAACATTAATCCAGCCATCCACACCGACTGAACCATGTTCACCTGCCATTTCTTCTCACACACCACGTCCCACTGTAAGAAACAAACACGCATTAGATTAGGCCACAGCAACTAAATTTTATGGATGACATCAGCGCGCGCATTGATTTTCGCCCGATTTCGGAAAAAAAAAACAAGAAATTTTGATGCTAACCGACTGTGGTCAACATGCCAAAAATATGTCATAAACGGCCATGGTCAAGGCAAGGCTCTGATTTATTGTTTAGTATTTCATTTTTACTTTGATACTTTGATACAGTGTTATAAGTGATGTTGCCAATGAATCAAAACCATTTGTACAAAGATTGAAAGCTTTTATTTAGTAATGTATTTTTTCAAAGTTATTTCAGAGACAAATTGATGTTGGTACAAGATCTTTTCTACAATTGTTCTTGTTAATTGAGCTTTATACACATGTACAAGGGCAGGTAATACTGTTAGATATAGGAATAAAAGACCTCTCGGTTGTGATATCATGTTTTGTCGCCACAATTCTTGTTTAACAAGGTTTACGATCTCAAAATTTAAAAATGTAGGAATCTTGTTTTTTTGGCCTGCCTTGTTTTTTTTTTCGCCCTCTCGCATTAGATTTGGAGTCTGGGGAGGATGCCATCCATACAATTTACTTGCTGTGGCCTTAGCAAAAAAAATCAGAGTCTTCACTCCTCATAACAAAAGCGTCCTCTGGCATAACGAACGGAAACTGCACCATAGATGTAAAAAAAAATTACCGGACTTACTTTACATTTATCGTCATTGATAAATACATGTACCACTTTTCGTGCAGGGTTGCTTACCTGTGTGACGACAGTGTTCTCAAACTGTGACCTGTCGTACACATATCCCTGGTCACACTTTATCCTGGTCCTGTTCGCCACCGGGTACCTGTCCAGAAAATCTCGGTACGTCGTATTCAGATCAGCAGCAGAAAAGTTATAACTATACCTGAGAAAGAAAAGAACAAACAAGAAATCTGTGATTCCAAACCTCCTGGAAATATATAATGCATAATGTTTAAAACAGCTGCTGCCAATTTCAGACATCACATTGATAGCAATGTTGCCAGTAATGCTACATAACTTAAATGACGGGTGATATCACAATTATAATATACAATACAGGCTTAATCCCCCTGAAAGTAGTGTGGTATAGCCTGGTGGACAACAGCTGTTGATAGACGATACCAAACGACATACGGCAAGGGGGTGTGGAATTATCTTATTTCATTAAATGAAAATACAGATACACATGTACAAAGAAAGATAACCTGCATCATCTGGACCCCAATAACTAATCATATAATAATCTGTAATATCAATCCTTCCACAAACGTATTAAATCTCAATAAATAAATAGATTATAAAAAAACACGGACCTATGACACTGGCTCCGTTTCCACTCCTCCTCCTTTTTCTCCCAGGGGACGGTGATGTTGCGGATCTCGGCGACAGTCGCGTTCAGCCCCGTGAAGTTGACGTCGGGCTGCCGGCAGCCGAAGTCGGGCTCGGCGGCGATGAAGACGATACCCATGGTCTGGAAGGCGTTGAAGATGCCGGGGAGACAGACCAGGAGGTAGACCCGCTTCTGCCATGGGCCGAACCCGCCTAGGTACTTCAGAGCCTTGTCGTAGTTCACCCTGATGGAGTCAGACAAACCCTGGATAGAAACACGTACGTGAACGATAGGTGTCTATCTATTCCATGATTTGGTTTTATCACAGCACCACTGCATGACACGTTGGATTTACCAACGGTAGTAAATGCCAGTAAAGTCGGATAATGTTAACTTTTAAACGGAGCCGGAAGATCACAATAGTCTTGTTAGGCATGGAATCAGGCGGACTGTTCCTGTACCTGTCGCACCTGGTGAATGATATGCTGAGCTCCGGGCTGCCTCCTTTTAAACCCAAGCTGTGAATTTCATTACGAGTAGGGAGCAGCCAGCATCGGAATGTACGTGAATTCAACATTAATCTTGCAAACTAGACAGTAAAAAATTTGGGCCAGTCCAGTTTCCTGTGTTGGAAGTTACAGTTTAAACTTCATAAAAAATATATAATCTTCTTGTGGTTGATTGTACCCAATCCCAAGGCACACAGCTACAAGAAAATAGAAAAAAGACCCACTGTCAGACATCAGATCTGGAATGCTGAGGTCACATTTCCAAACCGGGGCCCGGCCGGGCTGTTTCGATTGACGAAAAATCAACAATTTATATCAATAATATACGCAAATAGTTCCCATTATTAATTTTTCAACTTTTTTGTGTGCTTTGTTGTCTTTTATATCATACTTTTCGTTCCATAAGACTGCCCGGCCGGGTCCCGGTTTGGAAATGTGACCTTAGCATAACAGAACGTGATCTAATCTTGATCCATACCTGATCTTTATCCTTGGTGGTCCCATCACCCTGTCCGTCAACCAGCGCTTCGTCCTCTGGTTCTCTTTCCGCCATGTTTCTTCGTCACCTCCTGCTGTAGAATGATAAGTGAGGGTCAAAGTTACATTCCATGTTGAATAAGGGAAGCCGCTAGGGGGCCCAAACTCGACCCTGACCTTAAGTGTCCTTAGTCTTTTGTAAGACGTGCATATATACCAAGTATCATCACCGTGAATTCATCCATATATGAGCTTACATATAGTATACGGAAACATCAGACAGTCAGACAGACAGACAAATAGACAGACCAACAAATTTGCTCCCTAATTTTTGGACGTAAAAACCGTGCTAATAGAATGTCCAATAACAACACAAATAAGGACGTATTGCAGTACCAAGGAAAGCAGGCAGGGGGTTCAAAGGCCTTTCAAGGTACTAGTATTTCTTCCGGATAGGTCAAGACTTGTCCACATACTAATCCACCCATAACGTCTTGAGTTATACTGCTAAACCGAAAACAAACGCTACAAAGAACACAAAGTTCCTGGCAAAAAATGATTATATTGGGAGGGGCCGGGGGGGGGGGCATCTACATGTACGCTTCATCTTAATGAAGACAGTAAATTGTTATCTGTTCACTGACTTTAAACCACTAAAACTCTAGTTCCTTGCAGCACGGATTTCCGAAACAAACCTTTCGTAGACGAAGAAGCTGTTGTTTCAACGCCGCCTTGGGAAGGAAGAAAGCGTTCTTAATGCGCCGAGGAAGCCCCTATTTTCCTGCGTTCAACCGCGGCATTCAGATAACAGAACTAGGTCAAGCAGTTAGGTGGTGATTTCCCCTGCCGTTAGTTATCTACACCATGCCATATGTCACGGAATCTGACACTTTACCTAGTACAAATGTACTCACGGAAGTCAGCAAAGTTTCAGATTGTCGAAAGGACGTTTTCTATGTGCTGAGGCTTTGAGTTCGACCCCTAGTTCATGGTGACTTCGGAAAAGGACGACGGAGTCTGCAACGGATGGTACATGTAGGGTGATCTCAAGCGGTAGTATATTCTGCACTCGAGGGCGTGGACTATTGGACAGTTAGCTAGCCTGGTTACCATTCTCCACAGGCCGGCTTAGGGCTGGTGTTTTTCCGGCGGCAGTCCTACTTAAAGCATAGCCTCTCCTGACATACTAGATCTTTCCACCTAGTCTTTCTAACTACTAGTTGCCGTAGCTAGTAGCCTGGATGCCAGACCCATAGCACGCTAGGCCCAGTGTTAGCCAGGGATCTAACTGACGGGGGTTGTGGTATAATTTCCTCGAGGGCAGGTTGGCCCACGGAGCCGAGGAACTGGCCTGTGCAGGCCATGGAAACAGTCTGGCACCCAGGCTATACCGACTATGCGAACTGATTGAAACCTTACCCAGTAAAAAACCCCGGCGCGCGCTAATGAACCTGGGCGGGTGGACAGTGCTGACCGTAGAGATACCGGCGAACCTACGACGGTCTGGCTTCGAGGCTATAGCAATGGCCTGGGTGGACGGACAGTACCGTCCCAACACCGTAGAGATATCTGGGAGCCTATCACACCATGGTCTGACTGTCAGGCTATAGAACAGTAGGATTTTAAGATCGCTGACCTCCTGGCCTTGTTTGGGTCACATAGCTGACGGAGAGTCACTGTCATGCTAATAATTAGGTCACATTTCCAAACCGGGGCCCGGTCGGGCTGTTTCGATTAACGAGAAATCATCAATGTATATCTATAAGGCCATAGCAAGTAAATTTTATGGATGACATCCTCCGGAGACTCCAAAATTAATGCGAGAGGGCGAAAAAAAAACAAGGCAGGCCAAAAAAAACAAGATTCCTACATTTTCAGATTTTGAGATCGTAAACCTCGTTGAACAAGAATTTAGGCGGTAAAACATGATATCATACCCAACAGGTCTTCTGTCGCTGTATTCAACAGTATTACCTGTCCTTGCAGATGTGTCTTTATTAAATAGAACAAGAAAAAGAGCTTGCTGTACAATCTTCAAGGTAGATACTACACTGGGTATTCATTTGTAATGGAACACCCTGGACTGTCAACACTTGCCATCAAACACGAGGAATTGCGCCTCAAGTTTGCTGGATCCCTGGTGGTCTCTGAGTTTAGAGACTGGCTACCAGGCAGAACACAGGGCTCAATCACTGACAGAGTGACTCATAAACCGAACTGTCTGGAAGCGATACTCTACCTATATTGTGCCAACTGTTACAACACCGATTTGTCTCTGAAACAACTTTGAAAAAAGAAGTGACTAAATAAAATTTTCAATTATTGTACAAATGGTTTTGATTCAGTGGCAACATCACATATAAAATGAATAAAGTACAACATTGTATCAAAGTAAAAATAAAAGAATAAATCAGAGCCTTGTCTTGCAGATGGACGTTCATGACATATTTGCCTTTTTTTGACATGTTGACCACCGTCGCAAATTTCTTGTTTTTTTTTCTGAAATCAGGCGAAAATTAATGAGCGCGAGGATGTCATCCATAAAATTTACTTGCTGTGGCCTAATATACGCAAAAATGTCCCATTAGTAATTTTTTTTCAACTTTTTTGTGTGCTTTGTTCTCTTTTATATCATACTTTTCATTCGATATTAAAGACTGGCGGCCGCGCCCCGATTTGGAAATGTGACGGGACCCCCCCATGTAGACCCTCTTAACTGTGTCGTTGACCTTAAGCCATACCGACCCTAGACCCAACATGATACAATTATAAACGGGATTCGAACCCGCAACCATGTCATCCAGAAAAGGGATCGCTATAAATGCAGCCGACGTTTAGATTGCCGCCATATTTGAGGATAAGCTATGTGAAGTCCGGCTAGCTTCTACTCGAAACTAGGTCACCGCCAATGATGCAAAATTCGGGCTCTGTTATTCTCTAATAACCCTCTATAGACCTAGGCCTGGGTGCCAGACTGTGGCCAGGGCAAGTCCTTAGCTCCAGGGTCAACAGTGCAAGGAAATTTTACTTGAGGTACGTACCGTTCTAGTTCTATGCTTGAATGTGTTAGGATCAGGCACGGTTCTGGATAGCCTCCGTGGATCCAAGAACGTAGATTTGCCCCGGGCACGGTTCTGGTAGCCTGGTTTCCAGAGCCTACAAAGGCTAGTTCCTGGCTCCAGGGCAAACATGCCATCAAGGAAATGACACCACAGCCCCCCTCAGTTAGTGGTATCCAGGCTAGGTTCACGCGTGGACTTTCCAGCAACGTGGGCACGTTTCTGGATAAAGCACGGTACTGGATACAGCAACACCCCTCAGTTAGAGCCCTGAGAACAGTCTGGTATCCAGGCTAATACAGGTTGACCCGAGCCGTCCTAAGGACATGACCTTTACTGACCTTCCCAGCTGGGAGCCAGTGAAAAATTTCCTCCTGGTTTGAACCGGCTGACTTAACTAGGACAACTGACCCGCCTGTCTATAGTACTGCCACACATGTCACCGGCAGCATCTATAACAGGTGGGAATCTAATCTTCAAACAAGTTCCATACGGTCACACAAGAATTGTGTCTCAGGGCTCGAAATCCTTTTTCTGCATGGGGGCCCGCATGCCCTTTTCCGTAGAGCGTAATCGGCCGTTTTAATTCTACGTAGAGCGTAGACGAACCGCTCTAATTCAACGTAGAGCGTAATCGGTGTATTTTGCGTAGAGCGTAATTCGCCGTTTTATTTCACGTAATGCGTTGTAGCTACCAGGAATTTATCGTAAAGCGTAATGGGGGAGGCTTCTTGAATTCAGCGTAATACGTAGCCGGTTCTCAGAATTTAGCGTAGAGCGTTGTCGGGACCCCCCCATGCAGGCCCCTGCATACCTGCACTGGTGCAGGTAATATTGAAAATTACCTGCACCAGACAAATTTTACCTGCACCACTCAGAATTTAGGAAGTGTGGATCACACTAAAAACTGTTGAGAAACCATTGCCATTATATCTTTTATACTGCATAGGTAGTAACAGTCGATGTAGCAAATAAAAATCCACATACACCTACATGTATATATATAATATATAAACCCAGTACATGGACCGGTGCAGGTTAGGTGCAGATAGACATCAGAAATACCTGCACAGCTCCAATTTTACCTGCACTAACCTGCATATGCAGGCCGTATTTCAAGCTCTGTGTCTATTTGTCTTCTTAAACAAACAGAGAATCTCGTTCAGTCTTCACGAAATGATCTCTATGGTAAACCTAGCCTCTACCAGGCTTCGGGAGGGAGCTAAAAGAGTAGAAATGGGCCAAATATAAGGATAACACGCCATGGGAGTTGGTCCGCTAGAGAGTACAATTTTCCCCACAAAATGTACGTATACGTATACTCTCTAGCGGACCAACATGCACCCCTGGCGTGTTATCCTTCTATTTGGCCCATTTCTACTCTTTTCAGCCCCCTCCCGAAGCCTGGTAGAGGCTATAGTAAACCATCAATACATTTAACCAGTCACCGTGAAAATGTCCAAGCAGATATTGGGTTGGAGGTTCGTAATGTTTTCTGACTATTTGTAGTAAGTGGCTGTCAGAGAATCCCGGGCGACCTTGGCACATTCAGTATTACTCCCCCCTTCCGTTGGTCTATTTTATTATATACGCTCAACCGGGCATAACGACACAATAGGAATCTGCGGTTAACAAAAGAAAATGCCTGAACAACAAGTTCGAATCCATACCTAGACCAATGCACCTAACGCCTTAAACCCCCCCCCCCCTCCGTTACTCATTCTGAACCTTCCCCCGACCACCAACCAACCAACCATGGTTGGCTGCAGTTCGGGAGCAGTCTGGCCACGCCTACCTTTCGATACGAATAAAGTGAAATTTGAATCAAACAGTTGAGTTTAAACTTGACCTACTCCCAACCACCAGCAAACCAGTCCCCATCCATGGCCCAACTTCCCGTCCACTCCCAAATGTTTTAAACATTTTGAAACATTCGGCTGGTTAAGCCGAACAATAGCCAACGTCGCCGAACACCAGCCAACCATAGCCAACCTTGCTCCCGACCTGCTCCCAACCATGATTGGGGGGAGTTCGGCAGTGTTCGGGAGGCTATGTGTGACAGAGGCTTTATACACTACTTGTAGAAGGTATCTGTTTACTAATATAGCTTGTACTCTCTAACTCAAAGTAGCTTAGTCACTGTTGTGTTACATAATACAGACATCATGTAATTAATACCTATACAGACATGCCACACCCTGAATCGGTAGTGTTGTGCTACATTCAAATCTGGCAGTCTTAGTAGTAACATAAATCCTTGCTACTAGTTGCTTGTGCTTTGCCAGACTCACTGCAAAAGCTAAACATACGTGTACGAGTATATGTACTCCTTGCTGCAAGTTCTGAACACTGCAAAAACACCTACAAAACTTCCAAGCATACATAACTTATAAGTTTTTAAAATCCACAGTTTCCAATCAAGGTCACCACTGGCTAAGTACAGTCTAGTAGAGGCTTGTCTAAAACTTACCGTTTAGTAGGCGGAGTTTATCCAAGCGTTTTAGGCGCTTTCTTAGTAGCTAAGTTCGAGTAGCTATAGTCCAACGCGTGTGTGTCACGCTCCGTGTACACTGTATTATGGCGGGGTTGCTATTATACTTTCTGCATGAGGGGTCATGTTGAAACAAATGGTTTTGAAAAGGCCCGTGCGTGGATGGGCATACAATAGCGTTGGCTTTTGACCTGGGATTGAGTTACGTCATAGAACGTTCGAACTTGTTCAAGTGGTCACAGGGCTCGAAATACTTTTTTTCTGCATACCTGCACTAGCTGCAACAGTCAAATTGTACCTGCAACAGTCAAATTGTACCTGCAACAGTCAAATTGAACCTACAACCGTCAACAGTCAAATTTTACCTGCAACCCGCAACAGTCAAATTTTACCTGCAACGTTAACCCGCAAAATTTACCTGAAACCTTCAACAGTCAAATTTTACTTGCAACCTGCAACAGTCAAGTTGTGCCTGCAACCTGCAACAGTCAAATTTTACCTAGCAACCTGCAACAGTGAAATTTTACTTGCAACAATTAATTCCACCTGCAACCTTCAACAGTCAAATTTTACCTGCAACTTGCAACAGTCAAATTTTACCTTCACTATAATTTTTTGGGCTTTGCCTTTCAGTTCATAAAAAAATCGAGATTAAAAAAAAAAACATACTAGTTTTACTTTGTCTGTTATCTTCAATTATGCTACTTTGAAGAATGCAAGTCAGTTTTTGACCAGCGCTGGTCATATGTCCCCCTAGTGTCTGGGGCTGGTTTTGTCATGGCCCAGTGCAGGTAGACATCAGAAATACCTACACAGCTCCAATTTTACCTGCACTATCCTGCATGTATGCAGGTGGTATTTCGAGCCCTGTACAGTGTTTTGTTTTGTCTGCTGGGCCAGAAAATCTTATTCAAGAATGTTGTCTACAGTTCAATTGAAGACAAAAAAGAAGTTTGTCTTTAAGACAGACCGTGTAATTTAAGATTTGTACTAGTGACAAGGGCACAATTCAAGTACACCCCGCTCCATTAATATTGTTTACACAGCGTTCCATTAGGGTTGTTTACCACATCATAAGTGTACTTTTGACCGTTGTTTTTTTAAACCGAATATTTTACCTGCTGCTAATTCTATAGCTACCACAACACGTAAAGTCCCTGTCGCACATTCACGAATTTGGCCTCCCGAAAGCTAGCCGAACGCCCCCCAACCATGGTTAGGAGTAGCTGAGTTGACGCAAAGTCGGCTGGTGTTCGGCGAATTCGGCTACTATTCGGCTGCGCCAGCCGACTGTTAAAAAAATTTCGGGGGTTGGTCGGGAGGTTCGACCATGGTTGGCTGGTATTCGGCTATATAAGTCCGCGGAACACTAGCCAACCATTCGGGAGTAAGTCAGCAGTGTTCGGGGCGTCTTCGGGGTCAAATTGGCTCAAATTTAACTCAAATTCGCCTCGATTCATATAGAAAGGTAGGCGTGGCCTAAATCTGGTCAGAATGCTCCCAAACGTCAGCCGAACCTGGTCGGCTGGTGTTCGGGAACAGATTCGGGAGAAGGTCGTGAATGTGTGACAGTGGCTTAAAAGTGAGTTCTGCAGTCCTCTTTTCTGACACTGAACAATCTCTAGAAACTACAAGCGTTTATAGTTTAAGAATTCAGAGTTGTAGACTATGAAAACATTTTGCATAACACTAGTATCTGTTTTGCTCATCGGCTTAATTACATAATTAGAGCAATTAATTAGGGCAATAAATATCCAATTATGATTACAAGATAAGTACTAGATAATTGTGGTTACAAGACAACTTCAATGACAATAGGCTTGGCAATTGGAATGAAAGTAGTCGGGAATAAGAAAATACATTGTTTGCATCTAATTCACAAAGGCACCCAAAGCGATTTCAGGGCAGTAAACTAAAATTCAAAAGTCAATTTTCTGGTCGCTTTTTGTAATGTAGTAAGTTGAATCAACCCTATTCCATAGCATACTGATATCTGTGAGGCATAAATGCGATGTCGCTGACGGAAAATGGTTGCTTGTTTCTTATTGTAGGCTGGTTCTAGCTATCAATTGTTGGTAGGAGAAATAGTGGGGCTCCTCACATAGGTAGTTTTGGGGCTATTTCCTCATCCAGAATATTTGTTTGTTTTGCCGCCCTGAAATTGCATTGGATGCATTTAAAGACGTAATAGAATAAACCACGTCTCTGTGTTGATTGTCCCGCATTTATTTATAAGCTTAGGAGCTACTTCAATTCACAGAAGATGATAACAACACGGGAGAAGTTAATTTGGAAGAAAGAACGAATGAAAGAAGCAAGCTCAGAGGAGGGTCGTCTACAGGTTATGAACCACAGTTTTATAGGGGTGGGTTTAACGTATTCGTCAACAAAATCCCGTACAAATGATTTGCAAAATACTATATAAAATGTGACCAAGTAGAAAATAATCGGAAAATAGGGCAGAAACTTAAAAACGGTGCTTATATCGGCTAGGCGAAGTACTAAAGTTCTACCAACAGAAAATGACTTCAAGAGGAATGGTAATATATCCTGATTGTGATGATGGCCACTTGCCAATATCATGAAGCCCTGAAAAGCCGCTTCCAACCGGACCAAACCGCCTGATTTTCAAGCAGATATATGGCTAGCGGCGATCAACTTGTTATGTGTATCTGTCAAGTGGCTCGCTTCCTTAAAAACGCGCCAGTAAAAACTCGCCACTTCAAGTTTGTACACAACATACAAGCGAACAGGTGCACAAAAACATGCAAAAACATTTCTTGATTTTTACAAAATGATTTACGTACCTTTTTCTACTGAAGTTCCACAACTCCACTCAAGAGCACGGGTGTTGAGGTGTGTAGACGCCGAATTCGAACTTGTCTCACACAGACACAGTCAGTCAGTCAGTCGGACCGGTTTAACTGTAACTGTCTGTCAGCAACTGTCACTGTCTGTCAGTGATATATAGGTGTAATTAACCGTGAGTTATATAAGTAAAGGTTGCATTCACACCCAAACAGAGAAATTTGTGACGGATTTTAGCGTGTAAAATCGTTAGCATTTGTTATTTATTATTATTTATTATTATTTTTTATTTTATTCAAAGAAACAATAATACAAAGGAAAGGACGAAGACAAAGTGGCGGCCTACTCAAGTTGTGCACAACTTATATTCTAGCCGCCACTTGTACAATAAAAATGAAATGTTTGACAAGTCACTAAAAACAATACACATAATTACACGGCTATGATGAACGTGAGTCCGACCCCCTCTCCCCATGGAAGAAAGTATAAAGAACACAGACAACTAAAAACATTTTGTTGTTATGACAAAATCCTAAACACCCTAGTACATGTATATGTAAAACAGACGAGATGCACAGGATAAAGTTTCAGTGATATTTATACATTCGAATGTTTCACTATTTCATGTCTGACATGATGTGATATTATGGGTCAAAAAGTACAAGCATGTACTAACAGCATTGCAATATCTTGAATAAATCTCTTTTAATAAAAGCAGTGGACAAGAACGCATTTTCATTTTAACATACTTTGTTATATAAGATGTAATAAATAATTTCTTTTTATGTCGTTCACTATACATGTATACTGTTATTTCCTTTATGTTTTGAATTAAGACATTTAAGTTGAAGCCTGTTTCTTTTGGAATCAAGGTGTTGTCTAACAACTAGGTATCCTCCTGAAGTTCTATCTAAAACCTCTCTACACTCAGTTTTGTGCAAGAGAAACTAGGTCTCCAACTGCAGTTTTACTAAAACCTCTCCACACTCGGGTTTGCAGAGGAGAAGCTAGGTCTCCTGCTGGAGTTTTTCTAAAACCTCTTCACACTCAGGTTTGTACATGAGAAACTAGGTCTCCAACTGCAGTTTTACTAAAACCTCTCCACACTCAGGTTTGCAGAGGAGAAACTAGGTCTCCTGCTGGAGTTCTATCTAAAACATTAACACAATCAGGTCTGTACATGACAGACTAGGTCTCCTGCAGTTCTATCTAAAACCTCTCCACACTCAGGTTTGTATATGAGGTAGTCGACTAGTTTTGTAGGAAGTGGGAGCTCTGGCAGCCGTGAGACTTTCTCCTTCCCAAGACTTTCCCGGATGAAGAGACGACAAGTGGTCTTCAAGGTCAAGGGAGTTGCTATAAGAAAAGAACATTGAATTTAAAGAACATTGCAGGCCATCGCGAGCAAAAACAACTTCTACAGGCTCTCGTTCTTCCCCCACTCCATCAGGGAATGGAACGAACTTGAGCCTGGTGCGGCGGAGGCGGGGTCTCTCGCCCAGTTCAAATCAGAACTGGGGAGGTCCCTGCTGCATTGAGCCTCCCCAACACGTCTTGTATATATGTAAATATTATTAATGCACTAACTCACTTGTCTCGTCTTTTGCACACCCAAATCAGTTGTTTATATGTTTCCTTCTTTATTATCTGTTTCTTTCCTTATGTTTTTTGCACTAGAGCACCTGTATATAATTTATTGCGCAACCTGCCGATAATCCCAGAAATGGGGCTTGGCAGTAACGAAGATGATGATGAAAGAAGGAAAACATATTGTTTTTGCTCTGTTTCTTCTTCTTCTTCTCCAAACACATAAATGAGTTGGACCAGATGGCTGTCACCATGGTAAATATTGCTGTAGCAGACACCCTGTGGTGTTGGATTACATTATGTAGCAATTCTGGGAAGAGGACTGAGTTGGAGGGGCTGGTCACCATATATATAATTATATAAATGTGTTTGAGTAAGAATAAACAGAGCAGTAGTTTGCCAGGCTACACCATGTGAAGGTAAACATTATGCATTTGCTTTGTAAATGTTACCTTTCTAGTTTTTACCTAATTTTATCTAATAAATCTCACCAGCTAGCTCCTTTATGTAGTTGACTGTGTCAGACTTGAAGTGAAGGTCGCCGGCTGTTTTGTCCATCTCGTCTCTCTGGTGCAGGTCAGCCCCAAACTCCATCAGTAGGTGGGCATACTCAGGGGGGCACTTGTGCTTCACAACTAGATTCAGAATATACACACTTGTTACAAAAGCCCCTGTCACAATTCAGGATTTTCTCATGACTTTAGATCAGCACATGGATACTTGGATACTTTATTCAGTCCATTAGCTGACGTACACATATACATGAATACGCAGCTAATCTTCCTGGACCGTAAAAACATAAAACAAGGACATACAAACTACATAAGGGCTAACATCTAGTATTTACAACATGGATAATCAATCAATCAATCAATTAGATTCGTTTACATACATAACAAGCTCCTGCCGAAACTTACACTTACTAGCGCATTTAACACTATCAGGCAAAGAGTTCCATGTAAAGACAGACCTGTACATAAAAGTCTTTTTCATGGCGTTAGTTTTGGGTTTTAACAGTCTGAATGTGTTTCTGCTTGCGTGGCGTGTCTTGTAACTGTGTTGGTTTGTTACTGGAAGCAACTGCTTGTACAGAACAGCCGGTTGCTGTGTGGCAAGTATCCTCCGGAGTTGAGAGATGGTGTTCACCAGTAGCCTTTCTTTCACAATCTGCCACGACAAAGACGTGTGAAGATGTTGAACTGGTGTCTTGAAGTCACAGCGTAGGACCAGCGTAGGACCGACTCACATATACATGTTACATGTATATGTGAGTCGGGATTGTGACCTGCCAGGATTATGTTATAGTAGACTGTACAGTGCTGATGACAGTTTTGAAGCAACACTTACCTGCATGAAAAAAAGACTGCACAGCTCTACCAGGAAACAGTTTCTTCACCCTGTTTTTGTTGTAGTTTGGGTCAGCACCTGGAACATTCGTGACTTCAATGTAGAACCCAACACACTTAAAATAGAGAATAGAAGGGTGACCCTGTGAGCTTGGCTGAATATTCAGGCCATAGCAAAGCCACATTGTAAGTGTAGCTACTTGAAAAAGTATCATGCTTTACTTCAGTTGAAGATGACAAAAGAAGAAGAAATGCTCTTATACAGCTAGATATCTTCAGATATTTACTTGCTGTTTTGATTGCTGTAAGTTTTTTATAGCTATTACCACTAATCAACAACTAACTATGCAACTAGATAGACCATGTATTATAAGCTTCATCTGGTATTACACTTACAACTGTCTTAAGAAGTGAGAAGAAGTTGAACCTACACATACCTAGTATACTTTAGCCTTTGTACATAATTTTATACTAAGGTGTGTCCTAGAGTGTACCTGAACAGAGAAGAAACTTGAAACAGTCCAGTCTCTTGTGAATGATGGCTCCGTACAGGGGGGTACACACGAACAGCCCCACCCTGATGTGGGACAGGTCAACGTCCGCTCCGTGGCTCACCAGGTCTCTCACGATCTCCAACGAACCATCAAGGGCAGCCTGGGAAGGAATCAAATTCATCATCATCATCATCACAACTACCATCTGTTGACGATGCAGGTATCATATCCAGAACCGCGCCTACAGTAGTTCTATGCCTGAATGGGTTAATGTTAGGATTGGGCACGGTTCTGGATAGTCTCAGGATATCCAAGAATGTAGATTTGCCCCAGGCACAGTTCTGGATATACATGAATACATATAGTTGTGTCTGAGCATCGTTCTAGATAAAGCACAGTTCTGGATACAATATAGGAGGAAATATAGACAAACTCACTGTGACATATGTGAATCCTGACCTGATAGAGTGGTGTTCTAATAGGAACTATGCAGCTCTGGTTTGATCCCTGCCAGTAATGTGTTTGTAGAACTCTGACAGCTCCAAATCTCCAGTTTCAAATCCACAACTACTAGATAAGGACAACCCTAATATGTTCAGACACCCCCATATTCCAACATAGGCCTGGGGTAAGGTAAGGGTTGTCGGAAACATAGGTTGAGTTGTCGGAACATAGGGGTGTCAGAACAGGAAGATAGGAGTGTAACCCCACTAGACTGTTGCCCATCGTTGTTACCTGATAGAGTGGTGTACAGAGAGAGTTCTGCCAGCCGTTAGGGTTGGCTCCAGCCTGCAGGAGGATCCTCACACTTCCAACATGTCTGCCTTTCACAGCCAACAGGACAGGGGTCTGGGCCTGGGGAGGGGGGAAGAATGTCAGTCATACCCTGCATGTGACATGGCCTATTAACTAACTATTAACTACTCATATCTTGAGAATATACATTGTAAACAAGCAAACAAAATGAATAATATGGTCATCTTTTAAGCAATTATCTTTCAGTAAAGTGCCAGTAAAGAATAAAAACTGAAGTGGTATGGCCACATGTCACTGTCATCAGGTCTAGCCAAAACCAACATGTAAAGAACAGTCCAAGAATAAAGAAAGAGAGACAAGCAATAGAAAAGATGTTAGGGAACAACAGAGAATGATATTAAGCAAAACGTTAATAGGAACAGAAAACCAAGAAGGGTGGAGAAAACTGGTTGTCAGATCTTCTCTGATACCCCCAAAGTCAAATAAAATGAGATGAGATGATGACACTACCTTGACGTCCGGGAAGTTGAGTTTTGCTTGGTTCCTGACCAGTAGTCTGATGACCTCCTCGTGACCTTGAGCAGCGGCCAGGTGCAGAGGCATGCAGCCGTAGTCATTCCTCCTGTTAATACTGGCCTGGCCCTCTTCTGTAGACAGGAGGTTCTGAAATCACAGTAAATGATAATCATTCCTCCTGTTAATACTGGCCTGACTCTCTTCTGTAGACAAGAGGCTCTAAAAATAAAATCACAGGATAGAAAAAGCACTGTCATTTATTTGTTCATGATACATGACATCTGTGTCCACATTGATTTTGACCCGATTTACACACGTGTAAAAAACTCATATGCAAAAACTGTGTGCGCAAGAGAGCTTATGAAACGTCAAGTTTTTTCTGTGTTTGAGGAGAGCCACATTTTGAGCATGTCAAAGAACCCACCGCACTTATCAAAAAGAGCAGGGGTCTTTCCTGGTGTGAGTGGTTCAAATCTTACAGTCTGGTCTCAGGTTTGATGTGTTCAAAAGGTGATAGTCACCTGTTATGTTACTCCTTCCACAAATGTGGCAAACCTTAATTAATAGATAAATAATAAATACATGTAGTACTGACCTTGACCTCTGCTGCATCACCTCTCTCTGCTACATGATGTAATTCAGTGTCCAGGGCCTCGTCTACGTTAGACCTCCAACAGGCTGTGCTCTCCTGCTGTTAAAGTACAAATTATGAAAATGTTAGCTCAAAAAATCCATGACCAGCGAGTGTCACAAACAAAAGGTAAAGCCTACATCAAAACCCGAAAAGTGACCAAAAACGTTGTGCCTTCAAATAATTTGCAGTGCATGATGTAAACATCGATCGCTCGTATTCTCAGTCAGCCATAACCACATGAAACAACAAGAACAAGAGGCGTGTAGGAACAGATAGAAACCCCTGGCCCCGGGCCGGGATCGAACCCACGGCCCAACCCGAGCACCAGTTTACGACCCAAGCGCTCTAACGATTCGGCTAAATGGTCTAGACCCCGAAGACAGATCTGTCGGTAGCGCTTATAAACCCCCCACTGTTACACACACACTGATGCAGTCTGTGACTAAATACAGCCTTGGCTCGGGCAAACCGTCTATATTTAAAGGGAGTTGACATACATTACCACACATACTGGGACCTCAATAATACTGTTTACATAAGAGGCATGTAAGAGTAACACTGAACTAAGGGCTATTTCAGAAAGGCTAAGGCTATTGAAGTCTGTGCCAGTGTCAATGGTGATTTTTTTCAACATTGACAGGCTATAAATATAATACTGGGTTATAGAAAAGCCCTATTAGTATGTTCATGCATTTTTTTTTCACTACCGTTAGGGAACAGCCTGCCAAAATTCATTATAGGTGTGATGTGGCCATAAGTGTGATGTGTCATAGGTGTAACGTGGCCATACTGATTTCGTTATGGAAATCCAAGTAAAAAGAAAAAACAGCAAACACACAAAGAAACAAACAAACCAACAGATAGATATACAAGGCTTGAAACATTAAACAACTAGCATATTCAGGTCATGAAATACATGTATCAAAACTGGAAGTTTCGATGCAGTGCCATAACAAGCCACCAGGGGGCCAAAAGCTAACAAATTATTTCCAGGTCTCATCAAAACCTAGCCACATACCGTTGTTGTTGTTGTTCATACCAAATATCAAGACAATCCATTCAAGCCTTCTCGAGTTATCGTTTTTACAGACAGACAGACAGACAGACAGACAGACAGACAGACAGACAGACAGACAGACAGACAGACAGACAGACAGACAGACAGACAGACAGACAGACAGAGACAGACAGACAGACACCAACGCTACCGAAAACATAACCTCCTTAGCGAAGGTAATGACATTAAACACATGAAGAAAGTAGAAACTTCTAAGTTTAAAGCGATCAGTTACACTACAACTTGGGACAGAAAGCCCCTTGACTAAACGGTATGTTTCTGATCTTCTCTTACCCCTGGAGGCAGCATATTCAAGGGTATCCTGGCGTTTTCCGAAACGTCAGCGATCGGCCGACCAAACGCGAACATATCCAACTCATCTGGGGCTGAAAACCAGGAGGAAAACAGCAAAATATTCGGCGAGTTTTTCACACTGCGTGCCGCTAGTTCTCAAAATAACATAACCCTTAACCTTGGACTATACCATTTAAGAAAGGGAGGGAATATTATGAACACTACATAATAGACGTGGTATATTGTGCATCAAACTAGAATAAAAAGTAAATCTTAAAAATTTGATGCTAATGTACCATGAAAAAATATAATTTTTAGATGTTTTGTGGCTTAAATTTTGTCATGATTTTACCTTTTTTTCAAATGAGGTCGTCTCCCTGACGTCATCAAATATGGTGGAAATAGTCTACTGTAATATCAGCTTCGGCGAAAAATTAGCCGTTTAATCGTTAGATTTGGCGCAAAAACTAGAAACTTGGAGCAGCTTCCACAGGATTTGTGCAGTTGGCAGTCAGAACATGGAGGCCCAAAAGGTAAGCGTTTTGTGTTTATTTGAATATTTGTTGATGTTTTTTTGTAGGTTTGTTTCGTTTGACAGGTGCAGTAAGACAGCATAGTACGGCCTTTCATTATAAAATATCGGACGAGTCCGCTACTTTACTAGACAAACACAATACTACACCACTTACAGTAATGTCCATAGTTGGATTGTCTAGTTCTCGTTTAAGTTGGATTCCAAATATTAAAGATTAATCGCATTTACCAAAGAACAGTTTGCTTTTGCTTCTGCGATTATAAAGTTTCAATTGTGTAGATATGTATATGCGTGTTTTGTGCTGACATTTTTCTGATAAAATGATTCGGTCATACCCAATTGATAGGTGGTATTTTGTATGCCCATTAATATCTGGCAATAATAATTATTGTTCAATAAATGGTTGCACATAATTGCAAAATTATGCTACCATGGCTACAGTAAATGTAATCAAGTGCAATTTCAAGGCAGTAGAACTGGATTTCAATATTTTGTCGTTCTTTTAATGTAGTAAGTTGAATTAACTCTATCCCATAGCATACTGATGTATGTGAGGCAAAAATGTGATGTTGCTGACGGAAAACGGTTGCTTGTTTCGTATTGTAGGCTGGTTCTACTAGCTATTTATTGGGACCCGTCAATAGCTTGTTTTGACGCTATTTCAAATACTTGATGTATGAAATAATGAAGAAAAAGTGCTAAGAAATGGCAGTAAATGTCAATATCAGACAGATTTCCTCATCCAGAATATTTCTTGTTTTGCCGCCCTGAAATTGTATCGGATGCCTTTAAAATCTTTATATGATTTCAAATTACTGGCAAACAAAATGACTGAGTTTGCAATGTCAAGATACTAACTAATAGTCAGCCTACAGTATATTAGCTAGTATTTGTCTGCGATCACAGCTTCGAATTCTGTCTGACCTTGTAGACTGCTGTTGAGGTAGAACAGATCATATGGACCCCCGGGGGGATTTTCTTCTGTCCTATCGAATTAAACAACCCACAACTGTCCCTGCTAGAGAGTCTGTGTCCTTGCTTTGTCTAGAAATAGAATATCAGGGCTGGAAATCCCACCTGCATAATGCAGGTTAGTGCAGGTAAAATTGGAGCTGTGCAGCAGGTATTTCTGATGTCTACCTGCACCTAACCTGAACTGGTCCTTCTACTGGGTTTATAAACTTTACATATACATGTAGGTGTATGTGGATTTTTATTTGCTACATTCACTACTGTTACCATCTACGAAGTATAAAGAAATACTAACAACAGTTTTCGAACAGAACAATCAATACTCCCTGAATTCTGATCGAATGGTGCAGGTAAAATTTGTCTGGTGCAGGTAATTTTCAATGTTACCTGCACCAGTGCAGGTATGCAGAAAAAAAGTATTTGGAGCTCTGCATAGATACATAAAACATAATTCTTGGTCAAAAATAAGTGTTCTTAGAATTAGAAAGATTAATTTGACTGCCTGTTGACTTCAGGGTTTATATTTTACAAGTTATAAATCATAATTGTCCATTTTGTCTGTGTATTCCCCCTATAGTATAGAATAAAATGAGCCAAGTCTACCTTTATGCATTATTGAACAGACTGATACAACTGCAGGCATTTGGGCGTAGAAAAAACAGTAAGTTGTATCTTATCAAGCCATCATTCTCAATTCCTATAATTAAATTTGTACTTTTCATTACAAAACAATATGCAGTTAAATTTATTTCTTATGATAAAGCAGAAAAACAAACAAATAAACAGTCATTTTTCAACCAATTTGTAAACAAAACTACAATTATCTGTGTCTACTATGCTTGTAAAGGAGATACACATTAAGACCATTTATACTTTCCAATCGAATTGTTTTTATCCCAAATTTACCAGAACAAATCCTCCCTGAAATGGTCCACACAATTACTGTTGATTGAAATGGCAGATAAAATCACTGGGGAATGACTAGATGGCACAGAGGACAGTTTATCTAATTAACATGACTCCATTAAGATTGATTCTGTCTGTAAGGTATTTGTGCATGCAAGACGGATTGGTCTTTCATAAGCTTCAAAACTACATGTGCGTGATAGACTGTTTTGACAGTATTACTGTATTATGTAAACCCTAATAGAATAGGAAAGATCTTTGAAACAAAGAAAATCAGACGAATAAATCAGATATGAAATACATTATAGTAATATACAGGGCTTGCAATTATACTTTATTTTCATGGTTACTTCTGTTTTCTGTGATTCCTAATGTTGAAGTCTGTACTTTTTCATCAAGATAACAATATTCCTATGATAATTATTGTATTGTATGTTTCTAGCTAAAAAAATAGTGTTGTTTATCAAATCACAATGTGCATGGATCCATACTCATTGGTACAGGTATAGTGTTTCAGTAATATTTTCGTATCATCTGTAATAGTTTCTGATCATGTCTTTAATTTCACAGGGACACACGTCTTGCCCTGGTGCCAGATATTGGTTACTTAATGTCCCATTGCAAATTATGTTATGACTTTGCATGCATAAGTAGGATTTGATCCCGAAGGATTTAAATCACGCACATAGTTTTTAGACTTCTTTTTGATGTTAAAGATAAGATTTTCAGGACTTAAAAGGATGATTTTAGTCCTTTTCAAGTTGTCTTAGTTTTATAAAATCTTGTTTTTCAATACTTTATATTTTGGTATCTTTTATTTGGAAGTTTTTTGCTGCATTGCTTTGTTTTTTGTCAACTGAATCTGTCAGCAAAACTCTGTATGTGATCTCTGCTGGTAGAATCACAGATTCTACAGACAGAGATTCCGATTGGAGTCTGTGAAATTTAAGATATTTGCTTAAAAGACAGTCAGAACTTTTCAACTTTGATTCATGTCACTTTAGATCAATGGATTGACTTGAAATTTAGGATTTGTAAATAGGAAACCACCCTAACACATTAACAGCATCCTGATTTGAGTCTCAGTGTCGACAAAGACTCCGATAGGGATCTCTACCTGTAGAATCGGCGATTCTACCAGATTGGAGTCTCCACCTACCCTGAGTTGCTGCATCTTAACTAGTAATCAACTTGTTGTTCAATCAAACCTTACAGGAAGCCTTGAGTAGGATCGTCACCACCTTGGCTGCCAAGAGTGAGGAAATCCAGAGCTTTGTGGAGATCCTGGAAGAAATTGCTGAGAAAGTCGAGGTACAGAATCATTTTTTTTATCAATCCAGCAACTACAGTAGTCTACACACAGTTTTCCTTGACACTCGTACCTGTCCTTGGTGCTGATATTATTTTTTATGGATGTTATTCCTTTCCTTAATCCTTGATGCAGTGAGTGTAGGTTATACCTGTCCTTAGTGCTGAACTAGTGTCCTTGTGTGATATATGTCCAATCTTCACAACACTAGGACTGTACCCTACATGTATTAGTACATGTATCTTTCTTATTTCTTTCATCTCTGTAAGTGTGAGTGTAGGTTATCCCTGTCCTTAGTGCTGAACTTCTGTCCCTGTATTATATATGTCCAATCTTCTCAACAGTAGGGCTGTAACTTATTAGTATATGTGTCTTTTTTAAAAATTTCTTTCATCTATGTAGGTGTGATTTCTCTGTGTGAGCGTAGGATATACCTGTCCTTAGTGCTGAACTAGTGTCCCTGTATGGTATATATGTCCAATGTTCCTCTTTTCCAGGAAAATAACAACTGTTAACTGTGTTCTAATAGGAAAATGGTGCCCAGTGAGTGTAGGTTATACCTGTCCTCAGTGCTGAACTAGTGTCTCTGTATGGTATATATGTCCAATGTTTCTATTTTCCAGGAAAATAACACTGTTAACTGTGTCCTGACAGGAAAATGGTATCCAGTGAGTGTAGGTTATACCTGTCCTTAGTGCTGAACTATTGTCCCTGTATGGTATATATGTACAATGTTCCTATTTTCCAGGAAAATAACAAATACTAACTGTGTTCTGATAGGAAAATGATGCCCAGTGAGTGTAGGTTATACCTGTCCTTAGTGCTGAAGTAGCGTCCCTGTATGGTATATATGTCCAATTTTCCTATTTTCCAGGAAAATAACAACTGTTAACTGTGTTCTAACAGGAAAATGGTGCCCAGTGAGTGTAGGTTGTACCTGTCCTTAGTGCTGAACTAGTGTTCCTGTATGGTATATATATATATGTCCAATGTTCCTATTTTCCAGGAAAATAACAACTGTTAACTGTGTCCTGACAGGAAAACACTACCCAGTGAGTGTAGGTTGTACCTGTCCTTAGTGCTGAACTAGTGTCCCTGTATGGTATATATATGTTCAATGTTCCTATTTTCCAGGAAAATAACACATATTATCTGTGTTCTTACAGGAAAACGGTGCCCAGTGAGTGTAGGTTATACCCTGAACTGGTGTCCCTGTATGGTATATATGTCCAGTGTTCCTATTCTCCAGGAAAATAAGAACTGTTAACTGTGTTGTGACAGGAGAATGGTGCCCAGGCAAAGGCGGACCTTCAGGAGGAGTTTGACCAGCTGTACGCGGTGATGAACGAGATGAGGGACGCCATGACGGCCAGGATAGAGGACGAACAGCAGAACAAAATGATGGCTGTAGAGGTATGGATGGATTCATTTAAATCTTCATCCATTAATTGATTGTTCAATTGATTATAAGGGAAAGTTTTCTCTAGATGAGACTATACAAGAAATAAGTTTTATAGATGATTTTTGTATAAAATCCTTTTTCATGTGAGTACAAAACTAAAAGCTTTTAACCATACTGTATGTGTAGCCAGGTACAATTACGATATCATTCCATTAACAAACATTACGAATGTTTGTAGAGGCAAAAGAGGCAGAAGAATGGAAGACACATGGAAATTGTATATCCCTTCTTTCTTCGGTTCCTGTAGACTGACATGCAGGCCTGTCAGATGGCCCTGGATAACTCCACCCAGCTGATGGACATGGCAGCCGACGCACTACAGGAGACGGACCCAGATGCCTTCAGTCAGGTACAGGGGATATACACTCACTCAACGGGATTGGACATGCTTGCACATTGACGCCAAGGCTTGATGACAGCCTGCCATTTGCATAAAGTTTATATCCTGCTTAATGCAGCTTACGCAACATTTTGCAATGTCTTAGCATTGTTTTGTGAACGTAGTAATGAAGAAATTCTTTCAGGCCCATTCAAGATCAGGAAGATGTCATGCAATTTACTTTGTGAGGCTTGAATCTGACTATATTCACTCCCTGAAACTGTGTGTACCAAGGCACAGACTTTCCCTCAGATTGTTTTCATGTTGTGTATCATCTTCCAGCTTAGCATTTTTTTAATGAACCATTACACATTGAATTGATGTGGCTTAAGAAATGTATTTCTTGCTGCATTGTTTGAGGATGATGATTTCTAAAAGAAAGTCATTACAAAGTGTTAGAAATTCGTTAAGTTAGTCACTTAGTCTACATACAAATGATGTATACATGTATGTACACTGTAGTTGTAACTAGCAAAGTGTAATTACATTGTAAGATAATTTGTATTTGTACATCCTATAATCTTCCTAATACTTGTAACTTTATTGTGTTAAAGTCATCATATTTCAGCCCATGTATGTGTCTGTCTATAAACGAAGCCATTATATACCCTGTCGATGCTTGCATGTATAATTGCTGAGAATGTTGCATGTTCCCACAATGCATGTGCTCTGACGACTGTTGTCTTCTCGTGTCTCCTAACATCCCCCCAACAGGCCGCAAAACGCATCAAGGATAGGTAAACAAACATGCATGCCTTTTTGTGTGACGTGTAGGGCTGTGTACCTAGATATATTTTAGGTACAGATACTGGTACACAGATTTAGGTATTGTACCTGTTCCTGTACCTAAACAAGTTTGTAACTTATACATGTTCATGCACTAGATTACTGTATTTTTTATTGGTAAATTTTAGATAGAGGTACAGGTACACATGTCCAGACCTGTACTTGTGCCTAAACAAGATTGGCCAATCACCTGTTAGTTATACATGTAGCCAACTGTCTTTTTTAGGGCTAAATTTTAGATACACAAGTTTAGGTACAGGCCCAGACCTGGACCTGGACCTAAACCAGTTTGGCCAATCATCTGTAAGTTATACATGTAGCCAACTGTCATTTTTAGGGCTAAATTTTAGATACTGGTACAGGTACACCGGTTTAGGTATAGGCCCGGACCTGTACCTGTACCTTGAACAAGTTTGGCCAATCATCTGTAAGTTGTTTACATGTAGCCAACTGTCTTTTTTAGTGGTAAATTGTTCTCTTTGTATGAAGTTTTACATGTTTTAATGCAGAAACAAAATATTGCCTGAATTCAAAATGCTAAATTGTCAAAATTGTCATCTTTGAGATGTAATTTACCTACCTCTAGTGTAAAAATGGTGTCCACTAGTGTTTTATTTTGTTCATTGTACACCAGATGTTCAGGTCCAGACATGTACCTGAATAATTTTACAGGTACAGCTAGGTACACCAGATGATCAGGTCCAAACCTGTACCTGAATAATTTTAGTGGTACAGGCATTAGGTACACAGCCCTTAGTGATGTGTAGGTAGTTGCTGTAACATATCAACTCTAACATAAGACTCTGGGCATTGAATACTTTTTACAAATCTTTTGCATACATTTGTAGACAAAAAACAAATAGTAGCAATTGTTGGATAAAGTTTGGCAATTTGGCAAAATGTTTTGCAGAATTGCAGGTTTTGAAATTTGCTAACTGCAATTTCAACTTTTTTCTTGCAAAAACAGGAAACTTGCCTGTGTATTTCATGCCCCGAGAACTTTGTGACTGTTGTTGTTGTTGTTGTGGTGTTGTCATTGTTGTGTGTTGTCTCATTGGTGTATAATATTAACAATAACTGTTCTCACATCTTTGTGATTCCACCTCTATCTAATGTTGGTGTTTTTCACAAGATTTTATATTAACAAATCTAAGGTGCTGGAAGCCATATCTCAATTAATTGGAATGTTTACACTTTTATGAAACTACAGCAAAATGAGATGAAAATGTTAGAAACAGCAAATATATCATTCTTTAGCAAGCCTCTTTCATCAAGTTGGGACTTTTATTATTTCAAAAACAAATCATGTCTTTCATAAAATCAAGGTTGTATGCCCTAACAGTATTTCTGAATCTTATACAAATTATTTCTTCATAAATGTTATGGCTAATTGTTATCCCTGACTGTTACAGAGTGACCATGTCCCCTGCCTTCCGTCTGACCTTGAAACCCAAGGTCACAGACAACATGTCTCACCTGGTCGCAGACTTCACAGAAGAGAAGGAGGCTTTGAGAAAACTAGATTTTCTGCCTGGTATGTTTGTTTATTTGTTTATTTTGATTTTTCACAAAGTGAAAGGGAGGGCAAAACAGGTGCATACGCACCTTTACAAGTTGCCCTCCCCCATACAAAAACACATGTTATACAACATCAAAATTACATAGTCAATGACAAGTATAGAAAAACACAGAATGGGCAATCAATATAGAAGGTTAAACATAATTCAAATACCGTATATCTAATTCAAATACCATATATCTAATAACTTATAAGTAGTATAAATATAGTTTTGATTTGTTTGTAGCAGTGTTCTAGCCAGCCTTAAATTTTTTTCCGGCATCTCAATTTTGTTTTACACATTCATATCATATTGAACGCTGAAGGAGCAAGGCCTCGCGCTGACGTGCTTCCCGAGAAAAATTGTGAAATCTTGACCCTCTGAAATGCTATTTCCTGCATTTTGAGGGGCAAATTTTGCTGGTTAGCTTGGCTTAATGACATCTCTTTCCATACCTTGACATGCTGATTTTGTCCGTCAAAATAACGGATTGGGCAAAATTTTTGTCCGTCATGAGTGGCAAAATCCCGTCAAACGACGAAAGCTAGCTAGAAAGCTGGTTTGTAGTGTAGTAATATGTAGTTTTGATGTACAATTTCAAATATTGTTATACCAGAAAGTATAGAAAATACATTTTTGACAAGATTTTAACTTTTCTTCCAGCTCCTGCAACTCCTGAGATTGATACAGAAGCCTGTCGGGTGGAAGACAACACAGTAATCGTCGTCTGGAGAGTTCCTGAGGGAAGCAGGGTCGACCACTTCTTACTGGAGTACAGACAGACAGACACAGCAGCCATGGGTGGGAGGGCAAAGGTGAGAGGTCATTAGATTACAGCTGGTACAGGTGGGAGGGCAAAGGTGAGAGGTCATGAGATTACAGCAGCCATGGGTGGGAGGGCAAAGGTGAGAGGTCATGAGATTACAGCAGCCATGGGTGGGGGGGAAGGTAAAGGTCATGAGAGTACAGCAGCCATGTGTAGAAGGGCAAAGGTGAGAGGTCATGAGATTACAGCAGCCACAAGTGGGAGGGCAAAGGTAAGAGGTCACGAGACTACAACAGCCATGGGTGGGAGGGCAAAGATGAGAGGTCATGAGAGAACAGCAGCCATGGGTAGGAGGGCAAAGGTGAGAGGTCATCTAATTACAGCAGCCATGGGTTGGAGGGCAAAGGTGAGAGGTCATGTGATTACAGCAGCCATTGGTGGGAGGCCAAAGTTGAGAGGTCATGAGATTACAGCAGCCATGGTTGGGAAGGCAAAGGTGAGAGGTCATCAGATTACAGCATCCATGGGTGGGAGGGCAAAGGTGTAAAGGTAATGAAATTACAGCAGCCATGGGTGGGAGGGCGAAGTTGACCCTTATTTGTTTCCCAAGACATTTCAAAATGTTCAAAAGAAGTTCAAAATGTTTTTGTATTGAATATGTTTCATTTCTTAGGTGGAAAATGGGTGGCAACTTATAGAAGACATTGAGGAGCCTTTCTACACAATACTTGGTCTAGCGTTTAACCAGAAGTTCGTCCAACTCCGAACGAGAGCCTGTAACAAGGCGGTTGCTGGAGACTACAGTGAAGTGGTCACGTTAGAGACAAAAGGTGAAAAAAATGCAGAATGCTGCAATACATAGAGAATACTACATGGTGTATTCTGTAACACCCGAGGTACCAGCTTGACTGTGGGTCTTTTGGCTGAATGATCCGACCAGCGGGAGGGCTGGGACTGAGGGTTAGGCAGAATACACTGTGTCGTGTCCTCCTATTCATGTCATACCCACCCTAGAAAACACGCATTTCAATGCGAAATGTGCCTGAAATTGAGAAAATTTGGTGTCCTTAAACAATGAATTGTAACAACATCAACTCCATCATCGAAATCAGTTAATTTTTCAAATTTTCAAAATCGGTGCATGCAAAATGTGTTCAAATTATTATTATGGAACCTTTGGAAGCCCGACGGTGTGTGATAACCATTAGAACACATACAACATGGCTAGTTATCACATGGGCTGGAACACCCATATCGAACATTATCGCAGCCCAGCTATGACGTAAAGAAAGTTACCTTATCACTAAAAGACATACATGGACAATGAATATCTTGGCAAAGATTTGTGCTCTGTGAGCAGTTTTTCTAGGTATATTTACTAATAGATGAAAACAAAGGTGCAAGTCCAGATATACTAAGCTATCTTGTTGTTTTTTCTTAGCCTTGAACTTCAAACTTGACCAGACGTCCTGCCATGCTAACCTCAAGGTCACAGAAGACGGCTCTTCTGTGGAGTGGGACGCAATGGGGGGCAAAGGTCAACTTCAGGAAACCAAGGTATATATTAGCATGATAGTATAGATATCCATAACTGGTGAAAGATGAGTATCATTTTCTGAGTGAATGTTCAAAATATTGTAAGTAAACATGTATGCATGTATGACATTGTATGTTTGTCCTTTTCTAATATTACCAAAATATGTGATAATCCTTGTATGTGTTAACAAAGTAAATTACAATTCAGATACAATAACATAGGTAACAGATAAGTCATTGTAACTACAGAGGCGGCCTGTGTTATTAGCCTGACGTTAACAAGCTAACTAAAGGTATCTGAGCTGAACACCATGCGTTTGCAATTTTTACAATATTAAGACGATTTGTACGACAAGAACGGTTACAAAAATATTGTCCAGTTATGAGGGCTAGCCCTTTATAATAGCCTCCGGCTAGTTGTGCGGTCCTGGCTGTATATCTGTTTATACAGTTTAAATCAAATCAAATCAAACAATTTAGGAGAGTCAAAGATTTTATGTGTGTTTTGATCCAGGGCAGAGGTAGTAGACCGGGGTCTCCAGCAAAGACCATGCGGCCAGCCTCTCCTGCGAAGTCACCTGCGAAGCGGCCTGCCTCGGCCAGCAAGAGGGGAGACCGTTTCACGGGCGAGTCTTACACAGTACTGGGTACGCAAAGCTTAACCTTTAGCACACTGAGACTGCATTATGGGAGACTTACACAGTACTGGGTAGGCAAAGCTTAACCTTTAGCACACCAAGACCGCTTCATGAGTGAGTCTTACACAGTACTGGATAGGCAAAACTTAACCTTTAGCACACCGAGACTGCTTCACGGGCGAGTCTAACACAGTACTGGGTAGGCAAAGCTTAACCTTTAGCACACCAAGATAGACTGCTTCACAGGCGAGTCTTACACAGTACTGGATAGGCAAAGCTTAACCTTTAGCACACCAAGATAGACTGCTTCACGGGCGAGTCTTACACAGTACTGGATAGGCAAAGCTTAACCTTTAGCACACCAAGATAGACTGCTTCACAGGCGAGTCTTACACAGTACTGGGTAGGCAAAGGTTAACCTTTAGCATACCGAGACTGCTTCACTGGAGAGTCTTACACAGTACTGGGTAGGCAAAGATTAACCTTTAGCACACTGAGACTGCTTCACAGGAGAGTCTTACACAGTACTGGGTACACAAAGCTTAACCTTTAGCACACTGAGACTGCTTCACTGGAGAGTGTTACACAGTACTGGGTACACAAAGCTTAACCTTTAGCACACTGAGACTGCTTCACTGGAGAGTGTTACACAGTACTGGGTACACAAAGCTTAACCTTTAGCACACTGAGACGGCTTCACGGGAGAGTCTTACACAGTACTGGGTAGGCAAAGCTTAACCTTTAGCACACCGAGACTGCTTCACAGGAGAGTCTTACACAGTACCGGGTAGGCAAAGCTCAACCTTTAGCACACCGAGACTGCTTTACAGGAGAGTCTTACACAGTACTGGGTAGGCAAAGCTTAACCTTTAGCATACTGAGACTGCTTCACTGGAGAGTGTTACACAGTACTGGGTAGGCAAAGCTTAACCTTTAGCACACCGAGACTGCTTCAGTGGAGAGTGTTACACAGTACTGGGTACACAAAGCTTAACCTTTAGCACACCGAGACTGCTTCACAGGAGAGTCTTACACAGTACTGGGTAGGCAAAGCTTAACCTTTAGCATACTGAGACTGCTTCACTGGAGAGTGTTACACAGTACTGGGTAGGCAAAGCTTAACCTTTAGCACACCGAGACTGCTTTACAAGAGAGTCTTACACAGTACTGGGTACGCAAAGCTTAACCTTTAGCATACTGAGACTGCTTTACGGGAGAGTCTTACACAGTACTGGGTAGGCAAAGCTTAACCTTTAGCACACCGAGACTGCTTCTCGACAGAGTCTTATAGTACAGTACTGGGTAGATAAAGCTTAACCTTTAGCACACCGAGACTACTTAACAGAGGAGGTGCTTTACTTGTTTATTTGTTTGTTTGTTTGTTTGTTTGTCTCAGCCGATGTTACGTTAGATGAGGGACAGCAATACTGGGAGGTGCCTTATTTGTTTGCTTGTTTGTTTGTTTGTCTCAGCTGATGTAACGTTAGATGAGGGACAGCATTACTGGGAAGCGCTTGACTTGTTTGTTTGTTTGTTTGTCTCAGCTGATGTGACGTTAGACGAGGGACAACACTACTGGGAGGTGACGGCCCAGCCTGAGTGTAAGTCCTACACCCTGGGCGTGGCCTATAGAAACCTGGGCAAGTTTGATCAGCTGGGGAAAACCAACACGTCCTGGTGCCTCCATGTCAACAACTGGCTTCAGGTTTGTTTGCTTGTTTGTTTGTTTATTTATTTATAATCTCCTTTAGTGATACAACATTGTGTCTAATCCTGAAGTCCTTGTTTACAGTACTTTTCAAATAACAGAGCACACAGCATAAGTACTGCACTGATGGTCTCTCTCATTTGGACTTCGGTTGGAGAGGTAAAAGGCAGTGGAAGGAGAGGGATGGGCTCTGCCTTCCCATACTGTGCCCTTAAGACACAGTGGATAAACAACCTACTACCCCTACAGCCTCAAAGGCTTACCTTTACAGTTCAGATCTCGAATTACTGTCCGTCTACATGCATGTAATTCGAGGTCGCGGAAACACGATTAAATACATGCATTTCTGAATTAATATTAAAATGCATGAATGTTCAATATAGACATGTAATTGTGTGTGGTTATGTGTTATAGATAGCCACATAGGATTGCAGCTAATTAGTACACACAGTTTAAAAAACATGTACATGGCTTTTTCACGAGTTTTAACAGCGTGTTACAATGGCTTTTACACAGCTTATAATCACGATTTAAACACGATTTATACGACTTTTGCACAAGTTAAAACTGTGTGTAAAATGCATGGGAAGGAAAGTTAATCAAGTAGCTTTTAATTACCTTTTTCCACAGAACACCATGTCAGCAAAGCACAACAACAAGTCCAAACAGCTGGACGTGCCCATCCCGGAGAGAATAGGGGTGTACCTGGACTACGACAACCTGGTCCTCTCCTTCCACGACGCCGAGACCAAACAACTGCTGCACCAGTTCAAGGCCAAGTTCCAGCAGCCCGTACTTCCCGCCTTCATGACGTGGTGCGGTGGTCTATCGGTACAGACGGGACTGCAAGTCCCAAGCAACCTGGAGTTCAAGACGGTGCAAGAATCCAAGAAAGTTTCACCAGCGTCTTCAGAACTGTCTGTGGTAGAATGATGTTGATAGCGTTTCTTAGTGATGTTTTTGTAAGATGTGCAGAGAAGTAAATTGCAGCCTTAAGATGCATGTAAGAAATTTTATAGACCTTGCACGGATCCCATTGCATGCTGGGAGATGCTGAGCACTATGGGTAATTCTGGGGTAAACAAAATTCATGACAACATAGACCAGACCATGCACTGTATAATGTGTTTTCATGATGATTTTGTTTGCCCCCTGTACTACCCATAGTGCCCTGCATCTCCCAGCATGCAATGGAATCCGTGGAAAGGTCTAATGTAAAAGTGTGCTACCGCCTTGTGCTAATCATGAACAGGAAAAATGTGGCAGCTTTTAACTAAATGCAATAGAAATGAAGGATTAATTAGTGGTTTGCTGAAGCAAAGTTGAACTGTAATTTCCAACACAACAAATTGGACTTATCCAAATTTTCGAACTGTACAACTCCAGTCTTTGTCAAGGAATGAGCAATTCACTGCTCATTTCTTGACTGGAGTTGGATAGCACGTACTGCGCCTGTGCAAAACCCTGATTATTCACGTTTTTCGTTGGATGTTTGGTCAACGTTGCATCAAAATTTTGCCTGTTGCAGACGATATCTTTTCCTATACAACATCTGAAAACTACAGACAGGCTGTCAACCTTATATGCTCTAATACAACCTTATATGAGACGTTCTGCCAAAGTGCTATGCACAATACATTACAGGTTTCGCGCAGGTGCAATACGTTCTGCCGACGTGCTGAGTTGGATGGTTTAAAATTGAGGTAAATCCGATTTCTGTGTCAGAAATCCCAGTTCAGCCTCGTTTTTCAATGATTTCTAAACACAGATGAACTTTCAAGCTAATAGTGATATGCTGTGTGCACCTGAAAAATTAACTTATACACCCGCCAAAATAGTGGAAACTAGTATGCGATTTTAAATGTATCATACTCTAACAGTATTATTCAGTTTTGATTTATTTGTTCTTCATCGTACCGTCCAAGCATAAAACAATGCATTTTTAACTATTTCATTTCAAACATATATTAAAGTTTGTTGTTGATATCTGTAAATTGTAATCTTTTGTTTACATGTCATGTCATATTTGGCTTCATTTATGTATATATTGAAAAACTAGTGAACTTGTGACGGTGTAAAAAATTTCATTCATATCTCTAGCTTGTCATAAACTTATTATTTTTGTCAGTATTTCAAGTCTTTTTATCTACTATGAAGAATATTTGCAACATGCGGCAAACACAAAACTAATATTTACACTCAGGTTCTTTGCCTTAGCACGTAACCAGAACATACTGCGCCTACACGAAGCCCGGATTTTTCATGGTTTTTGCTGGATGTTGGGTCAGAGTTTTGCCTGTTGCAGACAATATGTTTTCCGACACAACATTTGAAAACTACAGACGGGATGTCAACCTTATATACGCGAATACGACCTTATATGAGACGTTCTGCCAAAGTGCTATGCACAATACGGGTTTCGTGCAGGCGCAGTACGTTCCGGTTACGTGCTCTTTGCCATTGATCTCAAAACTTCTGCACCTTAACCACAATATTGAAGTCACCACAATTATCAGAACATTTCTTGAACTCTCATCAAATCCTGACAACTCCAACAGAATTGTATGAAAAGAAAGCTGCAGCTCAGCTAGACCATGTGAAGGTAAACATTATGCTTTGCAAATGCCTTTCTAGTTATGTGCTGTTTTCTGATTGCATATCAGTTATAAAACAGTTAGAAACCGGGTACAAACATAACCAGAAAGCAGCACATTGAGAACCACAAAAACTGGCCCGAAAGTCTGCTAAGGAGGCTACAATCTGTAGGCAAGTTCTGGATTAGGCTTAACTTAAACATATTGCAAGGGTGCTGTTCAGGCTGGTACTAGAGAGCTACAAGGCTAAGAAACAAGATACTGCCATGCTCAGGTCTGCCATCTCAGGACAATTCCACTGCCTTACACCTGTAGAACAGCAACTGTCAATCATGATGATGTCACTAAAATCAACTGTCAATCATGAGACGACACTATATCAATTGCCCATCCTGTTGATGTCAATGTATCAACTGTCAATCATGATGACGTCATTAAATCAACTGTCAATCATGAGACGACACTATATCAGCTGTCAATCACTATGATGTTAAAATCCACTGTCAATAATTGAACGATGCTATATAAACTGTCAATTGTGTTGATGTCAATATATCAGCTGTCAATCATGATGAAGTCACTAAATCAACTGTCAATAATGATGACATCACTAAATCAACTGTCAATCATGATGACATCACTAAATCAACTGTCAATCATGGAACGACACTATATCAACTGTCAATCGTGTTGATGTTAATATATCAGCTGTCAATCATGATGACGTCACTAAATCAACTGTCAATCATGATGATGTCACTAAATCAACTGTCAATCATGATGATGTCACTAAATCAACTGTCAATCATGATGACATCACTAAGTCAACTGTCAATCATGATGATGTCACTAAATCAACTGTTAATCATGATGACATCCTTAAATCATTGTCAATCATGATGACGTCACTAAATCAACTGTCAATCATGATGACATCACTAAATCAACCGTCAATCATGATGACGTCACTAAAATCAACTGTCAATCATGATGATGTCATTAAATTAACTGTCAATCATGATGACCTCATTATATCAACTGTCAATCATGATGACATCACTAAATCAACTGTCAATCATGAGACAACACTATATCAATTCTCAGTCGTGTTGACGTCGATGTATCAACTGTCAATCATGATAACGTCCCTAAATCAATTATGACGTCCCAAAATCAACTGTCAATCATGATGACGTCACTAAATCAATGGTCAGTCATGACGTCACCATATCAACTGTCAATCATGATACCACTATCAACTGTCAATCATGATATCACTGGAATGGTCGGAAAAATGAGCTAATATACTTAGCACACATGTGTCTACTACTTGTGACAAACAACAATGCTGGATTTTCTGTTGAAATTAGAGGAAGCATATTTCTGTGTGTAATTCTATGTCTTGTAGTAGAAAATTATGATCACAGTTCTTTATTGCTAGATGTGTAAATACATAATCTCACTGTACTTAACAGATAGGTCGTTTGCATTATACTTATGAAGATTTTTCAAATTGATATTCTTAGTCTGTGCAGCAAACAGCCTGTCAGTGGTTTGTAAGTTTTGTTTTTATGTATTTGAGTATTAGAGTCGTTCGTGTATTAGCATTTAATCATTTTGTGAAGTATTGGTAGCATAGATTGACAATTCAATAGTGCAGAATGCAGATGCCTCACAATTCTGTAAAATTTTGAAAGAGTAAAATAAAGTCATGCCTTTTGTGTAGTTTCCTTGTTTTACCTTCTTAGATGGTTTCTACGGGGAAGGCAACATACATGTGGTACATACTTTCATTCAGGAGATGTTTTATTAGCACTGCATTCAACTCTAAACTAGAGGTCCACGATCTCATACCTTCGCCAAATGAGGTTGCCCTTTATGACTGACGAATTATAGATTTCCCCCTAACTATGCAAATAAGATCCTCATTTGCATGTTAATATTCTCCCAATGACATTGTTATCTTAACAAAGAAGGTAATTCTAGCATTTCCTCAAAAATTATGCAAATGAGGTGCTGATTTGAATAAGTTATGTTGAATGATGTTCACCTCCAGTCAACTTCGAAATGCGCAAGTATGAAATTGCCAACATCAACCACTATGGAATTATAGTACTTTCTCATTAATTATGCAAATTAGGTTTTCAATTACATAATTAATATATGGCGATGTTCCTCTCATTATTAATTACACATGTCATAAAGTATAATAGTCCTATCATGGAAGGTAGCTGAATTATAGAATTCCCTTAGTATTTATGCAAATTAGATCCTAATTTGCATAATTGTCATCTCATTATGTCAAGCATCACTTAAGCTACCTACATACCAAATATCAAGACGATCTGTCGACCGTTAATTGAGTTATCCTACTTTAAATATTTTCATACAAATGCTCTTGCAGTTCCAGTGCAAACCGTTGTGACGTGAAGAGAGATTTGGAGTAAAGAAAGAGTCTCTTTATTCAGCGATAGATTCCCAAATGACATAGTAGGTATCGTTTACAACGTATAAAGTTAGAATTCAAAGACTTACTGGCAACTACAGCTTCACAAAATGTAATTTACAACCTGACATCTATGCCCGAAATAGATTATACCTTCATGAATGAAAACACAAGAACTAAATACGTCGACGTTTTTTTTGTTTACATTCCAGAGGTGAATGTTTACAGGCAATTGAGCAGGCCGTGGCTCTATGACGTCACCACGCACCTGGCATCCCCCATGACAACAAACCGCGTCGCATGGCAACAAGAAGTTCAAAGTTCAACACAGCCGCGTAAGTGTTACGTCACTATCGCACCTGGTATTCCCCCAGGCGACACTTCCGCATTACGTGGCGACTGAAACTAAGGAGACAGTGTTATCTGGAAACAGCCCGATCACCATGTCGAACATACTGCGTGTTGCGGGGATCCTTCTCCCTGCAGACGTGCAATGCCGGAGGTTTGTGGCGGCTAACAGGTATGACCTGGCCGAGACGGGGTACGGCCGCGCCCTTCTGGCCGCCATGTCTGATATGGACAGGCTGCAGGAAGTGGAGGTACTGAAGAGCCTGGGAGACTTGAACGTGGAGAAAGGAAGACTCCACAAGACCGAAGCTCCGCGGAACTTGGAGCGGGGCCTGAACCTGTACAGGGCCGCGCTGCTCCGGTGTGAGGACCCGGGGGAAGGCAAGTCTCTCCAACATAGGGTCAACCTCGCCGAGAAACTCAGACAGAAAACGTCCATAGCTGGATCAACCAGGAACACAAACATTGATTCTGTTGTGAGGACGGCAGAAATCTTTCATGACTTGGATAAGAAATGGGCTAGTAGTGGCCATATGGACTCCATCTTAGAGGGATACACTAAGGTCCTTGTAGAAGGAATAGCGGAGAGGAACAATCTGTTCGAAGTAGAAGCTATAAAAAGTCTCGGAGACGTGAACCTTAAGAGAGGAAGAGACTTAAAGGAGCCCAGACACTTGACCAAGGCTACAGCCCTGTACAGTACAGCCCTGGAGCGATGTGACGATCCACATGGGAAAACCGTCCTCACACATCGCTTATTGCACGCAGCAAAAGTCAGGAAGGACATGGCGGAAAGAAGGAGACGCCCGGTAAGTGTTTTGCTTCCTAAAATAACATTTTGTGCTTTTATGCCGTTGCCAACATGTTCATCAGGTTCGTTTAGGTGCTAAGCCTCCTCATTGTAAATCTATTGTTAAATGAACATTTGGTCAATTGTTCACTATAATTATTTGTTAGTTCAGACGTTAAGCTTGCTTCAATTAAATTGTTACTTTTTAGCTGCTCCTGAGGGGCAAAAACACAAACATTTTGGTGCCAACCGGACCTACCAAGGTCACTTCGACTATTCCTCAAGGTCATGGCCTCCCTACAGAAGACAATTCCAGGTAAGTTACATCAATCTAGTTTTCAAGTCTTTTGTAAAACGAATTCACCCATGCTGATATACTACGTCATTTATTTCTCACTCTACGGCAAATATGTATCACCTGATCGTTTTGTTTCAGGGTGTACATAGACCAGTTACAAAAGGGCTGCAAGGCCCTGCAGACAGGAGACCTGGACACGGCAGAACAGAACTTTGCAGCTGCGCTCAAGGCCGTCCATTTCAAACGTACGTACCTAAAAAAAGTCGAAACACAGTATTTTAAATCTAATTGTATAGCATAGTATAGCATTGTGTTTAGTGTCTTGCTGTTGAAGTATGATTCATATCGCAATTCTAATATTTCTTAATCACAATAACCCAGAGACAAAGTAGTACAACAATTTATTCATTCATTCATCCAATGATGAAATATGCAACGCACTAAAGGTAGATAAATAGATTTTCGATAGTGCTAAAAAAGTAAACAAACCACCAGTTTAAAGACTTCTAATTTCTATTCATACAACTTGAAATACTAGTGATAAATGAAATGTAGCCAAGTGTCTTTATTCCCTAAATGGCTGTTTCCTTAGAACCAAATAAAGACCAATACAAGAAAGAGACGGACGCCCTGTGCAGGTTAAGCGATGTCTACCTGGAAAGAGGAAAGAAGTCAAAAGACGGAAGTGACTTCACCAAGGCTGCAGCGCTCCGTAATGCCGCACTGGTCAGAGCAAAGGCAGAAGACAGAGAGGACATCAAACAAACGACCATGCAAGTTAGCAAGTTATTTGTTGAGCACGTGCTGGGTATAAAGCATGCAGTGGACATCGGTGATACAGAGAAACACAAATCAATACTGAAGAAAGATCGAGAGCAGGTAGAAGAACAGATGAAACGAATCGAGCAGGAGGTCGATCCTTACAGTCTTGATGACGATGATTCAAAGATAAGAGAAGTGGAGAAGCAGAGAGCGGAAGCGATCATAACATTGTTCCAAACAATTGTTGAACAGAGAAAAACGTTCATAGCCGGTCTTGTAGATGAATGTATGGCGGTAATGGGTCCCCCTCCCTGTAAGTACGCCATGATAGGCCTGGGTTCACAGGCCACAGGATTGGTAACCCCGTACTCTGATCTGGAGTTCGCCATCCTGATAGAGGAAGAAACAGAGAGTAACGTTCAGTATTTCCGCAACCTCACTCATTATCTGCATCTCAAAGTCATCAACCTGGGAGAAACCATCCTCCCGGCCATGGCGATTAAGTCGCTCAATGATTTTTCTAAAGACCCACCGAACAGCTGGTTCTACGACTCTGTAACGCCGCGCGGGTTCGCGTTTGACGGAGCCATGCCGCATGCATGTAAGACTCCACTGGGCAGGGGTGAAACAGCTGAACTTATTCACACACCAAGCGAGATGAACAGAATCATGCAAGACGACTTGACTGTGCACATAAAGAAAGGCTACCATCTCGCCAGCATATTGGGGAATGTGTGTTTGATAACAGGAGAGCAGGACTTGGTCGATGTGTATTCCGCCTTGTGGACTCAGCAACTCGAAAGTAGTGAAGGGGCAATATTATTGCTGCAAGCATTGGTCATAATGACGGAAGATACAAATATCCAAACATTTAAAGACAATGTGCCAACATCTAGACTGCTGCATGTGAAGAAAAAAATCTATCGATTTTCGACCCTTGCAGTGTCATGTTGGGCACTCCTCAACAATATACAACCCACAACAATATGGGAGACTATTCAGAAGATGAAAATGAACGGAATCATCAACAGTGAGAACGCACATCACTTGATGGTGCTGGTCAGCATCTCAGCAGAACTGAGGCTGCGGACATACATGAAGAACCGTGGACAGGTGGAGAACATGTCAGCCTTATCGTCCATATCTGCGAACACAGATATGGGGGAGAAGTTGAAGAAAGTGTTTTACTTCTCCAATACCAAACAACTGATGAGGTACTATTACACAGCAAGGCCATTAAAAGTATCAATTCCACGATTTATCCAACTCCGCACATCGACGGCACAACTGCCTGTTCTGTTTGACAACTCACCACAGTTACAAGCTGACGTATATGAAAGTCTGTGCGAGTACAAAAATGCAAAATTATGCGCGGAACGGGCACTACAGAATGAGGTTTCTACACACGGTGAAAGAAAAGCACATCCTGACATCGCCAACTCACTCCATAACTTGGCTAGAGCCTGTATGAACCTTAGTGATCACAGAAAGGCCGCCAGTTATTATGAACAGTCACTACAGATGTTGCGGAGTATCCACGGTAATGGCACTGAACATCCTGACATCGCAGAGTCACTAAGCAACTTTGGTACCTTGTGGCTGAAATTTGGTGATCACAGAAAGGCCGTCAGCTATTACGAACAGTCACTACAGATGAGGCGGAGTATTCATGGCGAGGACACTGCACATCCTGACATCGCAGAGTCACTCAACAACTTAGGTGTTGCCTGGTGGAAACTTGGTGATTACAGAAAAGCCGTCAGATATCATGAACAGGCACTACAGATGTGGCGGAGGATCCATGGTGAGGGCACTGAACATCCTGACATCGCCTCGTCACTTAACAACTTGGGCCTCGCCTGGTTTAACATTGGTAATCACAAAAAGGCCACCAGCTGTTATGAACAGTCACTACAGATGAGGCGGAGTATCCATGGTGAGGACACTGAACATCCTGACATCGCAATGTCACTCAACAACTTGGGTAACACCTGGTGTAAACTTGGTGATTACAGAAAGGCCGTCAGCTATTTTAAACAGTCACTACAGATGTACCGGAGTATCCATGGTGAGGACACTGAACATCCTGACATCGCCACGTCACTCAACAACTTAGGCTTCGCCTGGAGGAACCTTGGTGATCACAGAAAGGCCGTCAGCTATTATGAGCAGGCACTACAGATGAGGCGGGGTATCTATGGTGAGGGCATCGCACATCCTGACATCGCCGATTCACTTAACAACTTGGGCAACGCCTGGTCTAACACCGGTAATGACAAAATGGCCGCCAACTATTATGAACAGTCACTACAGATGAGGCGGCGTATCCATGGTGAGGACACTGAACATCATGACATCGCCTCGTCACTTAACAACTTGGGCCTCAGCTGGAGTGACCTTGGTGATCACAGAAAGGCCGTCAGCTATCATGAACAGGCACTACAGATGGAGCGGAGTATCCATGGTGAGTACACTGAACATCCTGACATCGCAGAGTCACTTAACAACTTGGGTTCTGCCTGGTGTAAACTTGGTAATCACAGAAAGACCGTCAGCTATTATGAAAAGTCACTACAGATGAGGCGGAGAATCTATGGTGAGGACACTGAACATCCTGACATCGCCGGGTCACTTAACAACTTGGGTGTATTTTGGGGGATTCTTGGTGACTACAGAAAGGCCGTCAGCTATTTTGAGCAGGCACTACAGATGAAGAGGAGTATCTATGGTGAGGATGACGAACATCCTGACGTTACAAAGACACTCCTGGCGCTGACTCTGGCTCGTACATTTTTTAACTCCGGCGATTACAGAGAGGCCGCCAACTATCAAAAATAGTCACTAGAAACGTGGTCGGGAGTTGAATATAATGAAACTACATGATGACATTTGCTACATGTATAACGTTAGATGAAATAAAATTTTATAGTGAACTTGATCATATATACTGCATAATTTTAGTGAGGCAAAAAAATACTGACACGGTCAAAACTGCTGATGATTTTTAGTCGCCAGTCCCTCTATTAAATTAAACAGCCAAACAAACAAACAAACAAACAAACAAGACAATAGAGGATAAAGAGACTGGGCAAAACAGACAAGACAGATTCGAGACTAGAGACTCGGGATAGGAGAAGGAGCAGACAGTATGGAATCGAGTATTATATTCTCGGCCTACGACAAATCTCAGTCTGTCTTACTCTAGGATCGTCCTTTACACAAGTTTATTTATCAAAGAAAAATCTATACCTAATCTATCTATCCATAAGTTTATTGCCATCGTTAAGTATGTACTTAGAGTAGAGAAAATATTGCGACACTTAAGAACAAAATATGTAAGCACAACGAAAATGTGAACCTTTTAACTTAGTTTTGTAATGTCAACTGATTGCTACTACGTGTATTTATATGTTTAGTCTATGTACACCTCTTTGTTTTGTATGTTTTTATTTATCTGAATAAAGTTTGAAAAAAAAAGAAAAAGAAAAAAAAGAAAAATCGATGCATTCTTAAAGCTGCTTAAGCTGAACTTTTTAGTCGTGAGTGATACTACTCTAACTATAATGGTAATAACATGAAGAAATTGCGTCAGGAATGTATTACATTGTCTCGTTTTTGAAGTGAGTTGTATACAAATTGGCCTACATAGGTGGATATATTGACAGGGCATGATAATAACATATTGAATATCTCTGTTTTTGTACAAGGTAGCGTTATATCGGTCTTACATGCAATAGACTGTAACAATTTCTGTCGGTCTTCATCATATGTTGGACAATCTATCATGAAATGAAATTCATTTTCAACATCTGTATGACATGTGGGACACAATCTCTTTTTGGCTGGTGTGTTAAAGTGGCGGCCCTTTTCGATTAGCAAAGGGTGGGCGCTAATCCTAAGTTTTGTAATGCTATTTCTAAACGATTTGTTTTGAATTGATGAGAGATAGTTTTCCAGACAGAATTGTGTTTTGATTTTGCAATAGGTGTTGAGTTTGGTGAGATTCTTTATTTCTTGTCTCCAGCCAGAGAGAAATGTGTTTTCCAGACGATCCTTGAAGATATTTCCAAACTGGTTGGCATTAACGGCAGTGAAATCGCTTCCTCCCTGGCTGTGGCAAAGCCGTTCAGATCGCCAACTTGACCTTAAGGGGCCGTCACATTGCGCGAAAATCGATCGGCCGACGAGTTGTCGAGCTCTAAACGATATTTACGGCAGTAGTACGCCCGATGTTTCGTCGAGCATAGCGTGAATTTTAGGGATCGCCGGCGATTTTTAGGAGTCGGCCGAAGCTCGCTGACACACACAGTGACGCCCACAATAATTGTCTAGCTGCTAAGCTCCCAGAAGATCACGTGGATTACTTCATCAGAAGGAGTCCGTTCTTTGTACATCTTGTGAGAAAGATGAAAAGATATTTTTAAAGATTTAGATGGGGGCCGCGGAGACACTTAGTTCTCCCGGTATCATTCAAAGCTGATTTGTCAGTAAGACAGATGGCTTTCGTAAGTATGACAGTTTTATGGACTTTCATAATCGACTATTGACTCTGACGTCGCGACCATGTCAATATCCCCGTTTTCTTTAACAGATTCTTTATAGACTCAAAAACAGTACAGAGACTTTCGTATGGTCTACTAAAACTAAGACCGAACGAAACTACTAGTAAATACATAGAGGGGGTGTTAGCCCATTTTAGAATACCGCCGCGCCGCGTGCCTGTAAAGCTGGTGTTATACCAGCAGTTATACCGGCTATACAGATACAGAAGAAGCAAACTCAATGTTACTTTGAACACCCCCCCCCCACACACACACACAAACAATAACTTCAGTTACAGTTGGCGTCATAATGTTTACCTCGCAAAGTAAGGAGTAACGACCGGGGCCAGGCGACTCTGGCATTTTGTTTTAGATGCATAATTGTCATCTAATCATGTCAAGCATCACTTAAACTACCTACATACCAAATATCAAGACGATCCGTCGACCGTTTATTGAGTTATCCTACTTTAAACATTTTCATACAAATGCTTCTGCAGTTCCAGTGCAAGCCGGGGGCCCAAACTTACGTCACTTCTTCCCGAGGATAAGAGCTACCTACCATCCAAAAATCACCACCCTAGCATGTCCAGATCACGAGATATCAAAACCGTAAGTTCCGTTGCAGTATCATAACAAGCCGCCAGGGGGCTTAAAATCTAATCGTTTCGAGGTCTCATCAAGACCTACCCACCTACGAAGTATCAAGATAATCCTTCTAAGCCTTCTCAAGTTATGCTGTTAACACACAGACACACACACAGACACACGGCCACGAAAACATAACCTTCTTGGCGAAGGTAACAAAGGAAAATAAAATGGGAGAGGGGACACTCTTGACATTTTCATAAACGTGGTTTGCAATGTGGTTGGATATAGATAGGTGGCGCTTTTGTACGGTGCACAGACTCGGCAGTGTAGCACTGCATTCACCTTTATTGGACAAAGGAAAATCAAATGGGAGAGGGGGCACTCTTGACATTTTCATAAACATGGTTTGCAATGTGTTTAGATATAGATAGGTGGCGCTTTTGTACGGTGCACAGACTCGGCAGTTAAGCACTGCCATTCACCTTTGGACAAAGGAAAATCAAATGGGGGAGGGGGCACTCTTGAAATTTTCATAAACGTGGTTTGCAATGTGGTTGGATATAGATAGGTGTCGCTTTTGTACGGTAGACAGACTCGGCAGTTTAGCTAGCGAGCCTACTACAAAACCTTTTGAAGATAAAACCAAGGACTTTTAAAACCTCCTTGATGAAACTTAAGTTCGGAGAACACCAGTATCTACCAATTAAGACCCCTGTGGTTAAAATTTGTATCGTTAATGGTTTATGTCCGTAATTAGATTACCAGCTTCATATTACAATGTACATGTAATTAGAACAGGGCCGTTTGGTCCACCTGTGCAAAAAAAAAAAAAACACGTTTGGCCAGGTCCGTTCAAAATGGCGCTTTCCTACGACATGGATATAATAACTCTTGCCAGTCTTGGATGATTTTTCGCAACTTCCCTGGACTTATTTGGAGTTTTTGTCGGTAGAATATTTTCCTTAAGTGTGCAGCATGAACGTTGGGGAGTTTTTGCTGTGGATTTGCGTCGTTTACGTGACATATTTTAGAGAAAAGGCGGATTTCGAATTCCTGACCTGGTGGATTTTGGAGAAGACGACAAAAATGGCGAGACAGTTGAAAGAGCTGCGTGGTTCGTAGTCGACTTCGACTGTTGCTAGAGGTAAACTAACGAATTGTTTGGCTGACATTATTCCCTAGCAACTAGCAACTAGTAAGAGTAAAGTTATGTTCCATAAGAAATGGTGTAATTCTGTAATTTGAAAGCGACCATTTTTGATTTAAGACTTTGAAAACGTCAAATCATTTTGCCGCATTTTTAAAAGCATTTTCCATGTGCGGTGTGCTTGTAGACTATTACATGCATGTGACTGTATGTCTTATTTGTCGATTGTACAACGTGTTGAGTTCATATTTGTAAAAAAAAGAATGCTCTAACAAAAACTTTCGTTTCTTTATCTCCACGAGGTTCTCATGTCTGAAGTTCGTTGACAAGACTGGATTGAACCAGAGCAGGTGATTTGAAGACCCAAGAGGAATATCAGGTGAGAAAAAATCCTTCTGAATTTTACCTACCATTTTCTCTGTGTTATTTGCGACAAATGTGTAACTTCTAAAGTCTATATAGTTAGGTGGCTGCTGGCAGTAGTGAGGACTCCTGTCTGAACCTGACAAGACTGGATTTGATAAGACCAGCTGCAGGTAATTTGAAGACCCCAGAGGAATATCAGGTAAGAAAATCTCAATTCTGCATTTTACCAACTATATACTTCATGTTACTTGAGACAAGTGTGTAACTTATGATGTTGTATAGTTAGGTGTCTCTGTGGTGATTTCTCTCTAAACCTGACAAGAGAAGATTGGACCAGACCAGACCTTGAGATTTAAAGACCCCAGAGGAATATTAGGTGAGAAAAATCTGAATTCTGCATTTTACCTACCATATACTTCATGTTACTTGAGACAAGTGTGTAACTTAAAATGTTGTATAGTTAGGTGGCTGCTGATCGGATGCAGTAGTGAGGACTCCTGTCTGAACCTGACAAGACTGGATTTGACCTGACCAGGCGAATTGAAGACCCAAGAGGAATATCAGGTGAGAAAAATCTGAATTCTGCATTTTACCTACCATATACTTGGTGTAATTTGCGACAAATGTGTAACTTCTAATGTCTATATAGTTAGGTGGCTGCTGGCAGTAGTGAGGACTTCTGTCTGTACCTGACAAGACTGGATTTGACAAGACCAGGTGATTTGAAGACCCCAGAGGAATATCAGGTAAGAAAATCTCAATTCTGCCTTTTACCTACTATACACATACAAGTGTGTAACTTATGATGTATCGTTAGGTGTCTCCTGACTGATGCACTAGTGGTGACTTCTCTCTAAACCTGACAAGAGAAGATTGGACCAGACCAAACCTGGAGATTTAAAGACCCCAGAGGAATATCAGGTAAGAAAAATCTAAATTCTGCATTTTACTTACCCATTTACTTGGTGTTATCTCAGACATTTGTGTATAACTTGAAATGTTGTATAGTTAGGTGGCTGCTGATCGAATGCAGAAGTGAGGACTCCTGTCTGAACCTGACAAGACTGGATTTGACCTGACCAGGCGATTTGAAGACCCAAGAGGAATATCAGGTGAGAAAAATCTCAATTCTGCATTTTACATACCATATACTTGGTGTAATTTGCGACAAATGTGTAACTTCTAATGTCTATATAGTTAGGTGGCTGCTGGCAGTAGTGAGAACTTCTGTCTGTACCTGATTTGACTGGATTTGACAAGACGAGGTGATTTGAAGACAACAGATGAATATCAGGTAAGAAAAATCTCAATTCTGCCTTTTACCTACTATGTACTTCATGTTACTTGAGACAAGTGTGTAACTTCTGATGTTGTATAGTTAGGTGTCTCCTGACTGATGCACTAGTGGTGACTTCTCTCTAAACCTGACAAGAGAAGATTGGACCAGACCAGACCAGGTGATTTGAAGACCCCAGAGGAATATTAGGTGAGAAAAATCTGAATTCTGCATTTTACCTACCATATACTTGGTGTAATTTGAGAAAAATGTGTAACTTTTAATTTCTATATAGTTAGGTGGCTGCTGGCAGTAGTGAGGACTCCTGTTTGAACCTGACAAGACTGGATTTGACAAGACCAGGTGATTTGAAGACCCCAGAGGAATATCAGGTGAGAAAAATCTCAATTCTGCATTTTACCTATACCATTTACTTGGTGTTATCTCAGACATCTGTGTGTAACTTAAAATGTTGTATAGTTAGGTGGCTGCTGATCGGATGCAGCAGTGAGGACTCCTGTCTGTACCTGACAAGACTGGATTTGATAAGACCAGGTGATTTGAAGACCCAAGTGGAATATCAGGTGAGAAAAAATCCTTCTGAATTTTACCTACCATTTTCTTGGTGTTATTTGCGACAAATGTGTAACTTCTAATGTCTACATAGTGAGGTGGCTGTTGGCAGTAGTGAGGACTCCTGTCTGAACCTGATTTGACTTGATTGGACAAGACGAGGTGATTTTAACACCCCAGAGGAATATCAGGTAAGAAAATCTCAATTCTACCTTTTACCTACCATATACTTCATGTTACTTGAGACAAGTGTGTAACTTATGATGTTGTATAGTTAGGTGTCTCCTGACTGATGCACTAGTGGTGACTTCTCTCTAAACCTGACAAGAGAAGATTGGACCAGACCAAACCTGGAGATTTAAAGACCCCAGATGAATATCAGGTGAGAAAAATCTGAATTTTACTCACCATCTACTTCATGTTTTTTGAAACAAGTGCATAACTTCTAATGTCTATATAGACAGGTGGCCGCTGACTAATGATGACTGTCTCAACCTGACAAGACTGGCTTGGAGAAGACCAGGTGATTTGGAGACAGAAGAGCAAGATAACAACATCCACAGGTGAGACAATGCTCTCCAAGATTCGTTTGACTGTAGCACTCGTGCAACTTTAACTCATTCGGATCTTACATTTTATAGAAATAACACACAACCAGCAAAACACATTTCACATTAATTTTGTGTTGCTTTACTTGAATGGATTACTAATGGCTTTATCATTGAGCACATGTCAACATTTCTAGGAAGAGGCAAAGTAAAAGGCCACATGCAAGACTTTGTCATCTTTACCTGGTTTCTAGTTGACTATTTTTGCCTTGCATCAATTCTTCTTTTATATGAAGGTGTCATGAGGGTCAGCAGTCCTGATGTTCCAGTCCAAACCAGACAAGACGAGGGCTCAGCAAACCAGTTGACTTGAAGGTGAAAACACAGAGTGAAGTGAAGAGTTTGTTCAGGTGAGACAATGCTTTACAACTTTCTTTTTTCTATATGTTAAGAACTTGGAAGCATACCATAATGCTATTGACACTTTGTATATATTATCTAAGCAATTTAGGCCTGGAATAGTTTAATTGTGTAGTCTTAGAATCTTTTATGGTTAGTCAGAGTTGTATGGAATGTATTTTTTCCTTTGGCATCAAACTAATTATTCTTTATATATGAGTTAGCAGTGTCCTGACTCCTGACTTTCCTGTCCTGACTGGGAGAAATTGGCAACTTCTGTCCAAACCAGACCAGATGAGGGCTCGGCAAACCAGTTGACTTAAAGACACAGAATGAAGCGAATAGTCCGTACAGGTGAGACAATGCTTTACAAGTTACATGGATTTTCTTGTGTATCTAAATTTGGCATATGATTTTTCTGAATGTGTATTTCTTTTACACCCTAGGCTATCGGATGCTGAGACTTTACCTGACCGTGTTCCTGTGTGTGCTGTGGGACCTGTCTGCTATCCTGTGTACCTGTCCACGTTCCTGGAGGACCTGTACTAGTTCCTGTCCATATTCCAGGAGGATCTGTCTGTGTTCTCTTGCCCTATACCAAAGCAGGTGTTTTAGAACTGGAACAAATAAATGATGAAATGTATGTCCTGTGAGTTGTTCTTGTATGTAAGTTTGACATGGGATTTTTCTGAATGTGTATTTCTTTTACACCCTAGGTTATGGGAAGCTGAGACTGTACCTGACCAAGTCCTGTGTGTGCTGTGGGACCTGTCCACATTCCTGGAGGACCTGCCTGTGTTCCTGTCCATATTCCAGGAGGATCTGCCAGTGTTCCTGCCCATATTCCAGGAGGATGTTCCTGTGTTTCTGAGGGACGTGTCACCTATCTACTAGACAAGAGAACATCGGACTTGACTGTGAGTTGGCCTTCATTTATAGAACTCTTTCAAAGATGGGGAGGTCTGCATGCCGCACAGCGTAATCAGTCATTTTAGTTTTGCGTAATGCGAAGTCGGGTCGTTCTGATTTCACGTTAAACATTAAATGAGTAAAACATAAAGCATGCACGAATGAAGCGTGATACGGCGTCGTTGATTTGTAGAATTTTGCGCTGTGCCATTTGAATTGTGCATAATTCGAAGTCGAACTAAGTATAGTCGAGTTTAGCATCCAGTCTGTACGAATAAAGAGTAAAACTTTGCTGCTGCCTTCCAGAATTTAACGCAAAGCGCGATCGCGTCCTCCCATGCCTGCAGACCCCTAAAAATGACAATGAAAGACAGGGATAGGGCATCTCTCCGATCCTCTGAAATTTTAGTTCCAAACACCATCATGATTGTTGAAACTAGCCCTCCCTGCTATTTGTTGTCATTTGTGAAAAAGTTCGCATTTCTTATACTAATATGTAGTTTAAGGTTGTGGCTAACATATCCATTGCATATATGTCGGAGAACACAGTACATTTTCCTATTGAGGAGAGCACTTGCAATATTGTCTGTTGTTTCATTCTGTATGGCAATGGGGTACATTTTCCAAAGCATTAATTTTTCAACCAAAACGTTTCCCTGATATTGATCCACTTCATCATAATCCACATCCACCCTTTAAAAACTGTTTCTGAAAGGAAAATTGTCATTTTCCTGAATAATATGTTCATGACTAGATGGACAATTATTATAGCAACAAACTGTTTTGAAATTATATATAACAATACAATGCTGCAACGTTATGATTGGAGATGGAAATAAAATTCTAGGTGAATATGTAAGATGCAGTGAGTAATGACAGATACAAAATTGTAATGCCATCTGTCTATTTATTTCCAAGGGTTCAAAAACATAAATCCAATGTTACAAACTTACGAGAAAGCTATATATTAATAATACTTTCATGTTATTATTATTTGACAGAAGTAATAACATTGGCATTGTAATAACTAAAGAAGCTGGCCATATAAACCTGAAGGACAAGTGAAACATATTGAAGGCTGATAAAGATTCACATAATTTATGACAACTGGATGTCAAAATTTGGAAATGTTCGTGTATTTTTGATTTCATAATTTATCATTTATCTTTAGCAATTAATCACAAAAGTCATATAGCAAGTTAACAATACATAGCAAGTTAACAATACAAAGTGGAAAGACACAAAGTTAACATAGACTGAGATTGTAGTAAAATTTTTGAACATAAGCTGCAGCGATTGAAAGTGATAACGGCCCAATCCTACTTTTCGTCTAGTTTTGAAAACATACATAAAATGTTATGAAGTTCACATGCATGGTGGCTATGGTAACTATTGTGAACCTTTGGTTCGTTAATAATTAATCTCTCTTAGCCGAATATGCCTGAAAGATAGGTAAAACACAATCAAGATTATTAATGATAAAAAAAAATCCAGGTATTTAACAAAAATGATCGAAGGTTTTTGTTGATCATGAAGTGGATTTCAGGGAAAATACTCTGGTTGCATAAAGATTGTTGGAAGGCAATGTTGTGCTCTTTTCTGAATAGTGAAATGTACTACAGGTAAGCTGTGTGTGATTTTTGAAAGAGAGGAATTGGGTTTAAGAAATTGGCCGAACATCTACTTATTAGATAATACTTAAAATGTCTCAGTCAAGTCACAGATAGTTTAGATACTAGGTAGTATGACTAAACGGTACAGTAGATAGGCAATTGCAGTGTGAGGTTGACACATATTACGCCAAAGCAGTTATGTCAAAAAGCAGTTACTCAAGGAACAGGATATGATTTTGGAAACGGTCAGACGTTTCAGGTAGCATCCACTACCTTTCGTCAGTGACTCTGGAGAAAAATCGACTTCAGCAGGTTTATATCAAGCACGAAATGATGATTGACATGTAAATAAGGTGAAGACAAATTTTGAAAGAATTTGTCTTCACCTTTTTCACATGTCAATCTTGAAAGAATTTGCCTTCACCGTATTTACATATCAATCAACAGTTCGTGCTTATAAACCTGCTGAAGTCGATTTATCTCCAGAGTCACTGACAAAAGGTAGTGGGTGCTACCTGAAACGTCTGACCGTTTAATATCTAGTTGCTTGAGTAACTGCTTTTTGACATATCTTATTACCTGGATGTCTAACCTTCATCGACGTAGTTATAACAGTCGTTTAGGTAGGCACTTTAATAATGAAATGTAAAAAGGTAATGTAGACAGACACTTGCAGTGTGAGGTTGACACATATTAAACCAAAGCAGTTATAACAGTCTTTTAGGTAAGCAGTTTAATAATAATATGTAAAAAGGTACTGTAGACGGAAAGTTGCAGTGTGAGGTTGACACATATTACACCAAAGCAGTTATAACCGCCTTTTAGGTAGGCAGTTTAATAATAATATGTAAAAAGGTACTGTAGACATACAGTTGCAGTGTTAGGTTGACACATATTACACCAAAGCAGTTATAACAGTCTTTTAGGTAAGCAGTTTAATAATAATATGTAAAAAGGTACTGTAGACGGACAGTTGCAGTGTGAGGTTGACACATATTACACCAAAGCAGTTATAACAGTCTTTTAGGTAGGCAGTTTGATAATAATATGTAAAATTAAACTGTAGACAGACAGTGGCAGTGTGAGGTTGACACATTTTAGAGAGTTTGAGAACTTTGAAACAAGACAATCGTAACAACTAGTTTACCTAAAACGTTTCAGTGTGATACAAGTATTATTTTAGGACATATTGTAACATTGTAAATCTAGGGAAAGAACCCAAGAACTCTTTTTGAGTGAATAATCTCTGAAGAAATAATGGCAGGCTAGGGTTTAGTTTTGTTCGGCCGATTTCTTTTATGCCATGTAGTTTATCATACTTTGTTCTTACTGGTTATGTAGTTGTAGCAATAATAACCTCCTGTTCCAAAATGTCGGGCTTGTCTCAAGTTGATCTAGTGAATTTGGCAGTGATGTGTTACACTGACAGACTTCATTTGATGAGCTTCAGACTAAGCCTGGATTTGGAACAGGAGGTTTGAATTGTTACAAGTACATACACAGTGATAACAAAGTTTGATTGTGAGTCACTGCATGACAAAACACAATTCCTCTCTTTCTCTATGTTCCACACTTCCACCTCTTATCCCTGGGCTTAGCCTGGAGGAGAGACTTCTGTCCCAGGGTTCAAACTTACACATTCCTCGACTTTGCGTAGTAGAGTTGTTGACAAACAACTTTGTGCGTCATCAATCTTACTGTGCAAACGGAGAAGGATTTGTGTATTTTTGTTACCCTGGCCTGGAGGTTTTCTCTTCCTGGTCTTGAGGTCTAATTTTCCCGCCAAAAGTTAATTGGATTATCTTTTTCGCGCCAAAAAACTTAATATATATAGGGGAAATTGACCTTTGACCTTTTTGTAAATTTTTGTAAATTCCTCTCTCTGAATACCTTCCCCACACTTGTTACATTGTTCCAACACTTTGAATCTACTGGCACAGTTTTGTTACACTCTTCATTGCTTTCGATCTTTGCACTTAAACTTTTCCGAACACTTAGTGACTCTCGTGCTTACATCAGATCAGCCTTCCCAAACACTGAGTTAATTGAGTGAAACTTTCTCGCCAATACTTGTCACTCTCCTGTCAGCAATGCGTACAAAATGTGCTTCCCAGGGAATGTCTTTGCGGAGACACGGTGGTTCGACACACCAGCATATTGTACGCTTGACTGATCAGGAGAGTGACAAGTATTGGCGAGAAAGTTTCACTCAATTAACTCAGTGTTTGGGAAGGCTGATCTGATGTAAGCACGAGAGTCACTAAGTGTTCGGAAAAGTTTAAGTGCAAAGATCGAAAGCAATGAAGAGTGTAACAAACTGTACGAGTAGATTCAAAGTGTTGGAACAATGTAACAAGTGTAGAGAGAGGAATTTACAAAAAGGTCAAAGGTCAATTTCCCCTATATATTAAGTTTTTTGGCGCGAAAAAGATAATCCAATTAACTTTTGGCGGGAAAATTAGACCTCAAGACCAGGAAGAGAAAACCTCCAGGCCAGGGTAACAAAAATACACAAATCCTTCTCCGTTTGCACAGTAAGATTGATGACGCACAAAGTTGTCAACAAGTCTACTACGCAAAGTCAAAGAATGTGTAAGTTTGAACCCTGGGACAGAAGTCTCTCCTCCAGGCTAAGCCCAGGGATAAGAAGTGGAAGTGTGGAAGTATAGAACATAGAGAAAGAGAGGAATTGTGTTTTGTCATGCAGTGAAAAACTCACAATCAAACTTTGTTATCACTGTGTATGTACTTGTAACAATTCAAACCTCCTGTTCCAATTACAGGCTTAGTCTCAAGCTCATTAAATAAAGTCTGTCAGTGTAACACATCACTGTCAAACTCTACTAGATCAACATGAGACAAGCCCCAAATTTTGGAACAGGAGGTTAGTATGGCTACAACTACATAAACAGTAAGAACAAAGTCTGATAAACTACATGGCATAAAAGAAATCGGCCGAACAAAACTAAACCCTAGCCTGCCATTATTTCTTCAGAGATTATTCACTCAAAAGTTCTTTCCCCAGATTTACACTGTTACAATATGTCCTAAGATAATACTTGTATAACACTGAAACTTTTAGGTAAACTGTCTACATAAACTAACCGTTACGACTGTCAAATCCCCAACTGTAAATGTGACAACCTCACACTGCCACTGTCTGTCTACAGTTTATCAAACTGCCTACCTAAATAGACTGTTATAACTGCTTTGGCATAATATTTGTGTCATCCTCACTGTGCAAAAATCTGTCTACAGTACCTTTTTACATATTATTATTAAACTGCCTTCATAAAAGACTGTTATAACTCCTTTGGTATAATATATTATGTGTCAACCTCACACTGTAACTGTCTGTCTACAGTACCTTTTTACATATTATTATGAAACTGCCTACCTAAAAGCACAGTTATAACTGCTTTGGAATCATATATGTGTCACACTGCAACTGTCTGTCTACAGTACCTTTTTACATATCATTATTAAACTGCCTACATGAAAGACTGTTATAACTGCTTTGGCGTAATGTCTGTCTACAGTTACTGTACCTTTTTACATACATGTATTATTATTAAACTGCCTACATAAAAGACTGTTATAACTGGTTTGGTGTAATATGTGTCAACCTCACACTGCAACTGTCTGAGTATCTACAGTACCTTTTTACATATTATATTAAACTGCCTACCTAAAAAGACTGTTATAACTGCTTTGGCATAATATATGTGTCAACCTCACGGTGCAACTGTCTGTCTACAGTACCTTTTTATATATTATTATTAAAGTGCCTACCTAAACGTAAACGACTGTTATAACTGCTTTGGCGTAATATGTGTCAACCTCACACTGCAACTGTCTACTGTACCGTTTAGTCATACATATTACCTAGTATCTAAACTATCTGTAACTTGACTGAGACATTTTAAGTAGAAGGTATTAGATGTTCGGCCAGTTTCTTACACCCAATTCCTCTCTTTCAAAAATCACACACAGCTTACCTGTAGTACATTTCACTATTCAGAAAAGAGCACAACATTGCCTTCCAACAATCATTATGCAACCAAAGTATTTTCCCTGAAATCCACTTCATGACCAACAAAAACCTTCATTTTCTAAATACCTAGATTTTTATCATAGATAATCTTGATTGTGTTTTACCTATCCTTTAGGCATATTCGGCTATGAGAGATTAACAAAACAAAGGTTCACAATAGGCTTGTTTACAATCATGGCATTGTATATGACTTTTGTCATTACTTGCGAAGGATAAATGATGAATTATGAAATGAAAAATACACGAACATATCCAAATCTTGACATCCAGTCAACCCTAGGTATAAGTTATGTGAATCTTTATTAGTCATTGAATATGTTTCACTTGTGCTTCAGGTTTATATAGCCATCTTCTTGAATTAGTGCAATGCGAATGTTATTAATTTTCTCAAATGATAATGATCTGAAAGTATTATTAACATATAGCTTTCTTGTAGGTTTACATTGGTATTAGAGTTGTATTTTAATTTAGAATTCTTTTGTACGTAATTGTGATTGTTCTATCTGTAAAGTTTGCGTTGTATGATTTCAACGCAAGTATACAATTCAGTGCCCTTTGGCGCTGCCATGTACTTGAGATTCTACGATGAATCAATAAACAAATGTTATTACAAGTTTGTACCATTGTATTTATGCTTTTAATTGAACCCTTGCAAATAAATGGCCAGATGGCATTACAATTTTGTATCTGTTATTACTCACTGCAACTTATTCAACTAGAATTTTATTACCAATGGCAACATTACAGCATTGTATTGTTATATATCATTTCAAAACAGTTTGTTGCTAAATTGATTGCCGATCTAGTCATGAACATATTATTCAGGAAAATTAGGTCACATCAATTCAATTTGTTGGTTGTCTGATTCTTTCAAGAAAAATATGAAGCGACAGGGCGAAAAAAAACCCGGGCCAAGGCACCTCATAATAGCCAGAAATGTTACGATAGAAGCCATGAAGTCAAAATACTTAGGCTGGATTATAATTCATACAATAAAATTTGAGCTTTTAATGAAATTATTGCATTGATATATGGAAAAAATTAACAACTACGGAGACAAGGACTTTCTTCAACTGTTGTGGCCAAACTATGAGCATTTTGGTGTTGATTCACAACCTAATTTCTTTTGCAAATCAGAGACAAATGAAGAGGCGAATCCGAGAACCAACAAATTTAATTGGTGTGGTCATACAATTTTAATTTCAGAAACAGTATTAAAGGGAGTATGTGGATTATTATGAAGTGGATAGATATCAGGAAAAATTTTGATTGCAAAAATTATTGTACCCCATTGCCAAACAGAATGAAACAACAGACAATATTGCAAGTGCTCTCCTGAATAAGAAAATGTACAGTGCTTTCACCAAATCTGCAATTAAATGTTAGTCACAACCTTAAACTAGGTATTAGTATAAGAAATGTGAACTCTTTCAGAAATGACAACAAACAGCAGGGAGGGCCAGTTTCAACAATCGATCATGGTGTTTGGAACTAAAAATTCAGAGGATCGCAGAGATGCCCTATCCCAACTGTCTTTTGTTGTCATTTTTAGGGGTCTGCATGCATGGGAAGATGCAATCACGCTTAAGCTTTGTGCAAATTTCTGGAAGGAAGCGGCCAAGATTTCCTTTTTATTTGTGCAGACTGGATGTTTAACACGTAGACTTAGTTCGGCTTCGAATTATGCAAAATTCAAATGGCAAGGCGCAAAATTCTGCAAAGCAACGGCCCCGTATCATGCTTTATTCGTGCATGCTCGAAGTTAAACGTTAATCAGAACGACTGGACTTCGTATTATGCAAAACAACTGATAACGCTGTGCGGCATGCAGACATCCCCATCTTTGAAAGAGTTCTATATAAATGAAGGCCAACTCACAGTCAAGTCCGATGTTCTCTTGTCTCGTAGATAGGTGACAGGTGCCTCAGGAACACAGGAATATCCTCCTGGAATATGGACTGGAACACAAGCAGATCCTCTTGGAATAAGGACTGGAACAAAAACAGGTCCTCCAGGAATGTGGACAGGTACACAGGATAGCAGACAGGTCACACAGCACACCCAGGAACATGGTCAGGTACAGTCTCAGCTTCCCATAGCCTAGGGTGTAAAAGAAGTACACATTCAGAAAAATCACATGCCAAATTTACACACACCGACTGTACTAATAGAACATGCACATCATGATCATGATAATAATTATGCACAACATTAGTTCAAGTTCTAAAACCTGCTTTGGTTGAGGCATGGAATATACACTTTGTTAGTGAGGCAAAAGAGGCGCACAGTCAAACGTCACTATAGAACATCATGACCAAACAACGATCACCTAAAAAAACCCATCTCACATAAGATATCACATAAAAACAAGGTAAATCACAAGTTGACAGAACATTTATTAAGATACAAACTAGGTATAAAAATACCATAGCCAACAATTCATGGCAATACATTTCAAATATCATTTGGAAGAATTAATGCAATAACATATCAAGCTCATGTCTCGTAGATAGGTGACAAGTCCCTCAGGAACACAGGCAGGTCCTCCAGGAATATGTACAGGTACACAGGATAGCAGACAGCTCACACAGCACACACAGGAACATGGTCAGGTACAGTCTCAGCTTCCCATAACCTAGGGTGTAAAGAAGTACACATTCAGAAAAACCTCACGCCAAATCTACATACACCGACTGTATATTAATAGAACATGCACATCATGACCATGATAATAATCATGCACAGCATTTGTTCAAGTTCTAAAACCTGCTATGGTTGGGGCATGGAACATACACTTTGTAAGTGTGGCAAAAGAAGATAAACCCAAAAGTAACCAAATAGAACATCATGAACAAACAACGATCACCTGAAAAAACATCTCACATAAGATATCACATAAAACAAGACAAATCACAAGTTGACCAAATATTCATTAAGATACAAACTAGGTATAGAAATACATAGCCAACAATTCACGGCAATACATTTCCAATATCATTTGGAAGAATTAATGCAATAAAATATCAAGCTCATGTCTCGTAGATAGGTGACAGGTCCCTCAGGAACACAGGCAGGTCCTCCAGGAATATGGACAGGTACACAGGATAGCAGACAGGTCACACAGCACACACAGGAACATGGTCAGGTACAGTCTTAGCTTTTCATTACCTAGGGTGTAAAAGATTTGTCCAGAAAAATCACATGCCAAATTTACGTACACCAACAGTATTTACAGAACATGCATGCCATCATATCATAATATTCACAACATTTGTTCAAGTTCTAAAACCCTCAGGAACACATAGAGACCCTCCTGGAATATGGACAGGAACACAAACAGGTCCTCCAGGAATAATGAACAGGTACACAGGATAGCAGACAGGTCACACAGCACACACAGGAACATGGTCAGGTACAGTCTCAGCTTCCCATAGCCTAGGATGTAAAAGAAATACATATTCAGAAAAATTATAGGCCAGACATAAGTCACAGAACATTCACTCCACTATAACATCATTCCAGTTCTAAAACCTGCTATGGTATTGGGCAAGAGAACAAGACCTTTGTTAGTGAGGCAGTGTGTAAAAAAAGAAGAGTACACAGCCAAATTACAGTAACATTCAGTCAATAGCAAGGGAGAAAATTATCATAACAACAATCACATGAAAATACATCTCGCACAACACCATATCCAAACAATCCATATAACATATGTTTCATGTTGACAAAACATGAAGAATTGTGGTACAAGAACATGATAGCCAAGAAACTAAATGCTACACATCTGAAGCAGCAATGAAATAATTCTACAGTTGCAAACAACACATGGAAATGCATTTCGAATATCAGTGAAAAATTATCAAACACATACTGATGGAACATACTGTATGTCATTCATGTATAAAGCAGTTTTGGAATAAAGTAATCATAGTAAACGGCACATAGAAGGTAATCAAGAATAACTATTAATAGCAAGCATCCTGTAAATGACAAACATAAATTATCATTATAACAAATAAGGGTTCTAAGAACATTGAAATAATACCAATTGTAAGTGAGGCATGCATACTAGTCATATAACCCATGGCCAGCTAGTGGCCCAATGCATGCTAAAGATTAACTGCAAGGTACATTCAATTGGACCATACATCCGCGCCCCCAACGGTTTTCTGACTAAGTGCAACAATGACCTCGGGGAGCAGTCGCCGCAATTTACATTCGAAATTCTGTGTCTTTGCTTCACTTTGCTCCAACGAGGTTTATCCACAATAGTCCTGAGAGTATCTCAAACAATGTAAAGTACAACTTACCACCAAAACGGACGTGGCGCGTCTTCCTGGGTGGAATATTTACCCAACCCGAATTCTTCCATGACACACACTCGCCATCTTGAAACGGCGTGGTTCACGCACAGGTGCCACCTGTTGATCATTAGCAAAATTAGGATTTGGTCGACAATTGGATTAACAACAGGCCAATAGACAAGCACCTACCTTCGTTGATTTCATTATGATTTTCTTTTTCTTTATGTCGATAAGGCCTCCTAGCCACCAGACAGCGTTAAGTGACCAACTTAGATTTGATTGATTTTACAATTTGAATATGATGCACAACACAGAATCATGATTTAAAAGACACACAAAACGTTAAAAAATCACTCTTTATCTATAAAATTCGTTGAGCAATCTGTCCAATATTTTGTCGCTTATACGTTACAGCCTCTCGTACAAAGGGAATGTGGCTTTAATACGTTTCTATGGAGAAATAACATGGTATGTAATGCGGTATCTAAATTGCAGTCCTGGCTCCCAACAGAGTGAACCAACTTGACCTTGGGTAAAGGTTAGACAGACGCTAGTAGAACAAAGCGGCAGTCCAGTCTGTTAGTGTTGTGCCCAAACCCTTGTTTACAATAGTGGCCTTATTCACCCAAAGACTCACCTAAGCAAATACGTATGAAAAGGGACTTTCTTTACCATTCTTCCTTGGGGACAAAGAAGAGAGGAATCTTTTGAAGTACTAGTTTAAACTAGATGGCTAATGATTCCAGGTTTTCGTCGGTTGCCCAATAGAAATAAACACGGCACGCTAAAGTGTCGGTGGGTTCTCTTTCTCTCCCGCACTCCGGCTTTTGAAGTGTTTTAAGTGTGGATTGACGGCGTTTCCACGATCCATTATCCGCACAAAAGCTCGCGCCGTTTTTCTTTGGGAATCGAACCCGTGTCAACAAATCCAGGGGCAGGGAAACCGTTCTGAGTCTGGTTTACGAGGCCCTTGACAGATGAAGAGATGATGGAGCGATGTCGAGTGACTTAAGTAAACAGAACTGTGAACTCGGTTAAAAATTGAACAAAGAAGTACCTCAGGGGTGCGTACTAAATGGTTGACACTTTTGGATAAGTTTAGCAAAGTTGCAGCGGTGGTAGAGAAAATACAAAGGGTAACAAGCAACTTTTCACCTTCTAGGTGTTACCACAACGCTCTACCTGCACGTATTGAAACACCTGGCGCGGAGACTACTGTGGCTAGGTGTGAGCATTGTTAAGCCCCTGTCACACATTCAGAACCTTCCCCCGACCACCAGCCAACCAAGGTTGGCTGAAGTTCGGGAACAGTCTGACCAGATTTAGACCACGCCTACCTCTCTATATGAATCGAATCGAATTTGAGGTAAGTTTGAGTCAAATTTGACCCCCGAACACTGATGGCCTACTCCTCAACACCAGCTAACCATGGTCGAACCTCCCGTCCACACCCGAATGTTTGAAATGGCGCAGCCAAACAGTAGCCAACCTAGCTGAACACCAGCCAACCACAGCCGACCTTGCTCCCGACATACTCACTCCTAACCATGGTTTGGGGAGTTCGGCTGGTGTTCGGGAGGCCATATTCGGCTATGTGTGACAGGGGCTTTACAAATCCACTCCCATGGCCATCATTTGCAGCTGCATTTTAGTTTCTCTTCCCCTGAAACGGGTCAAATATATACATATGACCCTTATGGATGCCATCATATAGAATTAAAATTTGGCAAAATTTGGACCCTTTTTCGAACTCAAACAGTCAAAGACAACACTACGCTCAGTGTGGTAAGATGTAGTGTAGGTCGCAATGTAACCAGGACAGGTTATGCTGATATACAGTGACGTAATGGAATATTTGGGTCATCAGGTATGCATATAGAACGTGACCTTTTGTTTCATGGGTCACGGGCGCCATTTTGAGACTAAACATTTTGGATGACTCATATATGGGCCACTAAAGAGAAAATCTCGCCATAAGTAACATTTTTCGTGCCTATCACTATTGTCTGACTATGTATATTCTAAAATCATTCTTCCTTATCAAGGGAATAAACAGCAACGAAAATAAGAATTTACACCGTTGATACCTGCACAATTTTCACAGAGCCTTCCGTATCTTTACAATGTCGTTTTGCTATGTAGGGCGGGCATATAAGTGAGAAGTATTCCGGTTCGCATGTCTACCAGCATTGTCTGACTGTGCTTCTTCTACAAGCATCCTTTATACAGGAAATAAGAGTTTAAACACTTGACACCTGTATGTTTTCATAGTATGTCCGTTTCTGCATCTTTTCAATGGTATTTTGCTGTGTTGGGCGGGCTTAAGCAAGAAGAACTATTCCTGTCTCGCTAAGTAACATTTTTGCGTGTCTACCACCATTGTCAGAATGTGAATCTTATTAGATTATTAAGAGCATAAACAGCAGAGAAAATAAGAATTTACGCCGTTGACACCTGCCCCATTTTTCACAGAGCCTCCGGTATCTTTACATTATGTCATTCTGCTTGCTACGAAGGGTCGGCATTAGTAAGAAGTATTCCGGTTTGCATGTCTACCAACATTGTCTGACTGTGTCTGACTACCAGCATTGCCTTGCAAGCATTCTTTATACAGGAAATAAGAGTTTACACAGTTGACACCTGCATGTTTTCATAGTATGTCCGTTTCTGACAGTCTTTGCATCTTTTAAATGGCATTTTTCTGTGTTGGATGGGAATTACTAAAAGAAGTATTCCGGTATTGTTAAGTAGTCTTCTTTTTGTTTCCACCATTGTCAGGCTGTGCATCTTCTAAAATCATTCTTCCTAGATTATTCTAATCCTAGAAAAGAAGAAACAGCAAAGAAAATAAGAATTTACACAGTAGACACCTGCACCATTTTTCACAGAGTCTCCGGTATCTTTACAATGTCGTTCTGCTATGTATGGTCTGCTTCAAGTAAGAAGTATTGCGGTTTGCATGCCTACCAGCATATCAGTGACTGTGCTTTTTCTACACGCATCCTTTATACAGGAAATAAGAGTTTACACACTTGACACCTGTATGTTTTCATAGTATGTCCGTTTCTGCATCTTTGCAGTGTCATTGTGCTATGCTGGGCGTGCCTAAGTAAGAAGAACTATTCCTGTCTCGTTAAGTAACATTTTTGCGTGTCTACCATCATTGTTCCCGTGTGAATCTTATCAGATTATTAACCCTAAACAGTACACCTGGGGTCCGCGTGGACCCCAGCACTATGTATTCTGTACTATTTTTTTTGTTTCTAAAGATTTCTTTCTGAAATTTCAGGTAATTGTCACCCACAAAGTTGTGCCTCAACACAGTGCAGAAAATTCCGTTTCCCCCATTTTTAAGAATTTTGTATCTGATTTTCTTTTGGGGTCCGCGCGGACCCCAGCCGGCTTTCGATCGTAATGGATACACTGGCGTCTTATACTTTACTTTATTTTCTTATACTTTACTTTATTTTCAGGCATTTATGATAAGTTACACATGCTTTCTAACATTAATAACATCTTATGTAATTTTTATTAGTAATTATGCATAATTTATGCTAATTTAATGACGTCATTTTTCAAAACCAAGATCCAAGATGGCGGATAATTAAATATGTATGACGTCATCGCATGACGTCACTGGTGTTGCTAAGGGCAACATAAGTTTTAGCAGACCTTATCATTTTATCATAAACACTTTTTTTTTAAATTTGTGTTGTATACCATTAAGTTTTAAGAGAATAACCTATTTAGACGGTTTTAGCCAATAAAATTATAGAAATGACGTCATAATGACGTCATATTACGTCATAACGACATCAAAATTTGTTGTATAGATTTATTTTTACTAGTACACCATCTTCTAAAAATTTGGTGGCCATACGATATACAGTTCTCGAGTTATGAGGGGGGCAATGAGCCCCCCGCCCCAGCCCCAAAGCTTAAAAAACTTCAAAAAACGGGTATTTCTTGATTTCTTCTTTTGTTTACCAAAAAATAGGAAAAGATCAAAATGTATTGCTTTTGTACGTAATGTGGACTCAGAGGTTCACACATCGACTCAGCAAAACAATTGAGCTGGTAGCATACTGATAATTTCTAAAAATTAGCAAGAAACTGTTTGGGGTCCGCTCGGACCCCAGGTGTACAGATTAATCAGTCCGGGAAGGTGTACTGTTGAGGGTTAAGAGAATAAACAGCAGAGAAAATAACAATCTACAACGTTGACACCTCAGCCCCATTTTCACCGAGACTCCGGTATCTTTACAATGTCATTCTGCTATGTAGGGAGGGCATTAAGTAAGAAGAACTATTCATCCTGTCTCGCTAAGTAACATTTTTGCGTATCTACCACCATTGTCAGAATGTGAATCTTATCGGATTATTAAGAGTATAAACAACAGCATTTTTTTTAGAATTTACACAGTTAACGTTGACACCTCAGCCCCATTTTTCACAGAGCCACCGGTATCTTTACAATGTCATTCTGCTATGTTGGGCGTGCCTAAGCAAGAAGAACTATTCCTGTCTCGCTAAGTAACATTTTTGCGTGTCTACCACCATTGTCTTCCCTTGAATACCCCTCCCGCATAGTGTAACCTTCGCCCAAAGCCTCTTAGACAACAAAGCCATGTTTGTATTGGTCGCGGCCGCGAGAGAAGGCGGCCTTGTTTATATGTAAACCGCTATCAAGTAACAATGAACAATGTTGTCTATTTGTTTAACTAATCTACCTTTTCTCTTGTAACACGGCAGACACAACAAACTATACAGAAGGGTTGATTTGAATAAAGCTCTTTGGTTGACTGGTGGTTTATCCCATCTGTTGCACGGTGGCTGAGTTTGAAGTGGCAGGGCGAAGAGTGACGAAAACAGACGACCGACGTGTGGGCAAAGACTTGTCGAACAATGTTGTCTGGGACTAGAACTAGTAGTCAGTGTGTCCTTAAAAAACTAATAGGGTCAAGGTAGCTTTTAACGTTATCGTAGGCAGACATCAATGGGCTAGACTTGCCACTTGGTAAAGATTGAATTTAGTAAAAATTTTATCTTAAAATCATAGTACAATGCTAAACTTTATTTCAACACAAAGGGTACACAATGATTGAATTTTTAGACGGGTGTTGAATATTTTATCTTTGTGTGCCCTTTGTGTTGGAATAAAGTCTAGCATTGTGCTATGATTACTACCAACACAGATGAGCTTCCATGATAATTTTATCTTAAAGTTATGCTTGATGTTATATTTTTAAAAAGTATTCCAGTCTAAAACTTGCCTTAGAGATAATTGCACACACCAGAATACTATGTCTCAATTTGCTTTAACTTAAAACCCAGAAACATATTATTTTGGTACACATGTACAGTTTCAAAAGTACAAATAGTATAGCTACTGTCTGTTGTACCAGCGAGGAACATCTCACTTGTTTATGCCCAGGAGCAAGAAGGAGTCAAATTAACCTTAGATACCAATGACACATAATGATGGATCCTCGCTGTAGTATCGTCTGGACTCCCGTACCCAGAACGATCCCGTACATCATCAAGCACCAGAAGCAAGACGAGCCCTTACGGACGACGCCCCTGGAAGGATAACACCGCCGCCACGTCAGGCACAAGGAAGACACTGACGATACCACCAAGTGCGCTACAAGTTGCAACACCACTATGGATACCAATGACACATAGTTACACTTTCAAATTGATGAAATATTGGAAAGGAAAACGGGCCTTTGTAGCTGCTCTGTGATACTTAAACCTATCCACTAGACCAACACATGATGGGAGTTTCTTCCAGCTGTTCTTGACAATATACACAACAAATTTTAAGGTGCAGTCTCTAGGCAAAACACGAAAGATGAAAAATGCCTAAATAGATCTCAGCTTTGGGCTTGCCGGTGGTCCTGATGACAAAATAGAGATCCCAGACCTCGGTGACGAACTGTTACACCACCTAAGCCCTACATATCCAACCACAAGTGTTACTTAAACCTATCCACTAAACAAGAATTCTTTGCTAAAAAAAGACTGAATATGTGAAAAATTAATTGAAAATACTTTGTAGAAGCTAAATATGATATATATATATATACATATATATATATATACACTTTAAAGATCCCACCACACTTATCGAAAATATATATATATATATATATATATATATATATATGCCTAGCCTAAGAGACTTAGATTAAGTAGAGTAAGAACTCTTTCTGAACTAATTCTGTTACTCAGTCTTGACCAGATGGTTCCTGTACAGGTGGATATTAAGACAGACACTTAAACGTATTTACAAACAGCGGCATTCGTAAAATACCTGTAGGTTAACAAAACTAATAATATACAGGCCTAGCACAGGTTAAAGAACATGTTTTGCTAGAAAATGTACTTGTTTCTTTGAGCTATTGAAAATCTTAAAAATGTACCGAAACTTGTTTTTTAAAGCAAGTTTCGGTACATTTTTAAGATCTTATAGTGGCAAGGTGGTCTTGTGGATAGGGTTGTTGGCTCCGAATCTGAAGGTTCTGGGTTCAAATCCCTGGTAGGCTCCAATGTGGTGCCCTTGGGAAAGGCACTTTAAACCTATTTCCTGATTCGACTCAAGTGAAAATGAGTACCTAGCTTCAGTTAGGGACGTCCTCTTGGCCAATCGGATAGGACGTAAAGCCAGAGGTCCCATGTTTGAGGACAGCCACACCTTGAGCACTTTAAAGATCCCACCACACTTATCGAAAAGAGTAGGGGTCCTTCCCGGTGTGAGTGGTTCCGACCTTACAGTCTGGTCTCAGGGTTGACAAATTGAAAAGGTGATAGTCACCTGTTATGTCAATCCTTCCACAATGTGCGGCAACTGATAATAAATTAATTTTGCGGGAACATAGAAGTTGGGACCCTCTAACATCAGACCGGCTGTTTTATCTGTCTTTTTCACCACTTTACAGCGCAGCTATTCCAGCAATGCCATCCCAGTCTTTCTCTCAATGTAACACAGCAATAGTATACACCATCGCCGCATATCTGGCGTTCTCAGAGTGTGTACAATCCGTGAATTTGCTGTGCTCTTTCCCGCCCAAAATATCACCAACAATTCCAACCATCTGTGTTGTCTGCTCTGTACAGGGTCCTTCCAATCCATGGCGAAAGTAGCACGTTTGTGTATTTCATGAATAGGCTGGATTTGAAACGAAAGATGAAGAAATAAAAGTCGTCACAACTTCAAAATTATCGAACAGAACTACAATGTGCCGCAGGTTTTGCCCCACCTATGTAGCATTGAAGCATGCATGGTGTACAATAAAGCCACATTACACTAGTGTGAAGTACATGTGAGGAATGAGCCCTCCTTTTAACTTGAAGGCCAAAATGGGATTTGTGTGACCCTTGCTATTATAATTGAAATATGATGCACGATATAAAAGTATGATTTAAAAAGGCCCATAAAAACTACTACGGTGTTTAAAAAACAACGTGCATCATCTCCCGCATACTAGCAGACGGCATGCTAAACTACACACCAATACAGCAAAGGAATCGTGAGTTATAGCTGGGAACGTACAGACACAACTGATAAAAATACTCCGTCGGAGGTCACTGACCTCTTTCCCGGAGCAGCAAAACGTACAAAACGTGAATAGATTAGTTCCTTTTCTATTAAAATTCGTTGAACAACATGTCCAATGTTTGGTCGCTCGGCGGTAGTAGCCTGTAGCAGAAAGGAGCCTGTACATCATACTACATGTATACGCAGGGACTTGATATAAGTTAGCCCCAACCATATACAGAGTTACGAACTCGAGAATGCCCCCACTTAAAGTAGGAGGAGCACGAGCTCTCCACTCAAAGAGACGGGGAGGGGCAGGTACCGCTCATGGGGTCTGTCTAAACGGAGGATACACAGATCCGGAAACACCGCAACACTGGCCGATTCTGGCGGTAACTCATGGTTCAAAGGTGCCGCTCTATAGCAAACGGTCGACCGACCACGTCTTGTCCGTTGTCACCCCGGCGGGTCTGGGTCCCGTTTGTGTTGGGTGCATTAGATACGGCGGAGTGTAGGTGTGCTGAGCCGTGTTGTGGGGGACTTTCTCAAGTTCACTAGCCACAAGTGTACCCAGCTGTTCCAGAAGACCGGTTTCAGAAACTGGATCCTCTCTTTCTTTTATACACAACCTCTCAACCATGATAGATAAAGTTACAACAAAATCCTATCATGCTTAAAATGGGTTTTCGACTTTTTACTATGTAAGTCAACTCCTGTAGTTAGCTTGTGTCGTCCGGTGCTTACCACCCTGCCTCTTGACCAAGAGGTTGGGAGTTCGAATCCCGGCTGTTGTCGCTCACCCGACATGTACGCTACTGGAAAGGGTCGCAATCCGTAGGACAGGATGTTAAGCCATGGTCCATTGTTCATTGTACTTGTTGAAAAGAGCTAGGGGAATTTCCCCAGTACAATGAACCTGTAAATACTGTACATAGCGTCTGTCTTGTCTGTCACAACCAGTGGAAGAGTAGCTCTTCAGTGAGCTAAAAATGGATCGAGATATTTTTCTCCCAATGCCAAGCTTACCAAACCAAAAATCATAATCAGATTTAGCAATGCATGTAAAATCTACATTTTTACCGTGTCGAACGCGTAACGTTAGTCCTAAACGCAGAAGTCAAGAACATGTCCCCATCACCAAAGTACGTAGTTATCGACCCTACCTTGTTTGTCATCACCGGCTCTTTCACGCGTGCCGGTAGTGCCTTTTTAAGGTTTTACTGGCTTCAAGAAGCCCGTTTAAAAGCTTCCTGTCCACGTGCATAGATCTTTATCTTAACGGTATAGCGAAATCCTAGTACGTATAGTGTCCCTAGCACAGCTTTTGACATTAAAATCTCTCCGTCAATTTGAACTATTCAGGACGTATGCTGTCCAAAATGAGAAATAAGAATGTATTTTGAATGTACAAACATGATATTCATATAAAAGTTGTTCGTTAGCTTTTCTTATTAATTCCTAAAGTCGGAACCCCAAAACCTCACAATCCCGGCTTTTGCTTGTTTGTTTTGCGTAACCGGTAAACCTCCTTTAGGCATAACACACGTCCAGCTTCACGCCCCACCCAAAAGGACGTCCCTAACCTAAGCTAGGTACTCATTTTCACCTGAGTCAAATGAGAAAATAGGTGTAAAGTGCCTTTCCCAAGGACAAAACACTGGGGCCTGTCAGGGATTCGAACCCAGACCCTTCAGATTCTGAGTCAACAACCCTAATCACAAGACCACCTTGCCTTGTCATCTATCCTGCGTTGCCTGTCGTCGCAATCGAAAGCTTTGGAGGTGTTCCTTGTTACACAAAGCTCGTTAAAAGCTTCCTGACCACTCCAGTAGATTGGTATCTCAAGGTTACAGTAAAATTCCGACGTTCCGAACATGTACAGCTTTTAACTTTCAAGACTCTCAGTCAATTTGGCATCGTTTAAAATTCTTATACTGTTCAAACCAAGCATAACAAGATAATTGAGACTGTACAAAGATGATATCTAGAAGAATGTTGTGTCTTTAAATTTTCTGTAGTGTTACTTTCCACCGTTTAGTCCTAAATAAAGAAGCCTAAAACTTCACCATTGTACCTGGTTACCCACCCTAAATGGTCTGTCAACGCCGAAAGCTCTCACCCGTGCAGAGCGCCATACCAAAATGTTACCCGTGCTACAGAGCCTGTTTAAAAGCTTCCTGACTGCAGGAATAGATCCTTATCGTAAAAAGGTAGTCCTGTAGCCTTTTTGAGGCCGAAGGGGCAGTGGGTTGTTAATTCACGGTGTGCAGGGCACGGTATTGGAAGGCGGATCCGGAGCCCATCCCTCTCCTTCCACAAACTTTTACCTCCCTAACCATTTTACACCTGTGTGGAGAAAGGAGAGAAATCGAGGAAAGTCGTGTAAATTGCCTTTCCCAAGGACACAACGTCTAGTCAGGGATGCAAGGAATCGAACCCGTGACCTCTCGATCTCGTGTCCGCTCGCCTGGCCACTCGGCCATTCAATGCCACAAGATTCTTGTCTTAACTGTCTACAAATTGCCAGGCGGACGGACCCGTGATGAAGCGAGACCTAGCTGTCCGGATGATTAACTACCCCTAATCGTTTTTGGCTCACCTGACTGAACAAACACCAACAGTTTGGCTATTTTTACCTGTATTCACCTTGACTGCCCGGTCTATTAGTTTACTTTGCTTGTGAGGGTTTAAGTATGTTCCACTGGTCTTATGTCCTTGACCCGGCTGAAAGGTCGTAAGGAGGAAAGTGCAAGGGAAGGGTAAAGGCATCTGAATACAGACCTTTGCCTTATATATATAAGATAGCTACATGTACATCAATCTTCAATCAGTTGCTGTATTTGCAGTCTAAGTCATATAAAAAGAAGTTATATATGTATGCATCAAAGTCAACATGCATCATCATCATCATGATCATATGATCATGATGATGATGATGATGGTGAGGATGTTGACTTTGATGCATACTTCTATATAAAATAAAACTTCACTCAACTTTTATTGAAGAACCCCAGAGTCAATATCTTCATCCAATCACAGTAGCTAATACAAGAGTACTTGTATGTTGCGAACGTCGTCATCAGTTGTGTTCCTTATTCAAGAACTTCATGTTTCTGCATACTGGGATTCTGTAACCTACCAACAACTGGTTGCAGAGGAACCATTACCTTACTTCTGCCAAAGGGTGTGGCCTGGGTACTGAAGACGTATAATGTGAAGAATGTTTTCCAGCCAAAAGCGCTGGAAAGGGGTTGTCATTATTCTACAAGAAGGAATACTCCTGACCAGCGTTTCTCTTGTTACTAGGCTTTGGAACAGTCCACTTTGCATGTAATCTGTGTCAGACTGTTATACAACAGTGAATGTATTACAAACGTAGTCTTAAAAGTTCTTGTATCTTACAAGAAAGGTGAAGCATTGCTTGGCCACCTGTGTCACGTCATCTTTAAGTAGGTCTGTGTCTTGTCCTTCATTTAGCCTTTGGTCAGACAGATTCTACAGATAATACCTGGGAAAAACAGGTCTTCTAAACAGGAGAGTTTCTTTGAAGTTTACAGCTAATGTTTCTGATGCAAAGAAGCATTTGTCCGAATCTTGAATTACAGAAGCTCCTGTCAGGACCTCCCCCATGAAGTTCGGGAGCAGTCTGACGAGATTTAGGCGACGCCTACCTTTCAATACGAATCGTAACGAATTTGAGTTAAATTTGAGTCAAATTTGAGTCAAATTTGACTCCTGTTCTGCTGACTTACAGCCGAACACCAGCCAATCATGGCCGAACCTCCAGTCCACACCCGAATGCTTTAAACATTTTTGAAACATTCGGCTGGCGCAGCCGAACAATAGCCGACCTCGCTGAACACCAGCCGACCTTGCTCCCGACCTACTCCTAACCATGGTTGGGGGACGTTCGGCTAGTGTTCGGGAGGCTATATTCGTGAATGTGTGACAAGTGCATTATTATCCTGTCAGCATCGATCAAGTTAAACACTTTGCTCGAACTGTCGGAGCAAGGCTAGGAATTTCCTCAGACAAAAGACACGTCTACACCTGGGACGGGATACCCCGATATGGGTGGCACGGGTTTGCGTGTAAAACAGCACGCAGTCTCCTTGATGTCCGTGCCTGTTTACCATCAATCTATCTAACACCTGCCTCCTCTGACAGTCATTCTACTTTTCCATTTGCTCCAAGACAGGCCCCCCTTAAGAGAGATGGACGAGCTAAGTTTATGAACCTTAAGTGATCCGAACTATGGACCACTGAACTAACAAACTAGATCTCCACCTTTTATAGGTGTATACCGGTAGGGTTTCCTCTTAGTTTACTATTTGGAGTAAGTGAAACATAAACCTGGCCCTTATGTATCTTCGACTTTGTCTTCGATTCAATCAATTTCCCAGCAAGTTTCTCCTCCCTTTGTGTAGTGTTTATGGTACCTAAACTAGAGGCTCAACAAATTAAGTGGCTATCCTTTTGTGTTCGAATAGTACAAGAAGAGGGCAAGACGGTGTTCAGTAAAATTCTCCTTTGCTAATGAGTAAATTTGTTTACCTGGCCACCAGGTGGCTCAATGGTAGTTGTAACAGATGTTGTCTTCTTAGGAACTACAGAAAGAAATTTTCAAGATATCTGTGCACCACAAGTGTACCAAGACTCACCAACGTAAATGCCACCTCACACGTAAAAAGTGCATCGGTAATTAAGAAAGAAAGAAGATTGAATAGCGTACGTATTGTGACTATGTGGATCCTGTATAGGTGAACTTTTGGGTTTTACCAGAAGCATTCTTTTTACTAAACCACAGGAACATACCTGCCTTGCGGTCTGCCTAAAGAAAGCAAACATACATGTACTACAAACAGCAGCTTGTTCTTTATCTTACATGTACTTGTTCTTTGTCTACAACAGGTGGTTAGAAATCTATAATGACAGTTTAAAAGCATAACACTAACGTCTTTGAGGATACACTGGTCAATTTTATTCACAATCTGTCTAAGATTTCGAGACAGGTCTGTTTAGGCTAGGTCTGACCCTCTTACGCCGAGGTCACGCGGCCCGCACCTTTAAGTTTACACCTTTTTTGGAGGTCCTTTCTTTGGGAACTTTTCTTCATTGTTTTGTACCGAGGGTTGCGATTGGTGGTTAGGATGCGCATGCGCATGGGTGAGGAGACTGAGTTAAAGGCAGGGACAGAGAGGGGGTACCCTCACACAGTTCTGGTCGCCTTGCCGTGCCATACTGCTCCTAGTCAAACGTCTGGACTCGTCGTTGTATCTGGAGTGAGAAGAGTTAAGCGCTTCAACCATGAACGCCAAACTAGTTCTACTCCTGGCCGCTTCGGTAGCCACCCTTCACTTCTCCTATTGCGAGGGTAAGTACACTTTTTTGACAAAGTTTGGCAGAAAGTAGAGTTTTATAGACATCCAATGCAGTTTCAGAGTGGCAAAACGAAAAATATTCTGTATGAGGAAATCTGTCTGATATTGACATTTACTGCCATTTCTTAGCACTTTTTCGTCATTATTTCATACTTGAAGCGTTGGAAATAGCCCAAAGCAAGCTACATGAGGCGTCTCTCTTTAAGTCGACAAGTTTATCATTTTGCAATTTAAGGAGTTAAAATGACAACCATAGGTGATCGACTACATTACAAGGAAGAATGTCACGAGTAGTACTATAGAAAAGGGTAGTCTCAGAGATTTTGCATGGGACTGTGTTTCGGGTCTTTATATTTGCTGACATGTCATCGTAGTTAAAGAGCATGTTTTTCTTGAATTACCTTTTGCATGTGGAAAGCCTACCTACTGCTTTGTGGAAGGTGCATGGATAGGTCTAACGTTCACCAAAGAAAAGTAAAAACACTGCACAAAATCCTATCTTTAAGCACATCTTAAAGCTTGCGTAAAGGTACACGTAAGAGAAGAAACGGAACCTTTACGCATTGTTTAAGATGTCCATAAAGAATGGCTTTTGTGTAGTGAAACCTGAAATTGGGCTTGGACAACCAGGGCTTGGACAAACCTACACTGTACGCTAATGTTGGGATATCCAGACTATTGAGTCATTGTTTCCAGTAGGTGCTCAATGATCCGTGTTCTATTTTAGCAATGTTGGAATTTGTCCAAACTATCCACGTGCCAGCTAGACATGTCTAGGTATCATTCACAGGAGTTTTGGCAAGGTACCCATGCAGTGGTGTATCCCTTGTTGTGTTGGGCCATAGAAGACCTTAGCAAAATAAACGGTGGAAGCGAGATCCTTATCGCCAAGGTCATATGAGTCTTGTGCTAAGTGCTCGTCTGTTTTTAGAAAGTCTTCACCGACACACGCTAAGTAGCTGTGTCTCAGATTGGCATCTTAAAGTCTCCAAACTGTGAAGACAGCTGCTACGTCTTGTAATTGGACACCAGTAATTGATCAAAAGGAGTCTTTATAACGATGGCTATCATTACCTCAAGCTAACTGTGGCACTTGAAGTTACAAAAAGACCCAGTTTGTTCGGCTCTGAAAAGCTTTTACCTCCTTGTCAATCAAGGACTCAAGGACAAGGAACCCTATCGCTGCAATGTCTTGTTTGTAGTCCTTGAGAATTGCAGCTCCCAACCAATCAAAGAATCGTTGATTACAGTTGAGAATCTTTATATGACCCCAGCTAACTGTGGCACTTGAAGTTACAAAAAGACCCAGTTTGCTCGGCTGTGGAAAAGCTTTAAGCTTGCTTCTCATTGTTAATCAAGGACTCAAGGACATGGGCACCCTATCGCTGCAATGTCTTGCTTATAGTCGTTGAGAATTTTAGCTACAAGCTAATCAAAGAAGCAAAGACTCGTTGCTTACGGCCGAGAATCTTTATATGACTCCATCTAACTGTGGAACTTGAAGGTACAAAAAGAACTCTTTTTTTGTATGACTCTGAATAGCTTTTACTGATCGCTTCTCCTTGTCAATCAAGGACTCAAGGACAAGGAACCCTATCGCTTCAATGTCTTGTTTGTAGTCCTTTCAGCTACCAACTAATCAAACAAGCAAAGAATTGTTGATCACCGTCAAAAAGATCCAGTTTGTATGGCTCTGAAAAGCTTTTACTTCGCTTCTTCTTGTCAATCGAGGACTCAAGGATATGGGAACTCTATCGCTGCAATGTCTTGTTTGTAGTCCTTGATAATCTCAGCTACCAAGTAATCAAAGAAGCAAAGAATCGTCGAGAATCTTTACTTGACATCGATTGTTAAAAGTTGCTTGACACAATGATGTTTCCCTGTAGCTTGGTGAGAAGAGCCCAAAACTACTACCTAACGATCGACTTCTACCTACCTCTGTCTTTTATACAGTCTATACTCCACTCATTTGGTTCGAGCTCTTTTTGTCCTATGATGATGATGACTACCTAACGACCTCAAAGAAAGGTCAAAGAAAGCCAAGGATCCCTACGTTACAGAAATACTCTCTGTCTTCGCAGCACCACAGTGCAGGCTGAAACATCTTTGCATCTTCTCCTCCTGGCGTCTTTATTAGCCCTGAAGATGCCAGCCTCTTACACAACTTCTTTGCACTGTTCTTTCCGCCTTGGCTGCTTCGACGCTAGGCTCTGCTCTTTGAGTTGGTCTTGCCTCCTTGTCTTGCCTGCTGGTGTCTTCCTTCGGTTTTCCAGGTGAAAATTCTCTTTCAATCCTTCTGGTCTTCTACGTAGATGTCCATAGAGTTGGATGAAACAAATCGTTCGTATTTCTTTCCTCAGAGGAAGAAAGGATTCTGAACCGAGTTCGTCGGGCGCCCAAGAAGCAGATGGCAGTCATGCAAATTCAGTGTAGTTGGCCTACCTACCTCGCCTGTAGCGACAACTCTGCGTGCATCCTGCAGAGCCAGCGTTGTGACGGCGTGCCACAATGTGCAGACATGTCTGACGAGGCTAACTGTAGACCAGGTAAACTCTTCTCAACTCCCTTGATGTTCAAACTATTCCGCCTGCTCTCCATTCCTTTGATTCAAGTTTCTGTCTCTGTTACCGTTGAGGTGATGGTGGTGGTGGAGCTAGCTTTCTTACTTACTCAACGTTTGTACATCAAATCTTAGAGAGTTGAAAAGGTGGGGCGTATGAGACACTATGAAAACCTTTTCCTCACGTTTTCCTTCTATTCTGTCGTGTGCAGTCTTTAATATAAAAATGTGTCACAGGACTGGTAACTTTAGCGATTCAAGTAGGATTCAACTCCTAAAAGTACCTCAAAGTTAGTAGACATGATTGTTGCAGAAAAGGCCCTGCCACACATAGCCAAATATGGCCTCCCGAACACTGTCAAACTCCCCCCAACCATGGTTAGGAATAGGTCGGGAGCAAGGTGAGCTGTGATTGGCTGGTGTTCAGGAGTAGGTCAGTAGTGTTCAGGGCCTGATCGGGGGTTCAAATTTGACTCAAATTAAACTCGAATTCGATTCGATTCGTATAGAAAGGCAGGCGTGGCCCAATTCTGGCCAGACTGCACCCAAACTCCAGCTAACCTTGGTTGGTTGGTGGTCGGGGGAAGGTTATGAATGTGTGACAGGGGCTTAAGAGGCAATGTGTATGGTAAAAATATGCTGATCAAGCAAAAATATACCCCATATGACACCTCTAAGTAACTATAACACATCGCAAATAGGTCAAGCGACCGAAATAGTATCCTATGTTGAGGTCTGCGTTTTGTGCACACGCCAAACAGGCACATTGTTGCAAATTTCAAAGCAAAAGCACGTGTATTCTGACATTTTTAAACCGACCACCAACAGACTTCAGCTACATTACTAGTATACAAGTCTAGACTGCGATTTCATTGTTTGCCCCAAATTTAAGGATACCAATTGTTTGTTTACCATTTCGCCTTTATACTTTTGATGTGATGAGTTTATACAACAAAGACATGAAAGAACGCCCTTAAGACTCTCATAAGTCTTATTTTCACTAAATATCTTAAGCATAGAAACCCTCGGTTTATACTTTTCTAATGATAGCACAGGTGTTTGAACACAAAGACTTACAGTGTGAAGAACTTGGATTTAATTAGTTTGACTTCAAAGAAGTCTGTTTGCACCTTAGATGACAAAATAGTCTCAAGAGTCTACCTGGAACACCCAAGAAGCATTACATGCTCCTTACTCTATTGAAAAAGGAATGAAAAGACAGGAAGTGGCTTCTAAGATACACGTAGATTGTAGTGAACAGGTTTCTTGCATGGATATCCTTGCCGGCAATCGTGAAGCTTCAGATCTTTCGTGTTAGGGTTCAAGAAAGAATGGACGACAGCTGTGGATATGTTGTGTTTGTGGTTTGGAATCCAGGGACCTTTATGTGTACAAGGTCTCAGCAAGGGGTAGAGTACTGTTTTTATGTAGTCTGGTGCAAGGGTTGTGTCGTCTGAGACAAAGTTGACACAATCTCGTCTGTTTGACCACGTTTGGGCTGAAGCAATTTCCTGCACGTTAGTTCTTCCGTTGACATAACAACCTGATGACCAGGGTCATGGTCTGATCTTGGGAAGTGCAACATATGTCTCGAGTTTGGGGGGAACACCTGTTCCCAGCTGCTTCTGCTGGTGGCAATCTTTGATCATCATCAGTCGGCTACTGCACAGACGACGCTAATTTCCATCTCGTGAACGATAGTTGCCATTTGAAATACCATTTCGGCCGACCGCGCGTATTTGTTCTTTAATGATGAAAGCTAAGCTATCGCGCATAAAACTTAAAGACCAGTATGTCTTCCATTTGCAAATCTGAAGTCAGTGCGATTCTTACATCGGGTAACTGGTATCGCCTTGAAAACAGACTGAAAATGGCTTCAAGTCGCGGTGCAGTTTTTAGATAGGAAAACAACTGAATGAATGAGATGTTTGTTGAGGTAGCTACATATGTCACACATAGCCAAATATGGCTATGTGTGACATATGTGTCGCTCCCGAACCCTGCCAAACTCCCCCCAACCATAGTTAGGAGTAGGTCGGGAGCAAAGCCGGCTGTGGTTGGCATGGTGTACTATTCGGCTGCAAAGGACGACTGTTTCATAATGCATAAACAGTTCAAGTGTGGACGAGAGGTTCGGTCATGCTTGGCTGCTGTTCGGGAGCAGGTCGGGGCGTGGTTGGCAGTCATATTTTACTATCGTATCGAAAAGTAGGCGTGGCATAAATCTGGTCACACTGCTCCAGAACTTCAGCCAAGCTTAGTTGGCTGGTGTTCGGGGGAAGGTTCTGAATGTGCGACAGGGGCTTATGATGTTAGATTGTAAAGCCCCATTTTGCAGTGAAACGTCAAAGAGGATATAGAAACACTGAAGGAATCTTTTTAAAAACTGGTATAGCGGTGACCTTGAAGATTTCTTAAAGATTTTCTTCTTAAAGCTGCTTAGATATCAATATCAAACCATAAACAAGTCTAAAGAGTCCTCCGTTCAAGTTGTTAAGTGGCCTGCGATATCATTTTCTGTATCGTTGAAGGTGTGTTGCTACAATGGCCGGCAGCCTACTGCAGCTGTCAAAACAAAATAAAGCAGACATTCTTCCTTTTGTCTTGGTTTAAGTGTGTGTCTTTGTACCCAGTTAGGATATGGATTGTCAAAGGGATGTTGTTCTAAGGGTTTTGGTCTTTGTTCAAATACCTGCATTGGTTCGTATTAAGTATAAATGTAATATGATTAACTATTGAGTCACATACAAAATACAACTATAGTAATGCATATTGAGGCTGCATTGGGCCTTTTTCACAAAACGTAAAACCCCTGTCACACATAGCCGAATATGGCCTTCCGAACACTAGCCGAACTCCCCCCAATAATGGTTAGGAGTAGGTTGGGAGCAAGGTCTGTTGGTGTTCGGCCAGATCACTACTGTTCGGGTGCGCCAACCGAATGTTTCAAAATATTTAAAACATCCAAGTGTGGACGGGAGATTCGTCCATGGTTGGCTGGTGTTCGGATGTAGGTCGGGACGTGGTTGGCAGTGAAATTTGACTCAAACTTAACTCAAATTAGATTCGTATAGAGAGGTAGGCGTGGCTATATCTGGTCAACCTTGGTCGGCTGGTGTTCGGGGGAAGGTTCTGAATGTGTGACAGGGGCTTCAACTATACACTTTGCACTGATGAAACTGGACTTTGGAACCTATATAACAACTTCCACCGTATCATAAATACAAAAACAAAGTCTGACTTTGTCCAGGAAATCCTAGACTCATTTTGTGGTTTCTTGGATTGACTTGGACATTCTTACAGGTAAACTCTAAATCTCAAGTGTCAGTCATGCTACAGGTGTTTCCGCCGTCTGCCCAGGTGAGACATCACCCATTGTCCTGCTGACAATGCAAGCATAAACAATTGTTCACCGCTTTCTAAACAAAGCGAATCCTTCTACAAAGACCTAACATTTCTCTGTCCAGGTGTCCCCTTTAACTTTACTTAACCTTTACTCTAAGATACCACCCAGGAAGGCAAAGTGTTTCTCAAACTGAAGCCCCTGTCACACATAGCCGAATATGGCCTAGCGAACGCTGCCGAATTCCCCCCCCCCCCAACCATGGTTAGGAGTAGGTCTGGAGCAAGGTCGGCTGTGGTTGGCTGGTGTCCGGCCAGGTCGGCTACTGTTCGGCTGCGCCAACTGACAGTCTTTGTCAAGGAATGAGCAATCCGCCTCTTCTGTGACGTCACGTTATGCAGATGACACACGTGACTCCGTGAGCAGTGGATCGTAAGTTGCAGAAAGTCTGTGGCGCCCCCCGTCTCTGTTGAGGGATGGTTGTAATGCCCTGATGTAGATGGCCTCTTTAACATCTCTTCAACGCCTCTTTCTAAAACTTACGATCCACTGCTCACGGAGTCACGTGTGTCATCTGCATAACGTGACGTCACGAAAGACTGGAGTTGTACAGTCGAAAATTTGGGCAAGTCCAATTTCTTGTGTTGGAAATTACAGTTTAAACTCTTATCATAATGACTTCTACCAACACTGATGAACTTTGAAGATAAAATCTAAGATATGTTTTGTGTTGTTCCTAGCCCAACAAGTGTACGCAGTGAAGCAGCAGCAGGCCCCCCAGGTGGTGATCGCCCCCGCCCAACAGCAGGCCGAGAAGCAGCTCCAGCCTCAGACTGTGATGATGGTCGCCCCCCAGCCCGGTAAATCTCACTCTCCACAAGTCAGCTTGGCGTGGTCTTGTTCCCTGTGCTGCCAACCACTCTTTCGCGTGTTTTTTTGTGTGTACAAATTAACAGCCCTGCCAACTACACTTTGATTATACATAACCTGTTGTTGTGTGTGTTTAATCGTTGGTAACATTCGTGTGCTGATTTCTATAGCTTTTTTCCACTCCAATAGATCTCAAATTACATGTATACACTACCTCGCACACTTTCAATGCAAATCCAGTTTTATGCAAGCCTTAAAGCGTGCGTAAAGGTTGCGTTTCGTTCCTGGCGTGTACCTTTACGCATGCTTTAAAGTGAGCTTAAAGATAGGATTTTGTGCAGTGTTTTGAAGCATCGTATTGTAAGCTGGCAATGATTAATATTACTATCAATGAACTGCTACAGTCTACATGCAAATAACAGTATAACGTGTGGTCCTGTTCTCTTGGCTTTACTGACAGCAACTTACATTGTTACGTACCCTGGATAGAACGTTGGGCTTAAGAAAAAAAATCTCTTAGACACAAAACGGAGCCCCTCCCCCTTAAGTTCTAACCAGGGATACTTTGAGCCTTTCTCCCCCTGAAGTTCTAACCAGGGACAACTTAACGCTTGTGTGTGTTTCCCCTCGGCTTTCATTCTCTATCTAAGGCAACGGTGACGAGCCCTCTGCTGCCATGGAGAAGCACCTCGAACCTTACTTTCCCAATCATGACCAACCCGCAATGGTTGTCATTCCCAGAGAGTGTGAGTATGCCTGTGTCCTCAGCTTGAAGTGCCCTTTAATGCTTCTAACATCACTGGTATTATATGTAGTTCGTCTTACGTATACATTGTGTAGGTATGGTAAGGTTGACTAGGAAAGCCTTGCCACCTTAGGCTTCTGTTTGCACCACATTTTGCCATCTTTAGGGTCGTCTATGAGAAAGGGGGGCAATCATAAAAGAAGTACCAATCTCCTGTTTTAACCACTGCTTTGATACACAAGAAAACAGTTACTCAAGCAACTCTGCAGATTTTGAAAATTGTCAGACGTTTCAAATAGCATCCACACTGCTTTTCGTCAGTAATGTAGTGAGTGCTACTTGAAACGTCTGACAGTTTTCAAGATCTATCCAGTTGCTGGAGTAACAGTTTTCTTGTTTTTAAAACAAGGTTAAAACCTTCATCAACGCTCTGCTTGGATAGTAAGATCAGTTGGTCAGTGGATAGCCAACGTTAACCATAGAAAGCATTGGACTTGGGACAATGTGGACAAATGTTTACATATTCAGCAAGATACATTGGTTATTGACTTGACTAGAGGGGGGTTGTGATAACAAATTCGTTCTTGGAGATCCAGCAAACAAAAGTGGCTAAAACGCAAATAGCAAGCGAGAGATTGTCCACGTTTCCAGGCAACATGCAGTAACATGAACAGAACATTTCAACACTGCGATTCAACTGAACATATACGTTGGATGAGTTTAAGACATTAAGTTTTATGTCTTTCCCTCCTTTTCTTAGCGGCCTTGACCGGATTCGGCCAGGAACTTGGAATGGCCATCCAGGGCTACAACGATGCCTCCTTCGCCAACGTGAACGCCGAGCAGTGCGCCCAGCTCTGCCTGGAGTCCACCACCTTCTTCTGCCGGTCCTTCGACCACAGCATGGACGGGCAGTGCCACCTGTCTGCCCGCAACAAGAACATGGTGAAGGGCGAGTTCCAGCCCTTCTCGGGGTGGAGCTACTTCGAGAGGGGTCTGTCAGGCGTGTCCGAGCCGGCTGGTGAGATCCCACCTGCTGAGGGGGCACCTGACGAGAGCGGTGCAGAGCCTGCTCCAGGTGAGTAATTTTTGGATCTTACAGCTAGTCCATGGGCCAGACGACATATCGGTACCACGTTCTCCTTGCGATTTTTGAATAGTCGAAGGTCTGTGGTACAAGTTTTGACGTGCTGTAGACACTCGACTCTTCCGCACGTGTGACGTCGCACTGGGTCAAAGTTCGTCGGAAGTAGGTACCGCCTCCCGTCCCGGTTGAGAGAAGTTTGGTGTACCCTGATGTGAGCCATTTCCTTCGAGTTGGAGAACAGATTATTTCTCATTATGTAATTTACCAACTTAAAGGAACTTTCATGCTAGCTTTCAAACACATCAACCTCTAAATGGACCACAGATATTGACATTGGTAGCATGTTTGACATTGTATTTTTAACTGTCTTTCCAGTGGTGCTTGCCCAGCATCAGCAGCCACAGTACGTGATGATGGGTGGTAAGTACATATCTTATGTAGGACGTGTGTTGTAGCTGGTACGAGCCAGGTCATAGATGACCGTAACATACGGTTGCTTACTGTATATAAACTGAACTGGAGTAGTGTTAGAGAGGAGTAGTGTAGATTTTTTTTAGACATGCTATTTAGTACCCTAACCTATAGTTTGTTTAGACATGCCATTTTGAACCTTAACCCACAGTTTGTTTAGGCTATATAGAACCCCAACTCATAGTTTCTTTAGGCATACTATTTAGAACCCTAACCCATAGTTTGTTTAGGTATGGTAGTTAGAACCCTAACCCATAATTTGTTTACTATAGGCATTCTATTTAGAACCCTAACCCATAGTTTGTTTAGGCATGCTATTTGGAACCCTAACCCATAGTTTCTTTAGGTATGGTAGTTAGAACCATAACCCATAGTTTGTTTACTATAGGCATTCTATTTATAACCCTAACCCATAGTTTGTTTAGGTATGCTATTTATAACCCTAACCCATAGTTTGTTTAGGTATGCTATTTATAACCCTAACCCATAGTTTATTTAGGTATGCTATTTTTAACCCTAACTCATAGTTTCGATAGGCATGCAATCTAGAACCTTAACCCATAGTTTCAGCCGTACTGGTGCTCTAGAATTAAGTTTACTGAGGAACTTTCAAACTAAAGGCTGTCCTGATTTTAACGTTTCTACCCAATACGTTCCCTGTAGCGAGTCAACAGGGCAAGCCTCAGCCGGGGCAGACCGTGTTCTTGCCCCGCCCGCAGGCAGGTGAGAGCGGTCCGATAGCGCCGAGCTCCAGCGCTCATTAACGCGTGCAGCGCCTAATGAAGGCAATCTCCCATGGTAGAGCTCCTCTAATAGCGGCTCTCCTGCAATAGCCTTGAAAGGGACCTCTGCCGAACCACCCGGGGCTTATTTTGGGGGCGTGGCCTCTAACGAGCTGTCAGCCAATCAGAGAAATCGCCTCGAGTTAGGCAAAGCAAAAGCGATTTCTCTGATTGGCTGACAGTATTGTCGCGGGAAGAGCTCAGCCGTGGGAGAATTAATGAACGCCATTCTTCCCATTGCAAAGCAATTACCAGTTTACAATCCACCGCTAATAGCAAACACTGTGAGAATATTGAGATGGGAAAGTGGCTTGCATCGTTTTGAAGTGCTGCGCTGCTATGAACCTGCATTTTCATCGCTGCATGCAAACCATGGTTGTCAATATACATTTATTAATATTTGCAGTGACCAATGACGCTGTATTAATCAGAATGAAATTTTTAAATGGAATGATCTGAACCTTCTTTTACTATTAATAGATGTTTAACGTTTGCAGATTCGCGTTTATCCTTTAACAGTTTGCGAAGGATTCTTATGCTCATTCTCATCAATGCCTAATCTTACATCATCGCAGCTGCTATGTGTATGCATATTTTGCAAGGCATGGCAACTACTCTGATTTCAAATCTACTGACATATCTGTACATTAAAGTATTGTACGTTTTCTTCAGAGGACACTAGGTATACCTTACACACAGTCTAGCAAATTGAACCTTTAGACGCAGCATGCAAGAATGACTTAAAATAGCAAAACTGTGTGACTGCAACAAAATGGTCTTCTGCACACACACACTGACTTACCAATATTTGGTAAAGCCAAATAACAAGCAAACAATGATTGTAAGAAAAATGCAAAGTACAATTGAACAAACGACAAGACAACGACCAAACAAGAAGCGACAAGACATAAGCAAAAGTAGACAGCAGCAAACAGACCTAACTGGCGTAACACAACCTGTATCTTCACGTTCTTTACGGACACCTTAAACAATGCGTAAAGGTTCCGTTTCTCCCCTCGTGTGTACCTTTACGCATGCTTTAAGGTGTGCTTAAAGACAGGATTGCGTGCAGTGCTTACTCTCTGATCTCCCCCCACAGCACCGATGAAGGCCCAGCCGGTCGTGATGCCGGCCCCGCAAAACGTCGTGGTGCTCCCCCCAGTCGTTAACCTGATCTGCCCACAGGGATTCATCCGCCACGACAGGATCTGCTACGCCTTCTCCAGCGCAGCCGTGAACTACACCACAGCTGAGAGCGAGTGCAGCGAACTGGGAGCCTCCCTGGCTAGCATCAACAGTAGGTTTCTGTTTCATACTGAATATAGTAGTTGGTACACCCGTAGTACTTCTTATCATCAGACATATATGACTGCCACCTAAGTACTCATCATCAGGCACACAGACTGTACCTAGGACAGCTTGAATTACATTCTGTAAGTTTGTATCACTCTGCTGCAAATGGTTTAACAAGTTCATAGGTTGTAGATAGTCTGTGGTGCCCCCCGTCTTTGTCGAGGGCTGGTTGTAATGCCCTGATGTATATGGCCTCTAAGAACGATTGCCAGATGTTTTTGGCGACGTCTCAGGGAGGAGCCAAATGGTACAGTATTGTGTGTGATTCGCAAGAATTCTAGGAATTGTACAGGCATTTTGTCCACATGCCTGTAGACAGAATGGAATGTCTACAGGCATGTGACCTACATCTATGCCTACATTCCTGGACGCCTTTGGGAGTCCCACCGAAGACCTCTCAGAGCTGCCCCAGCTGGATGCCCTACTTTCTGTGACCCCGGGGCTTGTTCATTATACACTCAGGGGGGGAGTGCACTGTATCTGTATAGGTACCAAGTCTTCCTCAAAATCATGAAATGATGGCAGGGCCGCAGTGCCATGCAAACAATAACCCTAACAGCAACCACCGTCGCCATGGCAATGTATGTTTTCATTGCCAGTCTTGTCGCCAATAGAGTGTGCATCCTTTTCCAGATGAGAACCAGCACATGTTCCTGTCTGAGTACCTGAACGTGGTGAACCCCGGAGAGAACCACTGGATCGGACTGGAGGACAGAGCCACTGAGAGTACGTATTGTTTTGATATCTAAAAATATGTCTAAATGCCAGAAATTCCAATACTGATTGTAAAAGCACATCTTTATCACTGTTTTGGATAGTCTCCACGTATCCGAGAACGAAGGTTTGCACCAGGCACTGTTCTGGATAGACGTGGACTATCCAAAACTGTGCCTATCTAGTTCTGTGCCTGAATGGGTTAGAGTTAGGATCAAGTACTGTTCTGGATTGTCTCCACGAATCCAAGAATGTAGATTTGCCCCAGGCACAGTTCTGGATACGCGTGGACTATCTAGAACTGTGGCTGAGCATTTTTCTGGATAGAGCACGGTTCTGCATGTAGATACAAGACTACCCGAGACAATGAGAAGATAGTCTGACTGACCCCATCATTAGTGCACGTATCCACGAACGTATACGTAGATTTGCCCCAGATACGATTGTGGAGAAGCGTGCACTATCCAGAACTGTGTCTGAGCGTGGTTCTGGATAGAGCACGGTTCTGGATAGAGCATGGTTCTGGATAGAGCATGGTTCTGGATAAAGCATGGTTCTGGATAAACCAACCTTACACCAGCTCTTTTTACTCCGATGAACAGACCAGTTCATGTACGCTGACTCCACCCCGCTGGGCAAGTTCATGAAGTGGGCTCAGGGCGAGCCTAACGACCAGGGCAAGGACGAGGACTGTGTGGAGATGGCCCCCAACGGGGGAGGTTACTTCCGCTGGAACGACGAGTCCTGCTGCCGCGACCGCCACTACATCTGCCAGGCTCCACCGGGTAAGACTCTGGCTAACATTTACGTTCCTACTATGTCTATAGCCTCCACCAGACCTTCCTACGGGGGTTCGGATAATAGAATTCGGCAAAAAGAGCCAGGAGAGTCAGTCCGAGGGAGGGTAAATTCCCTCCTCCGAGGGAGGGCAAATAAACCCTACGGTGGCCAATTATTCTCCCTGTTTAGTTACATTTTACTGTTTTGAACCGGCATAGCTAGGCTGATGGAGACTACTATTTCTATATCCCACGGGAGTTACTACATCTGCCAGGCTCCATCGGGTAACACTATGGCTAACCTTCCACTTCACTACTGTTTCTATGTCCCATATTTTCGTAACAAATACCTCTAGTATTGCGATATATCGCGTAAGAGGCTGGCTAATCTTTGCAATACTACCATTTTTCTTGTCAAACACCTTGGCCTATTGGATTGGTATGTAAAAATGGCACGTCCTCTGCTAGTATTCACGAGATGATGCATGTTGTTTTTTCTTACACCGTAGCTTTTATAGGTCATGTCATATTTGTTTTGTTTTTTCTACAGAGAGACGCATCACCTGCTTCTGCCATAACCACTCCACAGTGTGCGCCGATGACGGAATCTGCGCAGTAAGTATCAACATCTTTCGAGGTCTTGCACTATAATTAATACTTTCGTAGCTGACAGTGTTATAAACACTCCTGACTGACTTTGCTTACACTTTGTAGATCACTTGGAACGTTTCAACGACCAAATACTGCTTTGCTATTTTGATACCTATCCACAAATGTGGATTCCCGACTTTTATGTTCCAAGTCCGATCCTGTAGAAACTGTTGAATGTGCCTTTTCCTCCACCCTTTATGGCGTTTTGGGCTTCCTACAACAAGTCTAAAAGCAACAGTGACCGATGCATTTCAATTAATGGTAGAAGACACAGCAAAAGATATAGCTAGGTACCGTGCTACATGGAAGTACCCTACATAGATGAGCAATGGGCTAGCTAATGGCCTGAGTGCTTAGGCAGGATGCATTTCTTCTTGTGGATCTGTATTCTAAACGCGATTTTCTGATTCGCAGGACTGCCAGCACAACACCCAGGGCGATCAGTGTGAGAGGTGCATTGACGGCTACGAAGGCTTCGCCACCCAGGGGACAGCTGACGCCTGCCGACCGGCTCAGCAGCTGGTAGCTGTCCAGGTCGTGCAGCAGAAGAAACCCGCCATGACCTTCCGCATGCCCAAGTAAACACCTTCAGCATCACGTGATGCCAACTGGAGGTCGTTTTTCAAAACGAGGCTGTGGCTTTTGACCTTTGAACTAAACAAGATGGCGGAAGGAAGGAAGGAAAGGGATAGCATCTAAACGCACCTGGAATAGATACCACCTGTATGTAGTTTTAAGACAAGGATGTCGTTTTGTCAGGAAGGGATGGAAAAGCACGATACAAAGTGGATGTTAATGTGAATGCAAGCAAAGCTCGAAAACACAGCTTCCATAAACGGCCTACAGTCCACAAAGCCCATATAGAATAGATACCAAAAAGGAGACCTAGTGTTTGTCCATGAGGTGCTAGGTAAGTTGATTATGAGATCTTTTCGTTTGTGTGCACTTTTGCACAACAACATGGTGCCTACTCACATCATTGCATCAGTGTACCTGTTAGGATGATTTAAGAATAAGTTGTTTGAAGTTGGTGCTGTACTTGATAAACCAATATACTGACCATGATTGTATCGACATCCTGGGACTCTCAATGCCAATAGGGCTATTGTTTTGACGTGGTTTGAACTTTAAGTATTATGTAGGTAAGATTTATCATGTTTGAACTCATAATGGTGCTTCAAAATGACTCATCTCAGGCCAAACAGTTTACAGGTAATATAAGATTACTTTTAAAAGATACATATCACGGTGGTCAAAATGCCGGTCAAAAATCCTAACACGTAGCTCATACATATTGATGAGACATCGATGTCAATCACTCCTTTCACTATTGGCAACAATAGCTGATTGGTTCACGCTTTTACAGGCGGGCACTAGAAATGTTTTGATCACACCTAGCGCAGCAGATTTTTTCCCGCGAACGTGTCTTTTCATATGCGCGGTTTTCCCCGCCCCCATTGTTCTTTATTTCGCACAATTAACAATACACAAGCTCTCATATGAGTCGTTTTCACTTTAATTTCGTTATGCCACAAACAAACAAACCTCAACTGCGCTACAATTTTGTCGATCTCGTGATTCAAAATGCAAAAAAAAAATGGAATTCGAAATTCCCGGGTCCAGTCGCCCTCGATCGCGCGACGCCGTGGAATCCGCCGTAAACAGCACACGGGAACATCTACCATTTGCAACGTTCTTATGCACATAAAAACAGTCCTTGTACTTGCAGTATTTCTATATTGATGATTCGAAGATAAATTTTTGTATCTAAGAGATAAACGCATTCATTGCAGCTCACTAAGCGGGTAACCCGCTAACGTAAATCTCCCCTTGCTACATTTAGTATTTGATCGAAATTTGACAGTACTGGTATGTTAATGATGTCATCCTAAATTTACTACGACTCAGATACACAACGTATATTCTTCTTCCTACTCTCTAAAAACCTACCTTATACATTCTGGTATCCTTGTCGTAACTGTTATTGAACGAGATCTATAAGTTGGATTTGTAGTTGAATACTACGGCGCGGTAACTGTACAGACGCCATTGTTTGATCGGCGTGCCAAATTTTCCGGCGTACACTGGACATACATTTTGCAAAATTGTAACGTTCTGGAGTCCATGATATAAAAACATAACCTTACACTGAGAAGATTGAAAATAGTACTAAATCCTTGGAGATAAAAGAAGGAAGAAGTTGTTTTTGAACAGAACTGGATTAGTGTTAGACCGGTTCTTTGTTTATGAACCGACGCCATTTTCTTTCACGGCTGTTGTTTCTAGTTTATGTAGCTCATGTAACAGACAACTTGTTCAAGCTTCTATCTCTACCAACTTGGCGAAGTTCCCGGTCACTGCAATGTTGCAGTTTCTTGCTCGTGCCGACACAAAGTTTATGTAATTGTTTTTACAAATGCTTTCAACCTGCGATTTTGGTACGGTTGTACGATGCGAATCGTTACGTAGAGTAACACATGTAGCACACGAATAAACCGTTGAAAAACACGGTGTTTTCAAATCTGTCCTTTGTGTGGACATTTTTCTTCAGACAGAAAAAAACCTTTCTCGTCGGACAGTTCGCACTTTTATTAAAAAATCGCCCGCTCAGCTTGGCCGTACAACTGACCGTTCACACGTCTTGAAAATCGCGCCTGGGACGAGAACAATAGGGCTATGCCGGACTGTATTTCCATCTCACTGCCCGCCGAGGTTAGAAGGTGAGAACGACACGCTCTGATCTCTGCCGACAACCTCATTATAAGTCTAAAACATACTCTCTGTTCCACGTGAATTTTCAACTAAAACGCAGAACCCATATTTTGAGCAATATCTCCCGATCCTACCGCTAGAATCCGACAAAAATACATCCATCGGGAAAATAAACATTTGGCCGCCATCTTGAAAAAATTCGATCGCTTTCCCTTGCGCCGTTAGGGAATTATGGGGGAAAACATACTAGAAAATTGGCAAAATAAGTTAAAATCTCGCAGACACCAATAATTCTACAAGAGAAATGCGACTTAGAGGTCCTAAAGTTTAAAGTATGGTTGAAACATGTGTTTGGTGCGTATAAAAGACAAATAGAGCGGGAGGTTAAAGTTCAATGACCGAAAACGACCTTATTTGCGCACATGCGGGAGGCGGGGAATTTGAACCGCATTCTACGAGGTCATTCTTCAAATCATACATATTTTCGAAGCGAACTAATGTTCTTTTCGAGTGTTTGTATTAATTTTCTTATTTGATAATCAGATCGTGCCTTATATTGGACGAAAGTTGTGTTGTTTTTCTCAACACCGCCGCCGGTCACGGCAGACCGGCTAGTGGGCGGAGCACTTATGCCTAGCAACGCGGATTATACCCTAGCAACGTGACCACCGTGTATCACACATATGAAGTTGTACAACTACAGTCGGTGTTAAGATTACTTGCTCGTGTATTCGGAAGTAGGCATTATAGATTTAATTGTTTTAAATTGAGCACGTTTGCCCTTGAAGTGGTGAGATTTGCTTTGCTGATCTATTCATTTGCTTGCTTGGTGGTTTTAAGTGCGCTAGGATCTTTTCTGTTGTTAATTGTTAGAGCTTGATATGAATTTTAAAGAGTTGCATGTTGACAGTGTTACTATCCATAAGATATGCATGCAAGAAAATGGCTGCAGGCCACATTGTTTCCAACTGTACCTCGTTAATTAACTTTCACAATAAACGCTTCACGCTTTCGTAATTTCTGTTCTTGTGGTCATTTTTATCATGGTACGATAGGTAATACTTAACCAGGTTCCAGAATGGATTTTAACGTTGTAATTTTAGCATCTGTTTTGACCTCATCACAGAGGAATAGTACATGCAAGCATACTTAGGTTTAAAAAATTAAAAGCATTTCAAACCTATATGGATATCCTACAGTTATATTATTCTTCATGTATCAACAGTACAAGACAATGAAATACAAAATAATCACAAGATGGTAAGTAGACAGGTCAGGAAATGCAATCTACAAATACAAGCTAGAAACAAGTCTCTACGTATCCATGTCTCTACGTTTGTAATGAACCATAGATGCTGCTAAGGCCACACCAAGTAATATTTATGGATGGCGTCCTCTGGAGACCCTAAATCTAATGCGAGAGCGCAAAATAAAACAAGAAGGGCCGAAAAAACAAGATGCCTAGATTTGAAATATTATAAGGGACGACAAATGTTAGGACACAAATTGAATGAGAGAACACAGTGTAACAACCAACAAGCTAAGTTAAGTCTTTTATTTGTCATGAAAATAGCAATAAATTAGTGGAACAGCAGTTGTCGTCCTGTTCTTTTTCTTTCCTTCCATCCCATCTTCCCTTTATCTTGTGCTTTGCAGCACTTTCGTGACTCTTTGGTCATAGTTACAGGAAGCGGAATTTCTTGTTTTTTTCTGGAAACAGGCCAAAATCAATGCGCGCGCGGACGTCATCCATAAATATTACTTGGTGTGGCCTAATGTCCAAAACAACGTAATGATTCGTTCATACATATATTATTTGAGATTTGGAAAACAAACAAACAAACAAACAAACAAACAAACAAATGCCAGTAATGAAGTAGTGGACAAATACACGCCTGGTTTATGTCAATATGGATTTTGACCTAAAAACATTGGGAGCAGATGCGACTTTAGAAGCAGCTAAGTACATTCGCTTGCAATGTTCTGTACAGAAACAAACTATATATCAATAATTTTTTTCAGATTGGCAATTGCTTTGTAAAACTCCTGTGTACACCTTTGCGTCAAAAAGGTAAAGTTTTATCATAAATAAGAATATTCTAAAAGATGTCCAATTGAAAAGATGTCCAACATAGCTCTAAGCATAATGAACGACCCCCTTGTAGCAACACACCAACCAGCCTAGACTTTGTTTGAAAAGTCAATGTTTAGGATACGTAAGTTAGAACAGTAAACATGTAGGCAGGGCCATTAGGTATGACGGTATGTCTGTTTTACTTTGATCACGAATTCTTAACAACAAGCTAACTAGCAAAGTGACATAGACGTAGTAAACAAAGCAGAGAGGAAACATCTAAAGCATTATAAAGGTAGCAGTCAGCCAAAGCAACTGGATAGATTTTGAAAACGGTCAGACGTTTCAGGTAGCATCCACTTATTTCCAAGCAGATCTTTTGGTGGCTGCAATACAGGACAGTATCATTGGCAGGGCAGTATCCAATACGCCACCCTCTTTTTGGCTTGCAAAAAAAGATACTAGCACAAAAAAAAGAAAGCCCGATAAAAACACGTCAAAAATTACCCAAGCCTAAACCTCTGCTTGGAGAGTCACTGACGAAAAGTAGTGGATGCTACTTGAAACGTCTGACAGTTTTTAAAATCTATCCATTTGCTTCAGTAACTGTTACCTTGGTATTTCATTACCTGGGTGTCTAACCTTCATCTAAAACATTATTCGTGCTCCATCTGAATAGACTCATCAAGGCTACATGCGGATGTTTTTAAAAGAAACATACTGGGATACGCAATATATACATTGGTGGCATTCTTTCCTATCCCTGGACACTTTGATACCGCAAATGTTTATACGCTCTGCAGTCATGCAGATCCGCAGGAGTACTTAGATGAAAGCTTGTTAATCTTTCAGATGTCATGTTGTTTGTTCTTCGGCTGGTTGCCGTTACAGACCACTGCATACTGCTGTTTGTCTGTCGGTACCAGTGGCTGCATGGTCTTTTAAAGGGGCAAGATGTAACATTTTTGCACCAAAAATTGAAATATTTGAATTGAAAAAGTATTTGTGTGATTATAATTTACTATTTACATATTTTTGCAACTATCTCACAATTCTGACTTTTATGGTTGGCGCTAAAATAGCCCACACGATGCGCACTCAGTTTGTAGCACCACCACAAAATACTAGAATGTAAACAAATATGGCTGACAGCTGTGTTTTTAAACACACTCGTAAGACATCGTATTTCTCACTAAGTTTTATCAATTCTCTTACTAGTTAAAAATGAGTTACAGGGTTGTTAGCTCATTTTTTTCACTAATAATAGGTTATATGTATATTACTACTATCGATTATGCCAATTGTTAATGCAGGTAAAGGTACTTAACACATGTTTTGACTGAAATACTTTTCTGAACTAAAAAAATATAGATAAAAAGCTAGAGATTGCCGGTCAGGGCATTGAAACGGCCAGTTGAGCAAAGCTATTTAACTGTTTGGAATTAAGGTAGAAAGGCGGGAACAGAGCAGTGGAGTTGTGTATCTTACGCGACTCTTATAACAGCCAAAGTTTATTTGGATTACCGTCTGACACCCATGACCCTCTGCACCTGTGCTTCGCAAGTTTCACCCTTAAGTTTACACTTCTCCTCCACTACCTTAAGTCTGTTTGTCTTAAGTCTGGCCCCATTCAACACAAGCTGTGCCACACATCCACGCATGCGCTGTACTGATCCAAAAGATCGCACATCTGGGAGTACGGACGTCCCTGAAGGAAGTGATTTGTAGTTTGTTGTGCGGCCAACATTTTTGTGGTTTTGCTTGTTGGGGTTTCAACTGGAAACCATGATCGTTAGAGCGCTGTTTGTGATATCTACAGTGGTGGCAACCCTGGCACGGTCGGAAGGTAAGTTATTCTTTCACTGCATCCATTCTTTAAGCACACCTTAAAGCACAGCGTAAATGTTCCGTTTTTTCACTCGCACGTACCTTTACGTATGCTTCTATAAGACATGCTTAAAGATATGATTTCGTGTAGTGTTTCTCCTGACAAAGACAGGAGTTGTACAGTCGAAAATTTGGGTAGTTTAATTTCTTGTGTTGAAAATTACAGTTTTAATTCACTTCATAATGACTTGTAGTAACGCAGATGAACTTTCAAAAGAACATTCTTTCCCTATTGCCATCATTGTATGGAAAAAAAACATGCGAATTGTGAAGTGAAAAAGTGTGATGAAGGAGATTATTTGCTTATTGGGATATACAGGGCTAATGTTCAATAGGTATTATGTTCAACCTGTAGAATTGTTCATTTTTCGCTATGTTGTACTCTTTGTACAAAAGGGGTTATCCAGCCTCTTTATACAAGTTTTCCATACTGTTTTAACGGTTTTGACATCTCAAGGAAGACATTTATTCGGATCATATTTAACATCATCTGTTCGGCCTTTGTGTACAAATACATTTATATAATGATCTCAGATTGACAAGTAAAAAGAGTTCGTGAAATATCCACACAACATTTTGTATCTACTTGCCAATCGTTACACAACCGAACGCGCCCAAACAGCATACAGTGAAAGAGTCGTGGTTATTGCGTTTGGTGTCAAGTCACGAACACAAATAAACAGTTAAATTCCAATTGACCCTAGGTAGCGGTGATGAACAGTATTCGTTACGTCTAAGTCTAATGTTTTACGTTCATATGTCTTTATGATAATACTGGAAGTAGACAGTTTCAAAAGATGTTTGCAAAATATGCAAAACGGGTGTTTGTATGCCATACGAGCAACGTCACTGAACTGATCTTGTGTCCTATCGCTTTTAACACAATTATGTTAATTTGTTACCTACGGGGTACTGTTTTCGGTCGTGTTTGTGTGTTCGCAGCTATAACTCACGGTGGTTTTGACGAATTTCTTTGAATTTCGGTACATGATTAGTTATCGGAGTCCAGGTGATGATTTTTTCTTTGTATCTGTACTAAAATAATCAAAAATAATTCGACACCCCCGTTTGTATGTGATGTGGTATCGTCTATCAACAGCTATTGTCCACTACAGGAGTTGAGCCGGGTGGGCGAAACCAAACTACTTTCAGGAGGGGGAGGTTAAGACTGTATTTAATATATACTTGTGATATCACCCATCTTTTAAGTTATGTAGCGTTACTGTTAATGTGATGTCTGAAATTATGAGCAGTTGTTGTGAATATTATGGGTTATATAATCCCTGGAGGTTTGGAATCTCAGATTTCTTGTTTATATCTAATTTGTCATAGGTAGCGGTCTGAATGACCTCCAGGAGTATGAACAGCTAGAGTACGTCACTTCCTGTTACTACCCCACCCACATCCCCTGCACCAATGGGGCGGGCTGTGTCTCCGGGCGGCAGAGGTGTGACGGCGTCTACAACTGTCCCGACGGGTCGGACGAGGAAAACTGCGTGGACTGTAAGGAATGCTTTATTCTATTCTATTCTATTCTATTCTGTTCTATTCTATTCTTCCCTTATTCTTCTATTCTCTGTATATTCTATTCTATTCTGTTCTGTTCTATTCTATTCTTCCCGTATTCTTCTATTCTCTGTATATTCTATTCTATTCTGTTCTGTTCTATTCTATTCTTCCCGTATTCTTCTATTCTCTGTATATTCTATTCTATTCTATTCTATTCTATTCTGTTCTATTCTATTCTTCCCTTATTCTTCTATTCTCTGTATATTCTATTCTATTCTGTTCTGTTCTATTCTATTCTTCCCGTATTCTTCTATTCTCTGTATATTCTATTCTATTCTATTCTATTCTATTCTATTATTCGTCTGTTCTATCCTTCTATTCTATTCTATTCTATTCTATTCTAGTCTAGTCTTTCTCTATTCCAGTCTTTCTCGCCCATTCTTCGTTAACGTGTGCAATTGCTGTCGCATGATAGTAGCGGGCCACCAAGTTTTTAAAAGAAGCAATAACTGCGTATCTTGTGCTTTCCTGTTATCAGTACATGATAGTAATATACTAAGTTATGTTTTACCGCAACTGTCAGCTGCCTTCGGGTCGTCCAGGCGATGATTTTGCTAAGAAACACGCTAAAATCACCTGTCGCAACCACTAGTAAGGCACAAAACGTCGGGTTCAAACAATGAAAACGTGTGAGTTGACTTAATTTTCAGTCATAATCTACACCTATCCACCAAACTGTCTTGCCACAGGTGGATGAACTTGTCCAGCTGGCGTCCATACTAAATCTGATGCCGTTTTAGTTTTGTCGCAAGGTTTTGTCTAACCTACGTTATGGAAAGATAGACGGGTATAATTCGCCCACGAAAAGACATTTCACAATAATTTTTACACTGTCTTATCCACTAGACTGTGTTTTTTGCGAAACAAATCCATGGCAGGGAGAACAAAACACGAGTATCGGAAAAATGACAACAACAAACAGCGTCAGGCCGTTTGTCAATTTTCAATTCTAACCTACGTTATCATGGTTATTCCTTTGAGATTAGAGACAGATACTTACACTTCCATTCATCAGAAAGAGGGTCATCAGATATACATTTGCATGTAAGTTTTATAGTGTAAGGGCTGACGGCTTGGATTGTATTGATCATCATAAGCATAATTCTAACCTACGTTATCGTCTAACCTACGTTATCATTTTTTCTTCACTGTGTTATCGAATTTATGCAGGAAAATGATACGATGCAAAGTTCGATTAACAGCATTTTATCAACTGTAACAATACTGTAGTTGGCCTTGTCTTGCTAGAAAATCATAGTACAGAAGGTTTACTCTCCCTGCTTTAATTTCCAAGCAGATGTAGCACGTGAGCTTGTTTTGGATATTTGGTGGTGTCTTTGGTGGTTTGTTATGGAGATTACCATATCTACAGACAAAAAACTTAATATCTCGAAAAGTATAGGTGGTAGCACCGTACAAAATTGGCAAAAGATAGTCGACAATACTGGTAACAAGTTCAGCACATTTGTTAGGTATTTGGAAGAACTTTATTTTTCACCATTTTCTACCCCCAATTGCACACGTTAACGGAGAATGGGCGTTTATTCTATTATATGCTATTCTATTCTATTCTTCCTCTATCCTTTTATACGATTCTATTCTATTCTATTCTATTGTATTCTACTCTATTTAATTCCATCCTTTTCTATTCTATTCAATTCTATTCACATATATGATCAGGATGTAAAATCAACCTGTGCTGATACAAAACCTCACTATCCTCTACACATAATACACCGATAAAACATGAACAACGCTAAAACAAGAAGGAATAAAAAATGTAGACAAAGCTACTAGACGGAGCAAAAAATCTACCTGTACACGTTATGTAAGTATGAACATTATTAAAAATTTGACAAGTAGATAGGTGCAAAATTATAGTGAAGCTCCGGAGAAACAAAAAATATGGTACGCTGCAATGTAACGAAATAAAGTTATGATACTACAAGATATTGATATAATTATTAGACAGTGTTCAGGTTGAAATAGCACTCTGTAAGTCTTCTAACCTTTATCATCATCGTCAATACTTGGCCTTGAAAATACTTAGCGAAATGTAAAGACTCCGCACTGTAAATACAGTAAATATACAACGGAAGCTTCTTCTTAACACAATCATATTTGAGCGACGCCATTTCAGTATGTATTTCTTTTGGGTTTCCGTTTGGTATTTTAGTATTTAGAAACACATATCCGAGTGGATTTAGTCTACATGCTGTCTAAAAAATACAGCTGCGTTCAATCCATTTAATCAGGCCATCTGGGTCGGATTGAAGCTCACTTAAGGATATTTGTACTGTAGTCCAGTAGTGATTGAAAGAACCAAGCCAAACACAAGTCTGCACGGAATGTACAACGGCGTTCACTTAAGGCTAACGTACACACATTTTGGTGTGCAAATCCGAGATAAACCGGGTATCAAAGTAGATACAAAAATAACAGCACTGCAGTTCCAGAGCAAGCTGCTAGGGGGACCGAAGTCGTGTTACTTCTTCCTGAGCACAACAGCTATCTACTATCTAAAATTTGGGACGCTAGCATGTCCAGATCACGAGATTTAAAACCGGAAGTTCCGTTGCAGTACCGAAAAGTAGTCATTTTGAGGTCTCATCAAGACCTACCCACCTACCAAATATCAAGACAATCCATGTAAGCCTTCTCGAGTTGTCGTGTATACAAACAAACAGACACACACACACACGCACACACACACACACTTGTAAACACAAACGCACACACACACATACACACACACACACACACACACACACACACACACACACACACACACGAACGCTACCGAAAATATAAACTTCTTGCGAAAGGTAAGAAAGGTGGAATCCGAACAGATGTAGAATTGAAATGGCGTACCTACTAGCAAATCCACAATGCTCTATAGTACACATGGATATGTTACTTATTGGAAGGAATGTAATTTCAAACCACGCATTTTCAGATACATGTACCCGTAGTGGGGTGGGGAGGGGGGTATAGACCAGCAAGCTGTATCGACAACAATCATAGGAAGTATTTGTACTGTAAATGCTGACAACCTACTTTTTTTCTGGACGTAGATTGGGCCATGCATCTTCGGAACGGACTGCCGGCTCCCCAGGCTGTTATCCACCCTCCCAGCAAGGTCATGGTTGTCAAGACACCTCGGCCAGGTCAGTGGTATTCGGGCGAGCACTGCTTTTGTTTACATGAGCCATAGTATTGGTAGGCATATGCAAATTGTTGGTAGTCATATGCAAGTTATTTGTATGCAAATCACCCAAGTGCTACCTGCGTTTTTTTGCGGGTCGTGACGTCATAGCGATCCTCGTATAACCAATGACCGACCAAAAGATCGCTCAACGAATTTCACAAATACAGAACAAACTTGTTTAAGTTTTGTGTGTGTTGTTGTCTTTTGAATTACACTTTTACATCTTGTATGATATTCCAATAGTAAAACCAAGGCTTCACAAAAATCCAATTTTGATCTAGCGGAAAAGGGGCTCTTAGCTGGAGAAAATAACATATCCAGAACCGTGCCTATCTAGCTATACGTCTGAATGCATTCGGGTTAGGATCAGGCACGGTTCTGAATAGTCTCCACGTATCCAAGAACGTAGATTTACCCCAGGTATGGTTTTGGATAAGCGTGGACTCTCCAGCACCGTGCTTATACATGGTACTGGATAAAGAACGGTTCTGGATACACCAGAGGGCCTTCACTGATATGTATATAAAAGCCTAGCTGGGGAAGATGGAAGATGTATGTATGTGAGAGTCAGAATTGCAATACTTACTTTACTGTTTGTTTGTTTGCATGTGTTTCCCTCCAGCCCAGCGGGTGATCACGTGCTTCTGTAACAACCACGCTACTGAGTGTGCGGCAGAGGGAGTCTGCGCAGTAAGTACCAGTACAGTTTGTTCGTTGCCTTTATTATATGTACATCAGGACAATCTGAAGATATATGTACTGAGACTGAGAGAAAGACACAGAGAGAGAGGGGGGGGGGGGGAGAGGGAGAGAGAGCTGCATTGATAGTACCTTCTGGTCAGATGAAGACATTGACGTAAATTTTACATTGTAATTTTCACTGTTGGGAAGCTTAAGATTACTGTTCTGGAAACAATGTTAGCACTAACACAACACAAAAGCATAGCTACAGTATAATGTATACAGCAAAAGAGAAACTAAGAGAATAGCTGCTGCCGAGGCAAAGAGAACGACCAGAAATGCTCGCCAAAAAAGGACTGAATGCACCAGTAGACTCGTCATACTCTCTGTGGTATGCCGGCTATACAGATACAGATACAGTGGCTGTCAATACACAACAAAAGAACTGAACAATGCGATTCCTGTTGATAGAAAGTGTTTTTTTTTTTTAGAACTGCCAGCACAACACGGAGGGTATGCAGTGTCAGTACTGTCAGCAGGGGTACGTGGGTCTGGCCACCCGGGGGACACCGCTGGACTGTCAGCCCGTGCAGTACGTCCACTTCATCCCCCGGGGACATCCAAGGCGTTACCATAACAACTGGATGTTCCAGTAGAACACAACAAGCTAAAGCCCTTGTCACACATTCAGAACCTTCCCCCAACGATCAAAAAAACAAGGATTGGAGTATTATGAAACAAGTTTAAACTGCAATTTCCAACACATGTACAAGAAATTGGACTTTAATACCCAAATTTTCGACTGTACAACTATAGTCTTCGTCAAGGAATGAGCAATCCACTGCTTCCATGACGTCACGTTATGCAGATGACACACGTGACTTTGTGAGCAGTGGATCATAAGTTGCAGAAAGTCTGTGGCGCCCCCCGTCTCTGTTGAGGGATGGTTTTAATGCCCACAGAAACGGTGGATTGCGCATTCATTGACAAAGACTGGAGTTGTACAGTCAAAAATATGGGTAAGTCTAATTTCTTGTGTTGGAAATTGCGGTTTAAACTTGTTTCATAATGACTTCTACCAACACAGATGAACTTTCAAGATAATGTTTGGGGCAGTCTGACCAGATTTAGGCCACGCCAACCTTTCGATACGAATCAAATATGCATGAGTTATCACTTTCAAGCAAAATGATAAGATTGTTCTCTATATGAAGAAATTAGGATTGCAATTGGCTACTGGCCCTGAAAAGAAACAATATTAAGACTCGGGCCTATGAGTCTGCTGTTGAGACTATGATTTACACTTGTATAGGTGTGGAATTTTGATGTGATGTTTTGATGTCATATAATGTTATCATTAGTTATTACAAAATGTGTAGTTTTTTGGTTACTATCGACATGTCAGTTTCTTGCTATATTCGTGTCTCGATACTATATCATCCAGGATAAGCTAAAATAATAACATTTGATGTCATATCTAAACTTGATAATAAAACATTTTAGCCATAGTTGTGTCAGAATCGTTCTCTTTACTTTAACACTTATTTCTAGAATTAAGATTTCTTCGAGTAATTTAATGAAACAAGTAAGACGAGGTATTAACAATACACATAGGCTTTCTGGTGTCCCATGCCAATATTATAGCAGTATAAGCTTCACAGAATCCTATCTTTAAGTACATATTAAAGCATGCGAAAGAGAAGAAACGGATAACCTTTACGCAGTGTGCTTAAAAGATGGATTTTGTGTAGTGTTTTGAATGACTTCAAACATTGAGATCCATCGATACTATCCTTTAAACATTGTGTATCGATTATGATACATATCAAGTTGCTTCACAAGAAGCTCCCAAAGTGTATGACAGCACCTTGGTGACACTGACAGCATGACATAACTGTATCCTCTTTTGAATAAAGTAGTTTCAACCGTTACGAAATACTACTATTCCTGCTAGCTTTGAAACCGATAGCAGACAGCTACTTCAGATGGAACTATCTAGAGAATTTTGCTACTGGAGAAAAAGCGCCTCCTGTCCGACTAAAGAAAACATGATGTGATTCTGAATTCCACAAGTTTTCTTAAACTACATTGTTATCTTGAAGTGTATGGCATGTCATTGCCAATTGGCATCTAGTCGTCAGTACGTTCTTCCAATATTGGCTAGGATCTAGTCACATGCGTCGTCTGAGGGTATTTTGGGGATAGTCATGCATGTGTCGTGCAAAATCCTGCTGTATTGTGACAGAAAGGGCTGTCTTAGATCCTTGTGGGTGGTTGTTCTTGTCACAGCCATTTTCAACGGCTTTAAAATCGTACGACGGCCTACGACGAATATGACCTCGAAGTTACGTGTAGTTCAACATGCCCAAAACTTAGAGCGGTGATACAGCAGTTTTTTCAGACTACACAATGATCAATTACCTATAGGTCACACGGTTCCCCGTTTATACCACAGAACTACATCGTATTTACAAAGACTAGCGTAAACGTTTACCCAACCACCCAGCAATAACATAATAGTATTGACAGTCTGTACAATCAAAAGATTGTCAGTTTACTCAACAGGTCTCTAGTGATAACGATGTAATGATACTCTAAGTGTCTGTAAACACATAAACATTTCAAAATCCGAACCATTATGGAGCTGTCAAATTAAGATAAAAGAACCGACTAGAAAAAACATTGTCTCTGTGACAACTTAAGGATATGATGGAGCTAAAAGATGTTTTGGTATTCAAAAGAAACAAACATAAAACAAGGAGATTTCCGTCCAGAAATGAGCTTGGTGATAGACAAGAGTATAAGAACATTATTAAAGATAAAATATTTACGAAGTTCTTCTCATCTGGGTGTTGTATAAAGTTAATGTATTTGTCGTGTCTTTCTTAAAAGCCGTGACAAGGAATTCTAGACATTGAGGTTTAAGTGTATCTGGTTTGTTTTGGTTATGTGGTTATCCGCAAAGACCTTTCTTGACCTAGCCACTTAGGGTTGTCATTCATTTTGCCACTCCTTTCAGAAATGGATTTTCTTTCTTTGTCACTGACACAAACGGAGATCATTGGTAGGTTTATAGCCGAGCATGCGCAGACGTGCAGTCTTACCGTTTAAAAAGGACGTCGAAGCAAGCTTCAAGCATCCAGCTTCTTCAGACTCCCACTCGAGAAGACCAGTTGGCTTGTTGCATCTTGAAGTTCTCTGTGTGTGAGAGAGAAGACAAGATATCAGTGTCATCATGTCTGGAAACGCTTTCTTCGTCCTTGTTGTCGCCTTGATGGTCGCCAGTATCCAGGAAGGTGAAGGTATGATTTGTTTTCTGCATGCTCTAAAAAACGTAAAACTATCTAGAGCATAGATTACACAAAATTCATATTCTCCAGGCAGAGGTTTGGGGTTTGGCTTGTTTTGCGTGTTTGTAGACATTTTTATCGGGCTTTCTTTTTTGCACGTACTGGTATCCTTTTTTTTACGCCAATCGTTTTTTTTTTTTTTGGAGTTGGCGTAAAAAAGATACCAGTGCAAAAAAAAAGAAAGCCCGATACAAAAGCCTAAAAACACGCCAAAATTAAGCCAAAACCCAAACCTCTTCTTGGAAAGTACAAAATCCATTCTTTACGGAAACCTGAAAGCATGCATAAAGGTAACGTTTCTTCACTCGTGTGTACCTTTACGTATGCTTAAAGGTGTGCTTAAAGAAAGGATTGCGTGCAGTGATAAGCTCTTGTCAAAATTTACAAACCGAGCATTGTGTGTTTAACTGTTGTATCGAAGGAGTTACATCAGTCGGAATTAAAACCATAAAGAGTAATTAGCGTCTTTAATTAGGCGGCAAGGTGGTCTATCTTGTGGTTAGGGGACTGAGAATCAGAAGGTTATGGGTTCGAATCTCTGGCAGGCCCCATTGTTGTGTCCTTGGAAAAGGTACTTTACACCTATTTCCTCACTTGACTCAGGTGAAAATGAGTACCTAGCTTCGGTTAGGGACGTCCTTTCGGATAGAAAGTAAAGCCAGAGGCTCCGTGTTTGAGGAAGGCCGCACTTCAAGCATGTTAAAGATCCCACCACACCTATTTAAAAGAGTAGAGGTCCTTCCCGGTGTGAGTGGTTCAAACCTTACAGTCTGGTCTCGGGTTTGATATCTTGAAGACGTGATAGTCACCTGTTATGTCAATCCTTCCACAAATGTGGTAACGCTTCATAAATAAATAATTCATAATACCTGGGGAAAAGATATTTAGAATTCGTGCACAAAATCTTACCGATGTACGGACTCTGCGCGATTTTATCTTCATCTCAAACATTTGTATCACGATTATAACTTGAAGGACAAAACACAATGGAAGGTGAGTGTGTAGATTTGTGCAACGAAAGTTACCTATTGCAAATGTTTAGAATTTTAATCATCAGATTCGCAAACACTCTCTCAATGAGAGTTATAAAAATTCCAGAAACAGACAAGTTTCTCTTTAGGAGGACGCCTAAAAGTTGTTCATAATCTTTAGGAATGTTGGAAACGGAGTAACTCAAAAGAACTGAGTAGATTTAGCTGTCAAAGATGTGGATTTGACACAGGAAGGTCTTTCCGCACCTCTATAGATGAGGCACATTGTTGAGTAAATACCGCGGCCTTACCAGTTATTTGAGGTTACACGTGTAGGGCGCGTCAAAAATGTCAGAGTGACAGGAAAATACTTTTTAAGTCGCTTTTCATCCTTGGTAATACGGTATAAAGTGGGATCGTGTGGCGTAATGGTATTTGGCCAATGGTGTTTGGTTTTTGGTCCTGAGTTCGAATCCACCAACATGCCCAGATGTTGTGCCCTAGGGAAAGGCACTTTACACGACTTTCCTCACTTCACTCAGGTGAAAATAAGTGCCTAGCTCTGGTTAACCGGTTAGGGACATCCACCGGATAGGACGTTAAATGGATGTCCTGCATGTGTTTAAAAATGTTTAAAACATTCGGGAGTGGACGGGAGGTTGGGGACTAGTTGGCTGGTGGTCGGTAGTAAGTCAGCAGTTGGGACGTAGTTATCAGTCAAATTTGGCTCAAAATTTAACTCGAATTTGATTCGATTCGTATAGAAAGATAGGCATGGCCTTAAATCTGGTCAGATTGCAATTGCTCCCAAGTTCCCAACCTACCGCCAACGTTTTTCTGGTTGGTTGGTGGTCGGGGGAAGGTTCTGAATGTGTGACAGGGGCTTAACAAAGGAGCGCACAATTTACAAGTTATGATGTTTCAAAGCAAAATTTCTTCATCTATTCATTGTATCTTAATTGTAAGTGAACATCATAAAAGGTTGCAGAAATAGAAAGAAAAATGTAATTTTTCGGTGAGAAAATGAGAAAAGCTGTCCGGTATGTACAGGTTTGAACCACCTGCCGGATTTTAAACACACAAATGTGCCTTGTGAGGAAACACCCCTCAGGAATCGGCACTAATAGGCCAGGGTTAAGTGAGTTATGTTAACCATTTTAAACACATATGAAGGGAAAAGTAAAATGTTGATTGAGTGATATCGATATACCTTTGGTACTACTCTGTGTATGACAGCTGTAAAGCCCCTGTCATACATAGCCAAATATGGCCTCCTGAACACTGCCGAACTCCCAACCAAGGCTGTGGTTGGCTCTTGTTTTGCGAGATCGGCTATTGTTCGGCTGCCCCATCAGAATGTTTCAAAATGTTTCAAACATTCGGATGTGGACTGGAGGTTGTGTGGTTGGGTGATGGTCGGGAGTAGGTCAGCAGCGGTCGGGGCGTGGTTGGCAGTCAAATTTAACTCAAATTCGATTCGTATCGAAAGGTAGACGTGGCCTAAATCTGGTCAGACTAGTCCCGAACTTCAGCCGACCTTGGTTGGTTGGTGCTTGGGGGAAGGTTCTGAATGTGTGACAGGGGCTTTAGATTTTACTTGTAGTGTAGCAGTCGTTTCAGCCAGTTGACAAATGTGACTATCCTATTCTAAGTATTTCCAGGAGTCTCACATTGAAAGTACTTGGGGGTGTAAACTAAATGAAACTCTTAGTTTTAATACTTCATTGATGTTCATTACGTTTTAACACGCAGTTAATTTTTTTCTGATTTTTTTTTGCAGCCCGTGGTACCTACACCCTGCAGTACTACCAGCCCCAGGCTGCGCAGTACCAGCCCCAGGCTGCGCAGTACGTGCAGTACGTACCACAGGCGTACGCCGAGGCCGCCAAGCAGGTGCAGTACTACTCAGGTAAGCTCGCACTGGAGAAATCTTCAACGTCTTAAGAAATATTTCTTATCATGCATGAGGTCCACCTGGTGGCGTCGAATGGCAGAATGGCTAAGCAAGATTGAGAGGTCACGGGTTCGATTCCTGGCATTCCTGGCTAGACCTTGTGTCCTTGGGAAACACTTTAAACGACTTTCCTCAATTCAACCAGGTGTAAAATGGGTACCTAGCTTCGGTTGGGGAGTGAAAGGAGAGGGTTGGGCTCTGCCTTCCAATACCGTGTCTTTGATACAGTGGATTAACAACCAACTGCCTCCACGGCCTCAAAAAAGGCTTGGGGACTACCCACTTTAAAACATATAAAGTCTACACATTCAATTTCTTTACCTGTAAGCCGATAGAATTATATATACAGATTCAAATAAGATATCAGTACCCCCAACAGTTTTTGCTGCATAGATTCTTAAATCAGTCGAGCTGGCCATCGGCAGTTTGCTTTCCTGTTTTTCCTGGCGATTGGTAGTTTCTCTCACACTTTCTGTCGTTCATTCTTTTGTTCTTGTCGCTCCTGTCTGTCACTTTATTTCCCTTATCTTATATTTTCTTTCTTTCTTTTTTTTTTGCGTCCTTCGTTTCCTAGAAAAGTAGAAAACGCGGCACATTTTTGATATATTGTGTTTTCCTCCTCCCCAGCACCGACGTGCTACTGTTACGGCCACTCCTATCAGTGCGCTGCTCAGGGAGTGTGCGCGGTAAGTAATTTCTCCATCAGGCCATAGCATGTAATTTTCATGGATGACATCAGTGCGCGCATTAATTTACGCCTGATTTCGATTAAAAACAAGAAACTTGGTTGCCCTCTGACAGTGGTCAACATGCCAAGAATGGGCAAATAGTCGTAAACGTCTACCTTTCTACACGAATTGAATCAAATTTGAGTTAAATTTGAGTAAAATTTGACTGCCAACCACGCCTTGCGGGTCTCAGGAAAATCAGGACTCAACTTGTTTCCTTTCGTTCACAGAACTGCCAGCACAACACCGTCGGCAACATGTGTCAGTTCTGTAGTCCCGGCTACACCGGCATGGCCACCCGCGGCACCGCCTACGACTGCCAGCCCATCCAAACACAGCCCCTCCAGTACATGCAGTACTACTACCAGCCGCAAGCCGCCGCTCTTGAGGCACCGCTGCACGTGAAGCAAGCCGCGGCCTCGTACGTGCAAGCCGCGCCGGCGTACGCGCAGGCCGCGCCCATGCACGTGAAACAGCCTGAAGCTTTTGTCCAGCCTGCAGCTATGCACGTGAAGGATGCAGCTGCAACTGCTTACGTTGCACCTGCAGCTGCTTATGCGGCACCTGCGCGTGCCTTTAAGCAGCCTGAATAAGTAATATGTACATCCCATGTACATCTTATTGGGCTGACCGTAAAGAGTTTGGATCGTTATTGTTTGTTTGTTTGTTTGTTTATTTACATCCTAACTAGCGGCTAACCACCGCTATATCTACGTTTTACAACAATCAACTTCTTAACTTGAATATAAAAGTAACTTTCTTCATAGAATTTCATAATGTATATCAATACTCTGAGTTGTTGGTCAACAATGTTGCTTTTTTAAAGTATAACATCATATACAGGTGCTATGTAGATCCTACTCTTTCAGAGTGGGTCACTCGTAACTTCGGTGCTATGTATATCCAACTAGCATGTAAACAGGGTCAAACTAACGATATTTGTGTAACTTAACTTAACTTTTTTACTATTACAAAATACTAACCTACAATGTACCGCCATTTTCTGTGACGCATTGATTTTGAAAAGGTATTTGATGCCAACTGGATGTTACCCTTGGATTCGTAGTGACAGAAAATGCACTGCACGAAGTCCTATCTTTAAGCACGCCTTAAAGAATACGCAAAGGAACACGTAAGAGAAGAAACGGAACTTTACGCATGTTTTAAAGCGTGCTTAAAGAGATGATTTTTTTGCAGTGATGGACTTTGTATAACGCGTCTACTTCACAACGTTTAACTATGTGACATTGAACAATAAACGTTGCAGTAAAACCAATATTGATGTCTTTCCTCGTTCTCTATTTGTTACTTCTTCAAGGTGTTACACGATAGGCCCCCCTTTTAAACACTCACATACCTGTCTGCGGGCCGTATAATGTTTGGCTTGAGTAAAAACACTACACAAAGAACGCGGTAAACCAAAGAAATAGCTGAGTACATAAAAAACAACGGCAGGGCACTTTGTCAATTAATCATTAAAGTAACCATCCCAACGAATGTAACGTGGACTATTCTGGAGAATATCTTTGTAAAGAATTGTGTTACGAGTCAGTTTAAATGCAGACGGACTGGAAAACTGGATACGGCAATGTGTACATGTCTGGGTGTAGAATTGGATATGTTTTGTCTTGTGGCTAGCTACTTTGACCTTTTTGACCCGGTGTCACACACGCGTCACCTTTTCGTTTACTGGTTTTTCTCCATCCCAGACGGTCTTTGTGGGACAACAAAGAGCTTACTAGATTCCACGGTGTGTACGCATGCGCTACGATGCCACACACAGATAATATATAAAGCGGTGTAGAAGAGCTAGATCCTCTATTGCTGGTCGCACTGGGCTTCGAGTTGACTGGTCTGCTTTTGTCTTGGCTTCTGGTTATCGGAAAGACTTTGAGCTTCTTCACCATGGATGGCAAAGTCTTCTTCCTCCTGGTTGCGTTGGCTGCAACAGTGAGCTTTGATGGTTGTGCAGGTAAGTCACATTGTTGGTGGACACTTTTATAGTACGTTTGATTATGTAGAGTATGACTAACTCTTGGAATAACTCAGGACGTAAAATATTTGGTGGTTTCTAAGCGCTGAAAACAGTTTCCTCCTGTTAGTTTGTATCTATAAACGCCGTTTGTCTCATAAGAATTCACTGCACAAAATTCTACCTTTAATCACATCTTTAAGCACACCGTAAAGGTACGCGTAAGTGAAGAAACGGAACCTTTACGCATACTTTAAGGCGTGCGTAAAGAACGGATTTTGTGCAGTGGAAATCACCATTTATCAAAATCAACGCTTAGAATGACAGGGTAGTACTAAATGTTCAACTATTGGTTGCGAAGGTAAGTTCCACCATTCCTAGAATAAAAGTTAATTTGAGTCGGTAAAATACATTATGAGAAACTTTAAACTGTTTTCCAACTCAAAGAATTTCGGTGAGAACAGTTTAAAGTTTCTCAAAATATTTCACCATTCTTGTTGGACGTTGTTTTGGTACCCGTTAACATTTTCTAGTATATAATGACAAATCTGAGGTATAGTAGTCAGTGATGCTTAACAGTGGGGAGAGAAGGGTTACACAACTGAACACATTTGTTGGACCTCTAACCCTTTAAGTGCATAAACTAACTTTGGGAATTTCCGTGCACAAACTAAGTCTTTGCCAGACTCTTTCGTTTGCTGACAAAAAGTTTGTTCGACTTCAGCTCTTTTCGTCCTAGTAGACCGTTTGCAGCATTTTCCGTATCTCACGAATTTGGTCAGTCACTGGTTACTCTGTGCGTCAGTGCCTCTCATGGCTAATGCGACCAATATTGACCCGGCAGTCTCGTCCACAAAATGTACAAAAGAACATTTGGCCAGCATTGTAAAAAAAAAAGTACAATTTTGCTGAATGGGATCAATAGTTTGAAAGTTAGAGAAGTTACTAGTCAGCCAGAAAGTTACACAATTGCGAGGAAACTGTAATCGGGAGGTTCAGCTATGGTTGGCTGGTGTTCGGGAGTATGTCGGAGCATGGTTGGCAGTCAAATTTGACTGAAATTTAACTCAAATTCGTTTCAATTCGTATAGAAAGTTAGGCATGGCCTAAATCTGGTCAGACTGCTCCCGAACTTCAGCTAAACATGATAGGCTGGTGTACGGGGGAAGGTTCTGAATGTGAGACAGGGGCTTAACATAAAATCGCTATCTGTCTGAATATCAAGTTTCACCAGTCTGCGTTTCCCCAGCACCCAGTCTGAAGACTGTATAGCTGTTCTGTTATCCTTACCACAAAGCCTCTTAACGTTGTGAATGGCAAAGAAGAAGCCAGTGTTTAACAAACAGTCTTGTTTGTATCTGTTACCTCAAGGTCATCCAAGCAAGAAAAGGCAGCAGGTGCAGACGCTGGCAGTTATGCAGGTGTGTCAGTACCCAAACATCGCCTGCTCCAATGGATACGGCTGCCTCCCCAACTCCGCTCGATGTAACGGCATCATTGAATGCGGTGACCAATCGGATGAGCAGAACTGTGCACAGTGTAAGTACAGACAAAACTATTGTTAGTTCTGGAAAGGCCGACATTTGGGAGCAAACGCAGCATATTTCACTCCATCTCCCTCCCCATTCTAAAATTTAATGTTCCATCCATATCAACTCTAACTGTCTCCCTAACTCCGCTCGCTGTAACGGCATCATTGAATGCGGTGACCAATCGGATGAGCAGAACTGTGCACAGTGTAAGTACGAAGAGAAATTCTGTCAAAACTATTGTTAGTATACGTACTAGAAAGGCCGACATTTGGTAGCAAATGCAGCATATTTCACCCCATCTCCCGCCCCATTCTAAAATTCAATGTTCCATCCATACCAACCTTTTACAGAAATGAACCATTCCAAAGTTACAATATCACCCCACTATGCAATGGAATTTTCTTACTTTGACTCCTATGCAAGAATGGACTCTTCCAAAAACACCCCCATGTAAAAAGACTCTTCCAAGTTACCCCTACCCAATCTCTAGTGCGAATGCAACCACCATACCAAGTTCTAGGTCATTTTGCATTCAAGTAATGATGCAGGAACCCAAAACATACATTTTTGGTCTAAAAATAGCAAAAATACCCAAACCAGCAGAATGGGGTGAATAGTAGCACATTAATGACACCTCTATAGACTTTAAAGACTTAAACCAGCCAGCTGTCCACAAGAGCTTTAGGGGAAAGAAAATGGCCTTACTTTCGAGGAAGCAATTAGTACCGAAGTAATAGTAGACGACACGCATCTGGTTTTGAATAGTGGCGTGTCTGTACCTAGCTATAGTCTGTGTTTGTTCATGTTTAAATGTTTCCTTACGAAAGAGCTCACGTGCAAGTTAGACACCCGATACATCTAGGAGGACAATGCAGCATTGTAAGTAGGCACTATAATGGTCAATGGGGGAGGGGGGTACACCAGCTGTTTTGTAAGCTGCATTATGTAACATTAGGACGATACAAAAAAGGAAATGTTATGGTCATTTCTTTACAAGGTAAGTTGAATCAACCATATATATACTCCATTACAAATAATTACAATGCAGGAAGTGGAGGTGCCAAAATATGGCGCCTTATGAGTGTGTTTAAAAGTTGGAAACACAGCTGTCAGCCATGTTTGTTTACATTCTGGTAGTTTGTGGTGGTGTAACAAACTAATTGCACCTCGTGTGGGCTGTTCTAGCGCCAACCATAAATGTCAGAAATGTGAGATCATTGGACAAATGTGTTGAAAAGTAGAAGTAAATTACAATCACACGAGGCTTTTTCTCAATTAAGATATTTCAATTTTTAGTGCAAAATGTTACATAATGCCCCTTTAAAAGATCTGTGTGTTGGTCTAATTGAGCCTTTGTGGCATTACAAGAACAAGTACTATTGGATATAGCGTCTATTGTACTGCAATGCACTTCTAAAATTGTAGCCAACAATGCACAAAAAGGAAAAAGATAAAAGCAAGTACAACTAAAACCACAGAACAATGCCTTTGAAAGTAGAGTAAGAAGGCAAACAAATGCGATGATCGTGATCATTTGTTAGAACGGTATTCAGATTGTGCCGGTACGACGTACAACACACAACAGCATAATGCCTTACAAAGGACTTCTATGTTTGCAGTCTATGTGGCCCAGGCTTACGCCCAGAAGGGGGAGCAACCCCAGCGTGTGGTTGCTCAGCCAGTCAAGGTTGTCCAGCAGCAAGCCCAACCAGTCAAGCAACTCGTGGCCGTCCAACAGGTCCAGGCGCCACAGGTGTTTTTTTCTTTTTCCACGTTCTTTTTATTCAATTTAGTGGGGTCGTGTGGCGCAACGACAGAGTACTCGACTCGGAACTAAGAGGTCCCGGGTTCGAGTCCTGACATGCCACCGACCTTGTGCCCTTGGAAAAGACACTTTACACGACTTTCCTCACTTGACTCAGGTGTAAATGAGTATCATGTGTTAGGTGTGCACGCTATCAGCATACTTGCTGCCTAGTGCACACTTTGTATTGTCATGTTACAATTTCTGAACAAACTTTTTATTCAGTTTTCAAAACAAAACAAATTAAAAGAACAAATACAGACATGCATAGCACAGGTTGTAATCAAAGTAAAATATCTCACAAAATTTTGTTTAACAGAAACAAACTCATACATAATATGAAAGTATGCTTCGAACACATTCATAATTCAAAACAATGTGAACATAATGACTTGAAAAACATATATAATAAATGATAACTTTTAACTAATCAAAGTCTCAACACTATTTAAGAATGGAAATAAAGGTGTAACTTTCCCCACGTGCCAAATTGTTTGTGTGATTTCCCCCCTCTATTCGAAATTTTAAATTCTAATTTACGAAAATATGCCCCGCAGGTGTTCATGACCTACAGCAACGGCAAGGCTGTGCCGGTGTTACCAGTTCAACAGGAGCCAGAGATCGCTGATGAAGAGGAGGAAGAAGTAGAGGAGGAAGAGGCCGCAGAGGAGGAGGCCGCTGAGGAGGAGGCTGCTGCAGAAGAGGAAGAAGCAGCCGAAGAGGAGGCAGCTGAGGAAGAAGAGGAGGAGGAGCCGGAGGAGCCTGCCCCGGTGGAGGCAGCTCCCAAGCCGCCCATGATGGTTCTCCAGCCCCAGATGGTGGTGCACAAGCCCCAGCGTTTTGTCATGGTGCAGAAACCTCAACAAAGTAAGAACCTACGGCTAGACTTGGTGCTCATTTTGAAGATTTAAAGCGCTTTAACTGTACACAAGCAAAAGTAAAGAGCTTACCAAGGAGCTTTCGGTCAGTTTGCTGACCCTTCTCAAGTTGAAATGACGTCACGGGGAGGTGTGATGTCAGCCCGGCAGTCCGTATCAGCCCCCGTCTCGGTTGGGGTATAGTCTTTACTTTTGTGTACATTTATAGCGTTTTAAATCTTCATAATGTCACAAACTCTCTTTAAATACGCTTGGTTCTAAATCCACTATACCAAATATAGTCTCTTGGCTTTTGTCTTGCGTACAGGTTTATATGTTTTATGTAATGTTCATTTTGGCTTAGTTTTCCACAGACTTTGAATTGATGTTATTGTGACACTGCTGATTTTCTTTACATTTTTTTCCAGTTGTGATAACCTGCTTCTGCCATGGCCACTCCAACAAGTGCGCTGCCCAAGGCGTTTGTGCTGTAAGTACGATTGTTACATACATGTATCTAGCATTGGACCCTTGCAGTTTTGTTTACAACTGACTCCCTATTATAACAAACGTAACGATTGACGTATCATTGTTAGCATCTGTCCTTAGTTCAGTACTCTAAGTCTAACACTATCTTCTCTATATTTCCCAGGACTGCCAGCACAACACAGCCGGCGCACGCTGCGAGCAGTGCAAGCCCGGCTACACCGGCATGGCCACCCGGGGCACCCCGTTCGACTGTCAGCCCATCCGCTACGTGCAGGTGATGCAGGTGGTGCAGAAACCTGTGCAGCAGGTGATGCAGGTGGTCCAGAAACAACCGGTGCAGCAGGTGATGCAGGTGGTCCAAAAGCAGGCCCAGCAGGTGGTCATGCAACCAGTGCAGGTGAGCAAAAACTAAAAATTTCTCTGCAACGTCGTTCTTTTGGTTCTTGTAAGACGTTCTTTGTTTTATTACGAAGAGTGATTCTGACAATATTTTTGATATTGATCTTTTGATTTATGTTTGAAATATGTGATTTGATTGTGCATTTCTCTTAAGTGTTTTTGTTTTTCTTTAAGACGTTTCCGTAGAGTAATTCTGGCACTGTTTTGGTCTTTTGATTTATGATTGGTTGTGATTTGGTTGTACAGGTAAAGCAAGCAGCCCCAGTGAGGGTGCAACCTGTGGCTGTCCGACTGCAACCTGTGGCTGTGAAGCAACCCGTGCGGGTTCAGCAGATCGCAGTGCCAGTCGAGGTGCGTCACGGCAAGAAAGGCTAAATCAACCGCCGTCAGCTAATTTGACACCGCATTGGTGTCCTTTTTCCCGAGGAGTGAGAATATGTAGCTTTAGCGTTTTCGGACATTTTGGTCTCATATAACATTGTCTTAAGAATACTGTTAAGTGTGTGAAGTTCATCAATTGTCAAGTTCTAGTCTATGGTACAAGGAAATAAGGAAATGTGCTTTCTAGAAGATGTATACCCCACTGGATTTAGTTGTGTGACATTGAAGTAATAAACTTTGTAATGAAAACTTGTGGCTTTGAATCGTATCCTTGAAACATCCTTTTAGTGTTAAGCGTTATGTCCCCTTTACAGTCACTCTTATATCTATCAGCAACTCCTGTAATGTTTAGTTTAGTACAAACACCTCACATCGAAGTATTCCCATACAAAACTAAGGGATAAGGGAGGAATTAGAGCAAAGAAAAATTATAGTAAATGATAAATTATGTCAATGTACTTATCAGTAAACTCAAACAAACCTCAGCATGAATGCATTATACGAATATTAGAATTAAACACAAAAGCATCAGACGGTTATGTTCAGAAGTAAACCTGTTCTATGTTGTGCTCATTGGCCTTGCTGACCTAGTGTCTGACACTTTGCCCACTGCCACTTAGACTCTCCTATTTGTTTACCTTCTTCGCCTGTTACTTGACAATGTGTTAAATATAGACTTCTTTGTGGGAAAAACAAAGACCTCAGTGAATTCCACTAGATTTGCGCATGCGCAACGGTGCAACACAAACACATATAAAAAGAGTCCCTCGACCCCATTCCCTGCTATCGATAAGATTTTGAGCTCCAGCATGGATGGGAAAGTCTTCGTCCTCCTCGTTGCGTTGGTTGCGGCGGCAAGCTTTGTCGGATGCGAAGGTAAGTGGATCTAGAGATAACAAGGGACATGCAGCAAGGGAAAGGTGGTCTAAGGTGGCAAGGTGGTCTTACGGTTAGGGTTGTTGCCTCAGAACATGAAGGTTCTAGGTTCAAATCCCTTTCAGGCCCCACTGTTGTGTCCTTGGGAAAGGCACTTTACACCTATTTCCTCACTCCACTAAGGTGAAAATGAGCTTCGGTTAGGGACGTCCTCTCGGATGGGACTTAAAGCCGGACGTCCCATGTTTAAGGAGAGCCACACCTTGAGCACGTCGTTAAAGATCCCACCGCAGTTAGCGAAAGGAGTAGGGGTCCTTCCAGGTGTGAGTGGTTCAAACATTACATCCCGATCTAACGCAGCTTGTACCTACAGTACAAAACTGGTGTGTTACGCCTAAAGGCTGTTTACCGGTTATGCGAAACAAGCAAGCAAACAAACGATTGGCTACTTCTGAACGCTAAAACAGTTTCAGACCGTAGCTGCCCTGCAGTCCTTGTCAGAAATATCTTATTACTGTTAATGACCAAGAAAGAGTCATTTAACGGACAGTTTTGCTTCCGTCTATTACTTCAAGCGGCGTATGCCTGCCACGGTCCAGAAAAAATGAACTGCACTGACATGTTCGGCTGTGTCAAAGCCACGGACCGCTGTAACGGAGTCATCGACTGCTGGGACCGCTCGGACGAACAAAACTGTAGACTGTGTAAGTACATCGCTGTTCACAATATAGTGAGTACTACTTACATTTTTGTAAATGCACTTTATGAAAGGCATGTACTTTTATGAACCTGTCAGTTCAGAATGCTTAACCACAGGAGTATGAAAAAATCGTTTGGCTGTTCATGGGGTGCACGACTTCTAATATTTGCCATAGGTTTATCCTTTATTTTTACAAACAGTTCAGTAAAACTATAATTTTAAAAGTATGATAAGAAAAAGGTAAACTATTTTAGACGACAAATATCTATTTATGATGTTCCTTGTCCCTACAACAGCCTGCTTCTGCTATGGCCACTCCAACAAGTGCGCTGCCCAAGGCGTTTGTGCTGTAAGTATATACGCTTCTCTACATTTTAATTAAGATGAACACAAAGATTAAGATGAACCTAATTGTTTTACAGTTATCTGAAGTTTAGTATTCTGTGACTGTTTCCAGGACTGCCAGCACAACACGGCCGGCGCACGCTGCGAGCAGTGCAAGCCCGGCTACACCGGCATGGCCACCCGGGGCACCCCGTTCGACTGTCAGCCCATCCGCTACGTGCAGGTGATGCAGGTGGTGCAGAAACCGGTGCAGCAGGTGATGCAGGTGGTCCAGAAACAACCGGTGCAGCAGGTGATGCAGGTGGTCCAAAAGCAGGCCCAGCAGGTGGTCATGCAACCAGTGCAGGTGAGGAAAAACTAAAAATTTCTCTGCAACGTTCTTTTGGTTCTTGTAAGACGTTCTTTGTTTTATTACGAAGAGTGATTCTGACAACATTTTGTATATTGATCTTTTGATTTATGTTTGAAATATGTGATATTCAATTGTACATTTCTCTTGAGTGTTTTTGTTTTTCTTTAAGACGTTTCCGTAGAGTAATTCTGGCCCTGATTTTGGTCTTTTGATTAATGATTTGGTTGTGATTTGGTTGTACAGGTCAAGCAAGCAGCCCCAGTGAGGGTGCAACCCGTGGCTGTCCGACTGCAACCTGTGGCTGTCAAGCAACCCGTGCGGGTTCAGCAGATCGCAGTGCCAGTCGCGGTGCGTCACGGCAAGAAAGGCTAAATTAACCGCCGTCAACTAGTTCGACGCCGTATTGGTGTCCTATTTGCCGAGGAGTGAGAATATGTAGCTTTAGCGTTTTCGGACATTTTGGTCTCATATAACATTGTCTTAAGAATACTGTTAAGTGTGTGAAGTTCATCAATTGTCACGTTCTAGTCTATGGTGCAAGGAAATAAGGAAATGTGCTTTCTAGAAGATGTATACCCCACTGGATTTAGTTGTGTGACATTGAAGTAATAAACTTTTTTAAATGAAAACTTGTGGCTTTGAATCGTATCCTTGTTGTAACATCCTAGTAGTGTTAGGCGTTATGTTCTCTTTACAGTCACTTTTATGTCTATCAGCAACTCCTATAATGTTTAATTTGAAAACACTTCACAAAGAAGTAGTTACATGTATCTAAAAAAATACTGTGGGATAAGGAAGAAATTAGAGAAGAAAAATAGTACATGATAAATCAGATCAATGTATTTATCACAAAACTCCAAGAAACCGCAGCATTAATGCATTATACGAATATTCGTGGCCTATCATTAGAAGTAAATACAAAAGCATCAGACCGTTAAGTTCAGAAGTAAACCTGTTCTATGCTTTGCTCATTGGCCTTGACCTTGCTGACCCTGTGTCTGACACTTTGCCCATTACCCCTTTGTTTCTCCTATGTGTTTACGTGCTTCGCCTGTTACTTGTGTTAAATATAGACTTCTTTGTCAGAAAAACAAAGACTTCAGTGAATTCCACTAGATTTGCGCATGCGCAACGGTGCAACACAAACACATCTAAAAAGGGTACCTCGACCCCATTCCCTGCTATCAAAAAGATTTTGAGCTCCAGCATGGATGGGAAATTCTTTGTCCTCCTCGTTGCGTTGGTTGCGGCCACAGGCTTTGGCGGAAGCGAAGGTAAGTTTCCTTGTTAAATAGAGGTGTAACAGTACTCTTGATTCTGTTTCAGTATGGTAAACTTTAGATCTGGAAATAGCAAAGGGTATGTCAAGATTGGCTACTTCTAAACACTAACTTAACAGTTTTAGGCCAAAAATAGTTACTCAAGCAACTGGATATGATTTTGGAAAATCAAATGGATTTTCCAAAATCATATCCAGTTGCTTGAGTAACTATTTTTGGCGTATCTTATCACCTGGATGTCTAACCTTCACCGACTTAACAGTTTTAGACCGCAGCAGCTCTGCAGTACTTACCAGAAAACTTTTATTAAAGTAAACTACAAAGAAAAGGCGATTTTAACGGATAGTTTTGCTTCCCTCTATTACTTCAAGCTGGGCATCATTGCCACGGTCGAGAGAAACTGAACTGTACTAACATGCTGGGCTGTGTCAAAGCCACGGACCGCTGTAACGGAGTCATCGACTGCTGGGACCGCTCGGATGAAGAAAACTGTAGAGCATGTAAGTACAGACGGAAATCAGTGTTCACAATAGAGGCACTGTAGAAGATTTTGAAAGGTATCCTCTCTGATAAGCTATAAAATACTTAACTTTTAGAGTATGAAGAATCGGTGTATTTTTTACGGGAATAAGACTTAATTGAATGGCCTAAGGATTATCCTTCTTAAGAGCAGTTTTCGTAGTAACTCGTTTCAAAAGCACATTAAGAGCACAGGTAAAATATGTTAGATGACAAATATCTATTCATGATGTGCCTTGTTCCTTTATAGCCTGCTTCTGCTATGGTCACTCCAACAAGTGCGCTGCCCAAGGCGTTTGTGCTGTAAGTATACACAATCTACATATTGTCTAGCATTAGAGCCGTCTTTGAAATATTGAGTATGAAATTCTTAAAAATTGGCAGATGAACCCAAGTGCTGTCTACACACTAGCGATTGCAGTATACACACTAGCATCAGACCCCATGGAAAGTTGAATATAGAATTATTCAAAATCAAAGATTAAGAAGAACCTCATTGCCGTCTACAATTGTCTTCTGTTTAGTGCCCTACAAATCTAACACCTTTTGTGTGTCTTTTTCCCCAGGACTGCCAGCACAACACGGCCGGCGCACGCTGCGAGCAGTGCAAGCCCGGCTACACCGGCATGGCCACCCGGGGCACCCCGTTCGACTGTCAGCCCATCCGCTACGTGCAGGTGATGCAGGTGCTCCAGAAACCGGTGCATCAGGTGATGCAGGTGGTCCAAAAGCCAGCCCAGCAGGTGGTCATGCAACCAGTGCAGGTGAGGCAAAATAAAACGTTTCTCTAGAGCGTTCTCGTTGTTTTTTCTAGAAGACATTTTGGTCGGATTATGCAGAGCAATTACGGCATTAATTTCGATGTTGATATCTTTACTAATGATTGGGATGTGTTTTGGTTGTACAGTTCATGCAACCAGCCGCTCAAGTCGTGCAACCTGTGGCTGTCCGACTGCAACCTAAAGCTGTCCAGGTGCAGCAAGTCGCCATGCCAGTCATGATGCGTCGCGGCAAGAAGGGCTGACTCAGCCCTCTGTGGACATCGCGTCATTGGTTTGTTTAAAACCCCGTGATGTCATGTTTTCAAATGAGTGAATCGTAATCTAAGCCAGGGCTAGAGTGTGCTCCAGATTACCCTCTTATACTTTTGATGTTGTGAGGAGCTCTACAAAAAAAAGCTGTTTGGTCATTTTGTTCTTACCCGACAACGTATTATCATGGTACACGAAAATGTACTTTCTAGAAGGTGCATGCTTTAGAGGACTTAGTTTTGTGACATTGAAGTAATAAACGATTTTTAAAATCAAAACCTGTGGCTTTGAAACGTTGTCTTCTTGAAACATTCTAGTAGCATAAGGTGCTATATCCCCTTTACAGTCCCTCCTATATCTATCAGCCAATCCTATATAATGTTAAGCTTGAGTAAAAAAAAACACAGAAGTGGATAACTCATGAAATACTGCTAATCAGGGAAAAGAAAAATAGCAGATGATAAATCAGATCATTGCATTGTTTACTAAACCTCAAACCTAATCATGACAGTATTATTAGAATATTTATAGTGAATCATGTTATCATTAAAACTAAGCACAAAAGCATCAGACCATTAAGGTCAGAAGTAAACCTGTTCTGTGTTGTGCGCAGCAGCCTTGGCCGTGCTACCTGTACTAAACACTTGTAACTTTTCTCAACTGTATGTTTACATACTTTGTTTTTCTGTTGAATAAAAAGCCTTTCTCCCGGTGAAAAAGGCCTGTACGGATTCCAGATTACATGATGAAACCGTATAATCAGTTGCGTCAAATGCAGCAACACGAGCTTGGAGTGCTTTGAGTACATGTTTGTATTTTGAACTACAAATGTTTTGTCTTCCGTTTAGCTACCTTTACCCTATTGCCCCTATGCCTCTCCTATTTCTTTACGTGCTTCGCATGTTATTTCTCTTGGATAAACACTTCTTTGTAAGGAAAACAAAGCGCTTGTCGGATTCTTCTAGATGTACGCATGTGCCAAAGTGCAAAACACACAAAACAGTGCAGTAGAAAAATAGGCCTTCATACCACTACGGTAGGCTCCAAGTCCACTGGTCTTTTTCGACTCTGTCTCTGACTATCGGAAAGACTTTGAGCTGCAGTATGGACGGGAATGTTTTTGTTCTCCTCGTTGGATTGGTTGCAGCCACAAGCCTTGGCGGATGCGAAGGTAAGTCTATCAGTGCTCTTGATTCTGTTTCAGTACGAAAACCACTAGATCTAGAGATAACAAAGGACATGCCACGATTGGCTACTTCTAAACGCTAACCTAGCAGTTTCAGACCGTAACTGCTCTGCTTGTCACAAAACTCTTATCACATTTAGTGACCAAAAAAAAGAGTCATTGAATGGACACCTTTACCTCTGTCTTTTACTTGAAGCTGGGTTTGCCTGCCACGGTCCAGACAAACTAAACTGCACTAACATGCTGGGCTGCGTCGATGCCACGGACCGCTGTAACGGAGTCATCGACTGTTGGGACCGCTCGGATGAAGAAAACTGTAGACTGTGTAAGTACAGACGGGCATCAATGTTCACAATAGAGGCACTGTAGAAGATTTTGAAAGGTATCCTCTCTGATAAGCTATAAAATTCTTAACTTTTAGAGTATGAAGAACTGGTGTATTTTTCACGGGAATAAGACTTATGACACTGGCTAGAGGATTATCCTTCTTAAGAGTAGTTAACGTAGTAAACTATTTCAAAAGCACATTAAGACCACAACTAAAATATTTAGATGACAAATATCTATTTATGATGTGCCTTGTTCCTATAATAGCCTGCTTCTGTTATGGCCACTCCAACAAGTGCGCTGCCCAAGGCGTTTGTGCTGTAAGTATACACACTCTACATACTGTCTAGGATCAGAGCCTTCTTTGAACTATTGAGTATGGGATACTTAAAAATTGGAAGATGAACCCAATTGCTATCTACACACTAGCAATTGCAGTATACACACTAGCATCCGACCCTTTTTGGAAAGTTGAATATGGAATTCTTCAAAAATCAAAGATTAAGAAGAACCTAATTTGTCCTCTTTTTAGTGCCCTACAAATATAACATCTTTTGTGTGTCTTTTTTCGCAGGACTGCCAGCACAACACGGCCGGCGCACGCTGCGAGCAGTGCAAGCCCGGCTACACCGGCATGGCCACCCGGGGCACCCCGTTCGACTGCCAGCCCATCCAGTACGTGCAGGTGATGCAGGAACAGGTGCAGCAGGTGATGCAGGTGGCCCGAAGGCCGATGCAACAGCTGTTCATGCAACCGGTCCAGGTGAGGCAAAAAAGTTTCTCTCGAGGGTTCTGTTTTCATTTCTGGAAGACATTTTTTTGGGATTTTGCAAAACACTGCTGTAATTAATTTTGATATTGATATTTTTATTCATGATTGGTATGTGATTTGGTTGCACAGGTCATGCAACCTGTGGCTGTGCGACTGCAACCCATGGCTGTCCAGGTGCAGCAAGTCGCCATGCCAGTCATGATGCGTCGCGGCAAGAAGGGCTAACTCAGCCGTCTGGTGACGTGACGTCATTTTGTGTGCCACCCCATGATTGCAGGTTTTCAAATGATTGAATTGTAATTTAAGCCAGGACTAGAGTTTGTTTCATATTATGCTTCTTGTACTTATGATTTTGTCACGAACTCCATAAGATAAAGTATTTTAGCCATTTTGTTCTTACCTGACAACGTATTATGACGGACGGAAATGTACTTTCTAGAAGGTGTTTACAGGATTTAGTTGCGTGACATTTAAGTAAAGACCCTTTTCAATTGTATGTTTACATATTTTGTCTGTTTTTCTGTTGAATAAAACGCCTTTCTCGCGATGAAAAAGGCCTGTACGGATTCCGTATTACAATATGAAACAGTATACTCAGTTACGTCAAATGCAGCAACACGAGCTTGGAGTTCTTTGAGTACATGTTTGTGTTTTGAACTACAAATGTTTTGTCTTCCGTTTAGCTACCTTTACCCTATTGCCCCTATGCCTCTCCTATTTCTTTACGTGCTTCGCATGTTATTTCTCTTAGATAGAGACTTTCTTTGTAAGGAAAACAAAGCGCTTGTCGGATTCTTCTAGATGTACGCATGTTCCAAAGTGCAAAACACACAAAACAGTGCAGTAGAAAAATAGGCCTTCATACCACTACGGTAGGCTCCAAGTTCACTGGTCTTTTTCGACTCTGTCTCTGACTATCGGAAAGACTTTGAGCTCTAGTATGGACGGGAATGTTTTTGTTCTCCTCGTTGGATTGGTTGCAGCCACAAGCCTTGGCAGATGCAAAGGTAAGTCTATCAGTGCTCTTGATTCTGTTTCAGTACGAAAACCACTAGATCTAGAGATCACAAAGGACATGCCACGATTGGCTACTTCTAAACGCTACTTTAGCAGTTTCAGACCGTAACTGCTCTGCAGTCCTTGTCACAAAACTCTTATCACTTTTAGTGACAAAAAAAGAGTAATTTAACGAACATCTTTATCTCTGTCTTTTACTTGAAGCTGGGTTTTTCTGCCACGGTCCAGACAAACTAAACTGTACTAACATGCTGGGCTGTGTCAAAGCCACGGACCGCTGTAACGGAGTCATCGACTGTTGGGACCGCTCGGATGAAGAAAACTGTAGAGCATGTAAGTACAGACGGAAATCAGTGTTCACAATATAGGCACTGTAGAAGATTTTGAAAGGTAGCCTCTCAGATAAGCTAGGCAGATTAAAATTCATAACTTTTAGAGTATGAGGAATCGGTTTATTTTTCGTGTGCGAAGCACTTATGAGACTGGCTATAGGATTATCCTTCTTAAGAGCACTTAACGTAGTAAACTGTTTCTTAAAAGCACACTATAGTACTAAGAAGACAAGTAAAATATGTTAGATGACAAATATCTATTTATGATGTGCCTTGTTCCTATAACAGCCTGCTTTTGTTATGGCCACTCCAACAAGTGCGCTGCCCAAGGCGTTTGTACTGTAAGTAAACACACTCTACATACTGTCTAGGATCAGAGCCTTCTTTGAAATATTGAGTATAGGATACTTAAAAATCAGAAGATGAACCCAATTGCTGTCTACACACTAGCAATTGCAGTATACACACTAGCATCCGACCCTTTTTTGAAAGTTGAATATGGAAGAACCTAATTTGTCCTCTTTTTAGTGCCCTACAAATATAACATCTTTTGTGTGCCTTTTTTCCCAGGACTGCCAGCACAACACGGCCGGCGCACGCTGCGAGCAGTGCAAGCCCGGCTACACCGGCATGGCCACCAGGGGCACCCCGTTCGACTGTCAGCCCATCCAGTACGTGCAGATGGTGCAGCAACCGGTGCAGCAGGTGATGCAGGTGGCTCGAAGGCCGATGCAACAGGTGTTCATGCAACCAGTCCAGGTGAGACAAAAAAAAAGTTTCTTTAGAGGGTTCTGTTTTCATTTCTGGAAGACATTTTTTGGGATTTTGCAAAACACTGCTGTAATTAATTTTGATATTGATATTTTTATTAATGATTGGTATGTGATTTGGTTGCACAGGTCATGCAACCTGTGGCTGTGCGACAGCAACCCATGGCTGTCCAGGTGCAGAAAGTCGCCATGCCAGTCATGATGCGTCGCGGCAAGAAGGGCTAACTCAGCCGTCTGGTGACGTGACGTCAGTTTGTGTGCCACCCCATGATTGCATGTTTTCAAATGAGTGAATTGTAATTTAAGCCAGGACTAGAGTTTGTTTCATATTATGCTTCTTATACTTATGATTTTGTCACGAACTCCATAAGATAAAGTATTTTAGCCATTTTGTTCTTACCTGACAACGTATTATGACGGACGGAAATGTACTTTCTAGAAGGTGTTTACAGGATTTAGTTGCGTGACATTTAAGTAAAGACCCTTTTCAATTGTATGTTTACATACTTTGTCTGTTTTTCTGTTGAATAAAACGCCTTTCTCGCGATGAAAAAGGCCTGTACGGATTCCAGATTACATGATGAAACAGTATACTCAGTTACGTCAAATGCAGCAACACGAGCTTGGAGTGCTTTGAGTACATGTTTGTGTTTTGAACTACAAATGTTTTGTCTTCCGTTTAGCTACCTTTACCCTATTGCCCCTATGCCTCTCCTATTCGTTTATATGCTTCGCATGTATTTCTCTTGGATAGAGACTTCTTTGTAAGGAAAACAAAGCGCTTGTCGGATTCTTCTAGATGTACGCATGTGCCAAAGTGCAAAACACACAAAACAGTGCAGTAGAAAAATAGGCCTTCATACCACTACGGTAGGCTCCAAGTTCACTGGTCTTTTTCGACTCTGTCTCTGTCTAGCGGAAAGACTTTGAGCTCTAGTATGGACGGGAATGTTTTTGTTCTCCTCGTTGGATTGGTTGCAGCCACAAGCCTTGGCAGATGCAAAGGTAAGTCTATCAGTGCTCTTGATTCTGTTTCAGTACGAAAACCACTAGATCTAGAGATAACAAAGGACATGCCACGATTGGCTACTTCTAAACGCTAACCTAGCAGTTTCAGACCGTAACTGCTCTGCTTGTCACAAAACTCTTATCACTTTTAGTGACAAAAAAAAGAGTCATTGAATGAACACCTTTACCTCTGTCTTTTACTTGAAGCTGGGTTTGCCTGCCACGGTCCAGACAAACTAAACTGTACTAACATGCTGGGCTGCGTCGATGCCACGGACCGCTGTAACGGAGTCATCGACTGCTGGGACCGCTCGGATGAAGAAAACTGTAGACTGTGTAAGTACAGACGGACATCGCTGTTCACAATATAGGCACTGTAGAAGATTTTGAAAGGTAGCCTCTCTGATAAGCTAGGCAGATTAAAATTCATAACTTTTAGAGTATGAAGAATCGGTGTATTTTTCACGGGAATAAGACTTATGACACTGGCTAGAGGATTATCCTTCTTAAGAGTAGTTAACGTAGTAAACTATTTCAAAAGCACATTAAGACCACAACTAAAATATTTAGATGACAAATATCTATTTATGATGTGCCTTGTTCCTATAATAGCCTGCTTCTGCTATGGTCACTCCAACAAGTGCGCTGCCCAAGGCGTTTGTGCTGTAAGTATACACACTCTACATACTGTCTAGGATCAGAGCCGTCTTTGAAATATTGAGTATGGAATTCTTAAAAATTGGAAGATGAACCCAAGTGCTGTCTACACACTAGCGATTGCAGTATACACACTAGCATCAGACCCTTTTTGGAAGGTTGAATATAGAATTCTTCAAAAATTAAAGATTAAGAAGAACCTAATTTGTCCATTATTTAGTGCCCTACAAATCTAACACTTTTCTGTGCATTTTTCGCAGGACTGCCAGCACAACACGGCCGGCGCACGCTGCGAGCAGTGCAAGCCCGGCTACACCGGCATGGCCACCCGGGGCACCCCGTTCGACTGTCAGCCCATCCAGTACGTGCAGGTGGTCCAGGAACAGGTGCAGCAGGTGATGCAGGTGGCCCGACGGCCGATGCAACAGCTGTTCATGCAACCAGTCCAGGTGGGGCAAAAAAAGGGTTCTGTTTTTTTTCTGGAAGTCATTCTTGTCGGAATATGCAAAACAAGTACTATGCAATTAATTTTGATATTGATATTTTTATTATTAATGATTGGAATGTGATTTGGTTGCACAGGTCATGCAACCTGTGGCTGTGCGACTGCAACCCATGGCTGTCCAGGTCCAGCAGCCAGTGCGGGTGCAGCAAGTCGCCATGCCAGTCATGATGCGTCGCGGCAAGAAGGGCTGACTCAGCCCTCAGTGGACATCGCGTCATTGGTTTGTTTGATACCCCGTGATGTCATATTTTCAAATGAGTGAATCGTAATCTAAGCCAGGGCTTGAGTGTCCTCCAGATGATTCATATTGTACTTTTGATGTTGTGACGAACTCTAAAAGATAAAAGCATTTTGGCCATTTTGTTCTTACCTTACAATGTACTATGACGAGAATTAAGTGTGCTATGGTTGTAAAGCTTAAATCTATGGTGCCAGGAAGTTAACTTTCTTTTAGAAATCTATTTCTCTGGAGTTAATTGTGTGACATGGTCTAATAAACGGTTTTAAAAATCAAAATTTGTGGCTTTGAACCGTTTGTATAGTAGTAACATCTTGGGAGTGTTGTGAAATACATCCTCCTCTAAGTAAAGCTTATAATGGTAAAACACTGCATAAAGCAGTGGACAAAGCCCCACATTACTTCTTACCGGTAGCCCTTCCCTCCCCTACTCTACTAATTGCTGTATTTTCGACATTGTTTTCAAGTTTATTTCCCAGTCTAGAAGATTTAATTCATCAGATTAACGTTATTTACTTTATGTTTATGTGCGCCAGCCTCTTTCATTTTATGTTCATTGTATATTTTGTATTTGTTTTACTCTGTATTTTGTAAGTTTCTTGTTGAGCAGAGGGCTATATAAGCACGAATGTGCTTGCTGCCGAATGCTCGGTAATCTATGTGAATAAAATAAAAAAGCCCCTATCGCACATTCAGAACCTTCCCCCAAACACCGGCCGACTAAGGTTGGGTAAAGTTCGGGAGCAGTCAAACCAGAGTTTGGCCATGCCTACCTTTCGATACAAAATCAGATTTGTCTGCCAACCACGCCCCGACCTACTCTCGAACACCAGCCAACCATGGCCGAACCTCGTGTCCACACCCGAATATTCTAAACATTTTGAAACATTCGGCTAGCGCTGCCAAACAGTAGCCGACATCGCCGAGCACAAGCCAACCACAACCGACCTACTCCTAACCATGTATATTGGAGGGAGTTCGGCAGAGTTCGGGAGGACATATTCGGTTATGTCTGACAGGGGTTTCACTCACGAAACACTACAGGATCAGAACACAGTTCATCAATCACTACCCCCATCCATGTAATTGCTGAAGAACGTTCAGATGCAGACACACCGGCCTCAGACTGTAATGAATAAAGAGACTCTTTCTACACAACCGTTTTATTCCGCTGAATAAAACACTTGGTTGTGTAGAAAGAGTCACTGAATAAAGAGACTCTTTCTACACAACCAAGTGTTTTATTCAGCGGAATAAAACACTTGGTTGTGTAGAAAGAGTCTCTTTATTCAGTGACTTACCAACCTGATGAAACTATTCATGGATCTCAGACTGTAATGTTTACATGTCTACGCTGAGAACCTGATCTGTTTTGGTTTCTAGCTTGCCAGTATGACCCTACTGACCTGAGTGGGTCAGACTCGCCTCACCTTTTCTTTTACGCGCTTGGCTTGTTCTTTCTCAGCCAAGAAGTATTTGTATAGCAACAAAGACATACGTAGATTCTTTCAAAAGTACGCATGTGCAAAGATGCCACACACAGATAAAGCGAATGAGAAGACAGGTACTCCATTAGCCGTTGCAGTGGGTTTCGAGTCGGCTGGTCTTCTTTGGTTATCGGAAAGACTTTGAGCTTCTTCACCATGGATGGCAAAGTCTTTGTCCTAATGGTTGCGTTGGCTGCAACAGTGAGCTTCGATGGATGCGAAGGTAAGTTGTATTGTTGGTGGTCACTTTTATAGTTCGTCTAATTATGTAGAGTATGACAAAGTCCTTGAATAACTCGATTGGTGACTACTAAGCGCTCGAAACAGTTTCCTCTGTTTGGTCTGTATCTATAAACGGCCTTGGCCTCATAAGTAATCAGAATTCATTAAAATAAATGATTAGAATGACTGTGTAAACGTTCAACTATCAAATCATTAGAATGAGTCACCACTGCATGAAATCCAACATTTAAGCCTACCGTAAAGCATCCGTAAAGGTTCCGTTATTTCAGTCAAGTAAAAGCGGTATCTTTACGTATGCTTTACGGTGTGTTTAAATATGGAATTTCACGTAGCAGTGTGAACGAGTGCTCAAAGTAAACATTGTTTCTACTATCACCAGTGCCACTGCACAAAATCCTATCTTTAAGCACACCGTAAAGCTTGCGTAAAGGTACACGTAAGACAAGAAACGGAACCATTACGCATTGTTTAAGGTGTGCTTAATAAATGCATTTTGCGTAGTGTATACTGTCTGCTTTCCCAAGTACCTACTAGTAGTCTGAAGACTGTACCTGTTCTGTAATCCTTACCACAAAGCCACTTAACATTTGTGAATGGAAAAGAAGGAGCCACTGTTTAATAAACAGTCCTGTATGTATCTGTTACCTCAAGGTAAACCAAGCAAGAAGAGCCAACAGGTGCAGGTGCTGCCTTATGTGGAAATGTGCCACTACCCGTCTAACCTAGCCTGTACCAATGGCTTTGGGTGTATCAAGAACACGGACCGATGTAACGGAGTCTTCGACTGTCCTGACTTCTCAGATGAACAGAACTGTGAAATGTGTAAGTATGAGAAAATCATTACCAAAACAATAACGACGATTCGTCAACCGGTTCTTGAATTATCGTCCTTCAAAGATTTTTTAAACAAAGGCCCTTGTAGTTATAGAACAAGCTGCTAGGGGGTCTAAACTCACGTCCCTTCTTCCCGTGCAGAAGATCTATGTATCACGGAAAATTCGAAAATATTTTGGGTATTTGTGGAGAGAGGATCTTAATATTATACTCTGGGAAGTTGAGTCGGCAATGTCTCAACAAAATCATTTAGTTACCAATTAGTTTGGATAGGAAATGTGGATAGATTGAATGAAGAGTAAGAAAGGGCAATGTTTTCAGACTATATAAACGTTAGCGGCTACGTTTGAATAATATTATTATCATTATATTATTTGAAGCAAGTCTTTAAACGGAATGGGTACCTACAAAATAATTCTGCCTGAACGTGCCCGAAAGAAAGCACTTAGCAGAATTAAATGACCTGAAACAAAACAAGCCAGCTGTACATCTGTCCAGAGGGAGCAGCAATAAGTGGTATATTCTCTAGCGGCTATTGCCTTACGTGACCTAAAGCTGCATTATGTGACATTAAGACGATACAAACGTTCAATTGTCTGGTTATTTCTTTACAAAGTAAGTTGAATCAACAGTACTCCATTGCAAACAACCAGAGGGTATTCGAGAAGCGGGGTGGGCTTAGTCCAGACAAAAGCCAGATATGATGATTTGTTTGTTTGTTTGTTTGTTTATTCATTTGCACAAACTTTAAAATAAAAAGGAAGAAATTTACACAAGACAAATACTACGTGCAGGAGGGGGCGGGAAGTCCTAAGGGCTTATACAGGGCCCTCTTCCTTCCTATTTATGATGACGATGATATATATGAGGTAGTGACGTACTTGTATAATCACTTATTTCAGTCTGGGCACAAGAACGTTCAAAGGGAAGACCCGCACCACCGGTGGTTGCTCTACCGGTCAAGGTTGCCCAGCAATACGTCACTGTTCAAGAAGCCCCCAAACAGGAGGTACAGGAGCCTGCACCGTTTGAGGAAGCCCCTAAACAACCTGTGATGGTGGTTCAGCAGCCCAAGGGGTACGCCGTTGTGCAGCAGCCTCAACAAAGTAAGATACTTTAGCGAATATTGGGATTTTCTTGTACACAACCAAAGATTCTCTCACCTTGCTTACGTTTCGATGTCTATCAAACATCTTCCTCAGAGCTTCTGACTGGAGTACCGCTTCTCGCCGCTATATGTAGCCGATGTAGGTGGCGCTTTTGCGGCGAGAACACAATCCCAAACGTGGCTAAGTTTGTATCCCCCTCGTCCCGGTTCATCACTTATATATAATATTTACTTTACAAGGACATAGCATCATTGTTTGCTGCTGTAACGTTGTCATATTTTTTTCCAGTTGTGATAACCTGCTTCTGTTTTGGCCACTCCAACAAGTGCGCTGCCCAAGGCGTTTGTGCTGTAAGTATACTTATGATGTACATGTATACTCCTTTACTCTGTTGCAGAGTGACTCTCTTTTGAGCCTAGAGCAGCCCACTCTTAATGTTACGATCATTTCTTTTGAAATAATGTTACCAAATTATAATGTCCGGGCCAAAGCTACAATCTTTATCATGTTCATAACCTAGTATTTGCACGAGAGTAGGGTTCTTTAACAATAGCGCTTCCTTCTTCACTGACAAAATTGCTTTCCATATCATCATCATCGTCATCCAAAGTGCACTGTATCCTGCATCTGTAGTCGTAAAAACGTCATGCAGCGGTATTCAATCTTTCTTCATCTACTTCCACTGTGTCTTGTGTCTTGCGAGCTCCTTTAGCTCTTGATTGAGAATTTCAGGGCTTTTTGTGCACGTGTGTCTTGTTGCATTCTGGGGATATGTCCAAACAGTATCTTAGATGTGAATAATGAAATCTTTGGCGTGTCTTTTTCCCCCAGGACTGCCAGCACAACACGGCCGGCGCACGCTGCGAGCAGTGCAAGCCCGGCTACACCGGCATGGCCACCCGGGGCACCCCGTTCGACTGTCAGCCCATCCGCTACGTGCAGGTGATGCAGGTGGTGCAGCGACCGGTGCAGCAGGTGATGCAGGTGGTCCAGAAACAACCGGTACAGCAGGTGATGCAGGTGGTCCAAAAGCCAGCCCAGCAGGTGGTCATGCAACCAGTGCAGGTGAGCCTTGAATTTTGATCCATAAGTTACAGTTCACAACACCTGCTTTATCGATCAACAAACATTCTATATGGGAAGTATTTTCTTTGAGGATCTATATTTTGTTTCGTTTGATTGTTTTGTGGGTTTGTTTTTACTGCAGTATTAATTTGTAGCAAACTATTTTGATAACTAGTGATTCACGATTGGATTTTTTTTTGGTTGCACAGTTCAAGCAACCAACTGTCATGAGGCTGCAACCAGTTTGTTTTGTGTATATATTTTGTGTATATATTTTGAATGTAGTATTAATTGGTAGCAAACGATTTTGATATCGATCTACTGATTCACAATTTGATGCTTTTTGGTTGCATTTGATGCTTTTTGATTACAACCAGTTTTTTGAATGGCTTACAGTAGCAAACGATTTTGATATTTAGTGATTCACAATTTGATGTTTTTTGGTTGCACAGGTCAAGCAACCAGCCACTGTGAGGCTGCAACCAGTTGCCATGCACGTGAAGCAACCAATGCGGGTGCAGCAAGTCGTCATGCGTCATCACGGCAAGAAAGGCTAACTCAACCGTGACGTCATCAGCTCAGTCGCTCATGTTGGTGTTTTGACTCACTGCACAAAATCCTATCTTTAAGCACATCTAAAGTATGCGTAAAGTTACACGTAAGGGAAGAAACATAACCTTTGCGCATTGTTTAAGGTTGTGCTTAAAGAAAGGATTTTGTGTTGTGTGTACATTGCAGTGAATTATAGCCTGAGCGTATAGTGACATCTAAAGGTGTGGATTACCTTAGTGTTGTTTAATTTTGAATGAAGGATTATCTAACGATATACTTACAAGTATGTTATTCCATATATATCCTGCTGTCATTAACTATAACGTTTAATCAAAATGCTAGGTAGCGGTAAACAACTGGTGCTGATTTCTATGGTGCTTCGATATTTCAAATGGTGGAAGATCTAACGGTTTGCTTGTTATATCCCCGTATCTTATTTCGTAATTGTGTGGTGCTTTGTAACCTACAAATGCTGGAGAAATTTGGTTATGTTTTAAGAATCAGAGATAGATAGTGATGTGTACTTCTCACCTAATCAGTGTTAACTCATAACAAATTAAAGAATAATAATTTTGTTATAGAATGACTCCACAAGTCGTTGTGTACCTGTCACGTCACGAGCTTGAAGGATGATAACACAATTTGAACATTCACTGTTATATTTGGGTTTTGAATAAAATGATGAGTGTCAATATATATCGTTCGTTCGTTTGTCTTTCTTTCGGTGCAGTAATGATGAGACAAAGTTGGATATAGTAAGCTGATATAAAGAAATGAACGATGGATGTAAGAACTACCATACTGATTCATAATTATAAAGAACACCATATTTGACATATCTCTAGGGGTCACTAATGTCACTTTTCTGGGTTGATAAAGTTTAAATTTGTTGTTGTTTTTAGCTCTTTTTCAAAAACAATTCTCTCACGTTTACATTCATTGATATTTCTGAGACAACACATATTTTCCCCACAAATACTGAATATAGCGAATAGTTCTTTTATGAACATTGTAGACTGGTATGCATAGATATCTTGTTTATGCATACCAGCGTACAATGTATATATGCCGGAGACAATGTGCTATCCCTATACACATAGCTTTCTGCTATATAGTTTTCACAAAGCTCTCTGCTATATAGTTTTAACACACTGGTGCTTCTGACTACATGTGAAACAGCCATAGATTTTGGGAGTGGTGGGAATTTTACAGTTATGGCAATACCATTTCGTAAGGCAAGAAAAGTTTTCAGAAGGCACGCAGATCGGATGTCTTAGATATGTTGTGAGTACGTCTCAGACTGTTTATTTTAGCAGTCTAAGACACAAAGACAGGTATAGTTTCTTTAAGGAATTCCTGTCCTGACCCTTGGCCACCTTCTGTCATACAAGACTCACCTTAACATTTGTGTGTTTTCTCAAGAAATCCCACCATTGAGCCTAAGTACAATGGCCGCCGTCAGATCTTTATGTCAGCGCATGCGTACTAGACAGCAAGTTATTTTTAGACTCAAGACGCTAGACCGAGACGCTATAGAAGATTTTGGAAGCCTTCCAAGCAGTTTGCTTCTGCACAGCGTCCTTCTTAAGAAGTGGTCAAGAAAACTTAATTATGAAGACATCTTTCTTACTTCTTCTGGTGGTGGCTACTTTCCTGTCATGCGAAGGTAAGCCTTTCTTCTAAAGTTTGATGAAATTTGTCATCTTTAAGTTTCTAGGTTGAAATGTATTGAAGAAAATTTGAATGAAGAGTTTACCCCATGCAACATATACTTAAACTAGTCAAACCTTATAATTATTCTACTTATATACCACCTATGCATATGATACATATATGATTGTACAGAAATCTGCTTGTCGAAGCATGTTCATCTTGGTGTGTCTTTGAGTAATATTTTGTACCTCGATGCTAAAGATAAGTCTTTCATTATTCTGAGTTGCACATATAGTTAAATAGTCGGCTGGCTAAAACGATATCTCAGAAAAGCGGTAAGTTCTAACAAAAGAAAGGTGAAGAAAGTCACTTTGTAGCTTTATGGAAAATCCTTTTGCCCTTTATAGCGATCATAAATGTCATTACAGTTCCTGTAACTTTATATTGGTTCACCATCTCTTAAGAAAACAGTGTAAGTCACATCACATTGACTGTTCAAGTTTTTCTCATTGAAGTGTTAGAAATGTGCCTAAAATTATAGTAGAGTCGCACTCATTGCCACCAAACACAGTAGGGGCAACCTCACTAGATATAGCTTTAAACAACGTCTAGATTTAGATGTGGAAAGGTTGGGTTTGACAGGTCTTTCGATGTAATATCTAGCTACCACCCCGTGCCTGTGTAGATGGTGTGTTACGCCAAGCAGAGGTTTAGGCTTCGGCTTATTTTTGACGTGTTTTTAGGCATTATTTTTTTCGGGCTTTCTTTTTGTACTGGTATTTTTTGCCAGCTTCGGGTGGCAAATGGATACTGCTTTGCCTATTTGATACTGTCTTGACAATTTGATACTAGCCAATGAAAGATCTGCTTAGAGATTATACCATACCGGCTATACAGATACAGAGATACATTTGCTTCAATTCGCCCAGCCTCTTTGTAGCTGCTACCCGACTCTCCCACGGTGTTCAGTATGTGGTTTGCTTTGCGGTCGCTTTCAAAACATAAACGTAAACGTAGCTATCGGCGCCGAACAATGGTAATGGTGGGTGTTGAAACCACAACACAGATAAACACAGCTCCGTGTGTTCTGTGGCCTTGAGGTTAGGCTGGCAGCACCAGAACCCAGCGGTTTGGGGTTCGAACCCATCTGTTTATCATCCAGTGTTGTGCGCTTTGGATAGGTACTTTAAACGAATTTCTTCACTTTACTCAAGTAAAAATGAGTACATAACTTCGGTTAGGGACGTCCCTAGGATAGGACGTTAAATGGAGGCCCCTTGTTTGAGGAGAGTCACACCTTTGGTGTAACACACCAGCTTCTGTATCCGTATCTGTATAGCTGGTATAACCGCCCTTCGGCGTAACACACCAGCTTCTGTATCCGTATCTGTATGTAGCCGGTATAACCGCCTTTCGGCGTAACACACCAGCTTCTGTATCCGTATCTGTATAGCCGGTATAACCACCCATCGGCGTAACACACCAGCTTCTGTATCTGTATCTGTATAGCCGGTATAACCGCCCCTCGGCGCGAAAAAAACACACACACCAGCTTGGAAGGCACACGGCGCGGCGGCAGCTAGCTACAATGTATATTACACCGAGCGACCTGTTACACCTAACCTTTGCACACTTAACTGTAAGAGTTGTTTAAAGCTATCTAGTGATGATGCCCCTACTGTACTTGGAGGCAGCGAGGATTGAACACCTCTATCTTATTTGGTTGATAACTCTGGTACTTGAATGCATAGCTCTATAGTAGCTAAAGATAACTATTTTCGTACTCAATAACAGGGAAGAAGTCCCACCAGCTGATTATCCAGTGCATGTACCCGAACGCCTTACCCTGTACCAACAGGGTGGGGTGTATAGTGGAGCAGGAGCGCTGTGACGGGATAGCGCAGTGTAGCGACGGGTCGGATGAAGACAACTGTCTGGCACGTAAGTTATCAATTGGTTAAATGAGTTAATGATTAAACTAGAATTGATTATTAGAATCGCTGTTGAGTTGACTGGGTTAGGGGATGGCGCAGTGTAAGGGAGGGTCGGATGAAGACATTTGTCTGTCACGTAAGTTAACGACTGGCTAATGAGTTTGTTGATGATTAATTAAACTCGAGTTAATTAGTTAAAATCGTTGCTGGGTTAACAGTGTTACTTGATAGGACAATGTATGGAAGGGTCAGATGAGGACAATTGTCTGACACGTAAGTTATTGACTGGTTAACGAGTTAATGATTAGCTAAAATTGTTGTTGGGTTAACAGCTTATTGCTGTGTATGCACGGTTCAGATCTTAAGTTATTATATGTTAGCTATAGAGTTGTTAATTCATCATCAAGAAGTCATTGATGAAATAGAGACACTATTGACTTATTTACCATGTATATTGGTTGATGAGTTATTGATTGGTAAATTGGTCAACTAATTGAAAGTCAAAAGTGAATGCCATATTTTATCGTGTGTATCTAATAGATGCCATGAACAGAAAATATCGTTGATGAGGGACGTTCCCTATTTCGTCTGGACCACCTGCCATGTTATCAACATCACCTTACAATGATTGTTTACATGTAAACATGTTTAGAACAAAAACATCAAAGGGTGAAAAATGCCTTCCGACAGAAAGGACAACACTGTGGATTGATGTAGTATAGATGTAATGTAATAATGATATTGAGTGAGATTTTCTGTAAGCAACTGTCACACATTAGCCTGGGTACCATCCTCCGTAGTTTTTGCCGCTCCCCGAATACGAACTCTTGGACTCCCCCACAACAATGGTTGGGAGTAGGTCTGGAGGAATGTCGGCTGTGGTCGGCTGGTGTTCGTCAAGGTTGCCTACTGTTCGCCAACCGAATGTTTCAAAATGTTTAAAACATTCGGGAGTGCGGGGGAGGTTGGGCATGGTTTGTGGACTGGTGGTGGTAGTGTAAGTCAGCAGTGTTCGGGGCTCGGTTGTCAGTCAAATTTTACTCAAATTTAACTCAAAATTGATTCGATTCGAATCGAATGGTAGGCGTGACCTAAGTCTTGCCAGACAGCTCCTAACCTACCCCTAACCTAGGTTGGTTGGTGGTCGGGAGAAGGTTCTGAATGTGTGACAGGGGGATTTTCAAACCCGATTTTGACCCCCCCCCCCCGTCCCATCCACAAGCCACTACTCTGCAAAGTATTCCCGACTCATTGTTTTGTCATCTGTCTTCCTCTTCCCTGTTCGATTCCAATTTAATGCACCTGTCTGCAACAAGATGTTTCCTAGCACATACCAGTCTAAATGGGAGGTAACAGCTAACAGTTTGCTGTGCCCCCCTCCCCCTCCCACGGTGTATTTGCCCTATTCTTTGACAGGTGCAGCGTTTCTGTTAACAGCCTCAGCACGTGGCCTAACACCTTAGACTACACTTTATCCTCACATTGAAGGTAAAAGTATTTTCTACAAACTGACAAAGATTAAAATCTCATAAAGACGGAGGCATATAGTTTTTTTTTCGTTATCCTCAGTGATAAACCAACCAACAGTAGCTGGTAAAACACAAAGTCCTGTCTGCTTGGGCTACCAAATATAATAAATGGCCTTCCTCAAAGGGGGGTGGGGGATACTAAGACACTGTGGCATGCTCCACCTTCGCCTGTGTAGGCCCTGGAGCCGAGGAGCTGGCATGTGCAGGCCCTGGAGCCGAGGAGCTGGCCTGTGTAGGCCCTGGAGCCCAGAAGCTGGCCTGTGTAGGCCCTAGAGCCGAGGAGCTGGCCTGTGTAGGCCCTGGAGCCCAGAAGCTGGCCTGTGTAGGCCCTGGAGCCTCTACCAGGCTTCAGAAGCGGCTGGAAAGTAGGAAATGGCCAAATAGATAGATGACATGCCAGGGGAGTTCAGGTACGCAGGCCAGCCGCTTCTGACGCCTGGTAGAGGCTAGGCCTTGGAGCTGGCGTGTGTAGGCCCTATCGATAGCCTGGGTTCCAGGTTGCTCCATACTTGTCATCTAACAAGTGAAGGCCACTTGAGGTGGCAGACAGGTGTGACGTACTCAGCAGTCTGTGTTTACCCGACCTTTGACCCCCAAACCGCTCAGGCGCTGGGGGTGCTTGTATGTGGTTGTTGGCGTTGAAAGAAAAGTCTGGGTGGGTAAATTTCAGTCTACAAGGCCGTGAAGACATTTCCATTGCTTCCCAGCCAATGAAGCCGAATGCCCCCCTCCCACCCCCGCAAGAAATTGCAACCACCAGAGACAGACAAGTTCAAGTGTAGAACCTTAAAGATTCCCTATATATACAATGAGCACCCTTCTGTATGATAAATTTTGCGTTTTACCAGTAGTTTAGCGCCGGGAACAACTTCGTTTGTATTCAATAAATCTCACCTTCTCCTATATATATCTGTAACTTTATATTTCTTAATTCTATAACGAATTTGCTCAGTGCAAGGCCAATAGACCACTTCCAGGCACAGGTTACTAGAACATCATCTCTTCTTCCTAAGTCAAGACCATCAATTTTCTAGACAAGGTTGACTGACTGAGAGTGAGGACTAACTGGCCCAATAGGATAAGCAGGGGTTACGAAGGCTGCTTGGGAAGCCATTTTGGACCTATCCACCACAACAACAGCTCTCTTTATTTCTATCTCTCCCTTTCCTCCTCTCTATCTCTCGTTGCTGACGAAAAGTATCGTTTTGATTATTTGTTTCTCCCCAGACTACGCCAAGCATGGTCTCGGGTTGGCCCAGCCTGTGATGAAGCCTCAGGCAGTCGTCACTACTGTACAGAAACATCATCCGGGTACTTATTCTCTTTATCGCCTAACATATAGTTGGGAAGGGAGGGGACGGAGATGTGCGGAGTTTTTATTGTTTCTGTGTGTCTGTATGTGTGTTTGCTTTCGTTTCCGTAGTTATTCACAAATGCTCGGAGGCACTGACAATAAGTTACATGTACGTTCCAAAATTCTAGAAATGTCCCAGAAAAGGTTATCTTATTTTGTGTCTTCAATTTTATCACCATTTCCTGCCAAATACATATCTGTTGCTCTATCGGAGCCTGTGGGTAAATGCATAGACAGAATCATCGAAATTCACAAGAATGGATAAAACAAGTAATTCACGAAAACTCCTAATATTTCACGGGAATATGAGATCTTCGAGTTCTTGTCTTTTAATGGTAAAATAAGGGAGATCTTACTGTGTTTATCGCTTTTGAAAATCTCCATCTACAGTATGGTCGCTTTAAGTATAGAAAAATGGTACCTTTCTTCTTCAACGTTTTCATCTTGATCTCCTGTTGAAGTGACTCACACGGGGGTTTCAACGATGACTGTTCTATGAAATATAGACGTTTAATAAAGATTTTTTTTAAATGCAGCTCCCGTCGTCATAAAGTCCCACCCAGCCCCTGCTCCGGTCAAAGGTCAACCCGTGATGGTCCAGCCGGTCAAAGGTCAACCCGTGGTGGTCCAGGCGCCCAAACAAGTGGTCATGCTGCAGCAAGTGGTCAACCTGGCCTGCCAGACCGGCTACGTCATGGGGGAGGATCATCTCTGCTACCGCTTCTCCACCGACGTGGTCAAGTACGCCGACGCCGAGAGGGCATGCGCACAGGACGGCGCCGGATTGGCTGTCCTCAGAGGTAATCAACCAATCAGGATAAAGTTGTAATTTTTAAATATAAAAAGGCTTTGAAAAGTTAGATTTTCTCACGAAGGTTGAAGTTGAATGTTGCACATCATGTTATGATTTTCTCTGTTCATAAGATGATCATACCGATCACGTAACAACAGAAAAATGTGTTATATTTGGCACGTCGGCAGAACGCCTGTGCGAAACCCGGATTTTTCACGGTTTTCGGTGGATGGTTGGTCAACCTTGCATCAGAATTTCGCCCGTTGCAGACGATATCTTTTCCGACACAACACTTGAAAACTATAGACTGAATGTCATCCTTAAATACGCGAATATGACATTAAACAATACGTTCTGCCGAAGTGCTATGCATAATACAATACGGGTTTCGCGCAAGCGCAATACGTTCTGCCGACAAGATGGCCATGCCGATCACGTGACAACAGAAGAATGTGTTATATTTACACTTTTCAGCTAATTTTTCATCGCCCGGTTCCCGCCTGTTGTCCCTACACAGGAGAGGGTTCCTCCGTGTGTGACGATGTTTATGTTTCCATGTCTGTACAGACGAGGTTTCCCACGGGTTCGTGTACGGGTTCCTCCAAGCTTACAACCCACTCAACCCGCACTGGATAGGTCTGGACGACAGGATGATTGAAGGTGCGCAGTGTTCTGACGAATTACTATATCTAACCTCAATTCTCATAATTCTACAGAGTACCTTATAAGAACATCGCTTTAAAGCCTAGGTCACAATTAAAAAAAGGGGCCCGCTCGGCGCGTTTTCGGGCTGTTTTTGGGCTCTACCGTACGGGACCTGGACGGAGACTGGCGGGATTCCCGACGGCTGCCGGCCTATTTTGGGGCCCGCGCGGTCGCCGAATTGAATTTAACACAAACTTAAAATCACTTCGGGCCCCGTCGGGCAGGGTACGCCGAAACGAAGCCGTAACCTAACTGCCCGGGACCCATCAGGCGGCCGCACAGGCACCTGCCTAAGATTATGACGTCACATGTGCTGATCAGTGCATCAGGTGGTCAGGGAAAGGGGGTTATAGGGGGCATATCATAAACTGCTTCCTCAGACTACGTCGCACAGTTCACCACGTGTGTGTTACACTGTGTACTTGTGTGTCAGAATTCGCGACATAGCTCCATCATCAGTGAGTCGTACTCTCCATGCACGGGTCTGCGCATTAACCAAGGGCGAACCCACCCTCGTCTTTTGCGACAATCCAGTTCGGCCTGCCTCTCTTCTTCAGCTACCAATACCACAATACCTAGGTTGTAACGGTGACGCGCTGTCGCAAACCTCAACCTCAGACGGGCTTGCAGGTTGTCTGCAGGTTGCACTAAACGCTGCATCGCCAACTTCAGTCTACTCTTCACGTGACGTGTCGTACATGAAGAAAAAACTGAACATTGACAGGCCGAGCAGCGCTTATATATATATACCGGCTCAAAAACACGACAGGAGCCCGTCGGGATCCCACCAGGGACGCGCCAGGGACCCAACAGCTGCCCGGCCGGACTGTAAGAGCCGTCGGCACCCTACCGCACCCCGCACGGGTCAAGACGGGAGACTGACCAGGCATCGGACGGGTCCCTGACAGAAACCGGCCGTCAAGGGGACCGATAGTTTATGAATTTTAATGGACGGAGCACAACAAGGCCCCGACAGGGAGCCGTAAAGGAACATTTAATTGTGACCCTGACAGACGGCGCACGCTCGGCTTCATTACGCCGGCCGGCGTCTACCCGGGGAACATGCCGAGCAGGCCCCGTTGGTAATGTGACTCCAGCATAAAACAAAGCGTCCTGCGGGACCCAAATATATTGCACACTAGTACAGTGTCACCCATATAGAGCCATGTATATGTACGATTTGGGGGTATTTTCTCACATGAACGCATCACACTGCAGCGAAACGCACCGAATGCGGAAGTAACTATGCCACAGCAGCGCAAAAGAAGTCAAGGGTCTATGACCTGATTAAGAAATCAAATTTTTGAAAAAGTATTGTGCAAAAGATACCAGCAGGGCAAGGGTTAAGAGATCTACTATTGCACCATCCGTAACTTCTTCAGATATCCAGGTGTTTAAGACATTCTTGAGAAGGCCTCGATAACACTTTTTTTAAATGTTGAGGTCTAAGGGTACGAGAAGGAATTAAGTTTATCAATACATAGGATCCTATCCTTCCCAACCTTCCTCTTATAGGTGTAAAACATGAACGAAGTTTAGTCTCCGATACAATGGTCACTGACTCTATGCTTAAGCTAGGTCCTCTTAGAAGTTTGTTTCAGTTTTTGTCAGTTTCTTTAGAGATAGATAGGCTCTTCTCTTACATGTAGCATCAGGGGTGCAGTGGTATACAGAATATAAGCACCCGAAAATAATTAGGTTGGTAGAACATAGGATATCGCAGTACTCCAGTCAGAAGCTCTGAGGAAGGTGTCTGATAGACATCGAAACGTTAGGAAAGTAGGAAGAATCCATGGTTGTGTATGAGAAAATCGCAATATAGAATATAAGCACATTTGGCATTCTGTAGGGTATGTGTGAACTAGGGATTCACTATAGTCAGTATACTTATTACAGAATGCCAAGGCCATTGATGTAATAGTCTGACTGTCCCCCATGACCAGGCCAGTACGTGTACGCTGACGGCACGGCCCTGGGCAAGTTTAACCACTGGGACACGGCCCAGCCTGACGACCAGGACAGGGACGAGGACTGTGTGCAGATGCAGGGGTACTACTGGAACGACAGGGCCTGCTGTGAGGAGAAACACTACATCTGCCAGGCACCTCCGGGTAAGTGTACAGCTGTATAGCTGTAGGGACAGGTAACTCACCTGTACAGGTGCAGGGGTACTACTGGAACGACAGGGCCTGCTGTGAGGAGAAACACCACATCTGCCAGGCACCTCCAGGTGAGTCAGCTGTACAGCTGTAGGGACAGGTGCAGGGGTACTACTAGAACGATAGGGCCTGCTGTGAGGAGAAACACTACATCTGCCAGGCACCTCCAGGTAAAGTCAGCTATATGGACAGTTAACTAATAGTAGCTGACTAACCGTACAGCCTATTACACCTGTTGTAGGGACAGCTAACTAACCTGTACAGATGAAAGGATACCTAACTAACCTGTCAGCTGTAGGGACAGCTAACTAACCGTGTAGGTCACTAACCGTGACAGCTAACTAACCGTAAAGGGGTAGGGGCAGTTACCTAACCGTACAGCTGTAGGGACAGCTAACTAGCCGTGCAGGTGTATTGACAGCTAACTAACCCTACAGGTGTAGGGACAGCTAACCAACCCGTACAGATACAGGGGTACTGCTAGAACGAGAGGTAAATAAGCTGTATAGGTGTAGGTTCTAGCATCCATAACCACTGCAAGATGAAGAATATCATTTGCAGCTGATCATTATTAAGGTAAACTATACCTTTCTGTGTATATAACAAAGATATGTGCTTGTCATTCTTGTAACAACATCTTAAATACAGAACAACAATTATCATGGACCTTACTTTATATTGGAAAATTGAAATATCATTTATTTTATTTTATTTTTCCCTCAGCCCAACAGATCACGTGCTTCTGCCACAACCACTCTAACCAGTGCACCATGGACGGCAGCTGCGCGGTGAGTTCTGGGAACAAAATCTTATGGTTCTAGCTATATGTTTATGGAGGTCTATCCATACATCTTCCCTTCACTGTAACACGCCATCTTGGTAGGCAGTCGTGGCTTTGGCTGTCTGAATATGCATATATGGCGGCAAGGCGATCTTGTGGTTAGAGCTGTTGACTTAGAATTCAAAGGTTCTGGGTTCGAATCCCTGCCAGGCCCCATTGTTGTGTCCTTGGGAAAGGCACTTTACACCTATTTCCTCACTGGCCTCAGGTGAAAATTAGTACCTAGCTACAGTTAGGGATGTCCTCTTGGATGGGACGTAAAGCTGGAGGTCCTGTGTTTGATAAGCTAAGCACGCCTCGAGCACGTTGAAGAGCCTACCGCACTTATCGAAAAGAGTAGGGGTCCTTCCCGGTATGAGTGGTTCAAACCTTGCTGTCCGGTCTAGCTTGTACTTACTGTAGACATCTGGTGTGTTACGCCTAAAGGCAGTTTATGGTTATACAAGACAACAAACAAACAAACAAACAAACAAACAAACAAGCAAAACAAAAACATGCTTCCCATTTTTCAGGACTGCCAGCACAACACCATGGGCGCACACTGTGAGATGTGTCAGCCCGGGTACGCAGGCGCGGCCACCCAGGGGACCCCCCACGACTGTCTCCCCATCCAGACCTACAGGGTCATGCAGGTCAAACAACCTCTCCTCGTCATGCAACCCAAGGGGAAGTAGTGCAACCAAAGTGATGACGTATGCTACCAAAGTGATGACGTTAAGAACCAAAGTGATGACGCTTACAATCAAAGTGATGACGTTTATAACCCAAGTCAATACGTCTACAACCAAAGTCATTACGTTTACCCCGAAAGTCAATACGTTTACTACAAAAGTCATTACGTTTACAACAAAAGTCATTACGTTTACAGCCAAAGTGATAGCGTCATCAGGGATGCTGTGGAGTGCTATGTTGTAGTAGTGACTGTCATAATTGTCCAGAGAGACTTTTTTTGCTTCTTTTGTTGATATTATACAAATTCTTAAGCTTTAGGTTTCCATAGATGTTTGTTTTAAGAAGATATATGCTACTACTAAGTACTTGGACAGTTTGCATGGAATATGGCATACTATATACTTTATTGTTTTACACTGTATGTAACAATATTATTAGTTTGGCCTTTTTTGGGTGGCAGTTTGCTAATTTAATATTATATATTAGTATTTGAAACCAGTAAATGCCTTTGCTTGCCATTGAATAAACTATTAATCTGAATTATTAAAACCTATTGTGTGTTGTCTTTGTGGAAGTGGGAATTTTCCCTGTCATTAAAAAGTGTTTCCGAATTTCAAAGCTGTCTGCTATCTGTAGTACTACTGGTTAAAGTATATATCTATTATTATAAGGTTAATCATTACAGCATGCATATTACAGGTGTCCATATTCCCACAACTATATATTTATATTTGATATCAGTACATTGTATCTTTGCCAGTCGTGACGGTTTATAGATACATTTCTCTCAATTTGACTCCTGCAACCGGCCTGTTGTGACTCATTCGGTGACGCAGAGCTCTATCGCCACTTCGAAAAGGTATGTTTCAAACGTCTTAGTATTGATAAAGTATTTGTATTGTCACATAGGTGGTAAGGTGGTATTGTGGTTAGCGTTGTTGACTTAGAATGTAAAGGTTTATGGGTTTGAATCCCTCGCAAGTCCCTAGTGTTGTATTGTTGGAAAATGCACTTTACACTTATTTCCTCACTCGACTCAGGTGAAAATGAGTACCTAGCTTCGGTTAGGGACGTTCTCTAGGATGGGACGTAAAACTGGAGGCCCCGTGTTTGAGGAGAGCCACACTTCCAGTACGTTAAATAACCCACCACACTTACCAAAAAGAGTTATCAAAATGGATCAAACCTTACAGTCTAGTACGCAAATTATACTTTAACATACTGTCCAGAAACATTAATGGCATATTGTGCCTATAGGTGGTTTACTGGTTATACGAGACAAACAAAATACATAGTCCAAAGTCCATCACACGAGATTTCGATCGGGGTAAGTTTTTAAAATGAACATTAAGCTAAGTTTTTATGTTTGTTTTAGTGCAAGATGATCCTTAAATGGTGTACAATGTATCATGTTTCCCTTGCATCTACAGATGTTGAAGGCACTCATCATACTTTCCCTCGTCTTGTGGGTGGAGGCTGTGAGTTTATCAATTATTCCCAGTGTTGCTATTTTAACCAGAGAAGCATCAAATATAAAGTCAACATCGCGATAGTGTTTAATGAAAACGTATGCTATAAAATTTAAAAACTCTAGTACTGAAGTGTATATACTACGAGTCCATTGATATCGATTGTGACGACAAAAACAAGAGAAAGAAAGCACACCCTGATTGGCCCACCTGTAATGCAACGATGCCCTCTAGCGAGGTTATCATATCTTGCATGCACCATATGTCGCATTCTCACGATGGAGGCATGAATACGAACAATAGCCATGACGTCACGGCAGCGAGTGATAGGCAAAAAAGCGGTTGGTGGTTGGCTGATTTGCCTACCTATAATTTGCATATGTTTTCAAGTAATTTGCACGTCATTGTAAACAAAAACATTGATCGCTCGTATGTCGATCAACGTTAAACGACCGAGTGACATCAAGTTGTAGGTACATAAATGTCAATAGCGATAACTTATATGGTGTAATTTTTAAACATCTAGGTCCAGATGCAGCCGGCATTTCAGGATTTGTGTGAGTATTATTGGAAACCTTCTCATGTAATGTCTTTTTAAATTGCAGTTTTACACAGCACCTCATGAGTAAGATCTCAGATAGATCAGTGGCAAACACCATACAAAGTACCTGAAATTAAATGTAATGGATTAAACTGGTACTCACGGCTATATGTTCAGCTTGGAGAGAAACTTGAGTGGCAGCCGCCATCTTTCTTTTGATCGGAAAAGGTCATAATGTGACCTGAGGGTTAAAGGTCACTTGTTTTCGATTAGATTGGGAGTAAGTGGTCACGGTTAAAGGTATCCAGTGCAATTTCAGGGTGGCAAAAAAAATATTCTGGATAAGGAAATATACATTTACTGGCATTTTTATCATCATTTATGAAGCATTCGAAATAGCCCCAAAACAAGCTATGTGAGAAGTCCCTTTATTTGGGGGGGGGGGGGGGGTTGGGGTACCACCAAGCTGGTGTGTTACGCCGAAGGGTGGCTATACCAGCTATACAGATACAGATACCACCAATAAATAACTAGAACCAGACTATGATACAAAACAAGCAACCGTTTTCCGTCAGCGACATCGCATTTTTGCCTCACAGATATCAATTGCTATGGGATAGGATTGATTCAACTTACTATATTAACCAGAAAATTGACTTTGAAAATCCAGTTTTGCCACCCTGAAATTGCACTGGGTGTCTTAAAGGATTAGCAGAGGTAATTGACACCTGAACTTTCCAGTTAAAGAAGTACTCTGTTATCATATCTTTCTAACAAAGTAGAGCTACAGCATCTCAATATGTACTTTATGTTCTTTACTGTTACGAGGGTCCACGTCACACTCACATTCACAAAACTGTAATATCTTCGACATAGTTCAAACCTTTATTAACTGTACACGTAGATTCTCGTAAATTTTAATAGATCACCAACTTGTCTTGTTTGAACTCATTTTTCTTTTACCCACTTTGTAATCATGTATGTATTTTGTCATTGTGTTTTTATCTTGTTTTATATTTGTGTTGTTTAGTAGAAGGCGTCATATAATCAACTGTGCTTCCTGCTTAAGACTCATTAAATGTATGTAAATGAACTTTCCTTCCAGACACGAAGGCCCGTCAGAAGGCTACGGAGATGTGCCCAGGCCAGATCGACCTCATGTACGAAGTCAACGACGAGCCTGCCGACCTGGTCTACACCCTGTCCTGTCCGGAAAAAGCCGACGACTGCCCTCCCCCTGATACCGTTCCTTTCCTGACCAAAGTTTGTCTCTGTTGTGCGGAACACAAGATTCTCAACGACTGCATCTTCTGCACGGCTTTTCCGTAATAAAACATGGATGGCCCGAACTAACAAAAACATTGCATGCATTGTATGGCTTTCCGAAGGTGATGACTTGCTGTAAGCGTACAGACTGATACATACATGTAACAGACAATACAGGTTACTAAAAAATGTACTGCAGGCCCTTGCTATAACGACACCATGTGCATGTTAATGGAACTGCACTCTTTCTTTGTGAGGGAAAGCTGACACATATTGAGATGTGAACATCGTTATAACCACATGTTTATAGGACTCCAGTAGAACGTAAAGTAAACATGATGCATAGGACGTAATCTTAAGAGGTAATACGTTAAAATAAGAGCTCCCCAACGTCTTGACCTTGAAATTTGACAAATGACCTTCTAACGATAGACTGACCAGTAATAAGAGAAACGTTCTAGTTGCTCCAGCCTGGAAAGGACCCTAATTTCACAGCCGTTACCATTGTATAGGAAGGTCTAAAAGCGGTCCTCTATTTTAAGCTGTTCCGTAGATAAAGGATATGCGTGATTCCTTCCTAATTAGACCCAACTGTGCCATTACTGCGGCTTTGGTAGAGTCTGTCAAGGTCAGAAACATGAAGGCCAGAATAGTTTCATAACTTGGTTTACGGATTTTCGCAAGAAAATAATGGAAAGAGTATGGGGGTGGGGTATGTTTGGAATGTTTTATAACCCCTACGGTCAATAATGGCTCGTCCCATTCGTGAGAAAAGCTCGCGTTTTGGAATATTACATTACCTAATATAAAAACTGCTACGGTGTAAGAAAAACAACGTGCATCATCTCGCACATACTATCAGACGACATCACAATCTACATACGAATGCAGCAAAGGGATCATGAGTTACAGCTGCGAACGTACGGACACAACTGACTACAATACTCTGTTGGAGGTCACTGACCTCCTTCACAGAATACTAGTAATGAAGTGTCGAATCCGAAAACCAAAACATTAACTTGCTGTTGCCCAAACCTACTAATGGCCCAAACCTTATACAAATAGCACTGCTGGACGTTTCGCCTACTCAGTCTGGGGTAAAGATGGGGGTGTCGTTTTGGAAAATGACATTACCTACGAAAGCTGCTACGGTGTACGTGTAAGAAAAAACAACGTGCATCATCTCACGCATACTAGCAGACGACATGCCAAACTACATACAAATGCAGCAAATAGATCGTGAGTCATAGCTGCTGACAACTGACCACAATACTCCGTCGGAGGTCACTGGCCTCCTTCACGGAGTAATTAAGTGTTGAATCCGAGAACCAAGACATTAACTTGCTATTGCCCTGCCTCTACTATTACTAATGGCCCAAGTCTTATACTAACAGCACCAACAGTCTGGCACCCAGGATACGTGGGATATAGGCTTTTGCCAGGGCCTACACAGGCCAACCCTTCGGCACTAGGTCCAACCTACCCCCAATGAAATTTTTCCTTAGTCCCCTTGAAGGGATCTTTAGCTTGAAATCGGGCAGGTAAAAAATCACCGGGATGGGCTATGCTGGCCAGGCGGGGAAAGAAGCTTATAGTGCCGAGGAGACCCAGCCTACAGCCCTGGGAGAGACTGGTGACCAGGGGCGGATAACTGATGAAGGCCATACGCTACAGAACATAGCCTGGTTACCATCCTCCGTCGAATCCGAAAACCAAAATATTAACTTGCTATTGCCCTGCCCCTACTAATGGCCCAAACCTTATACTAACAGCGCAGCTGGACGTTTCGCCTACTCAGTCTGGGGTCATCATGGGTAATTGGTCGTTTAATTGGAACCAAGTCTTTAAGGAATGGTCGATCGATTTCTTAGAAACCTGGCTAACCTCTTCAGCTCTTCTTCTCGTTTTCTCAAGAAAAGCAAATGAGAAATTGACATCTTTGGAAACTGCTATATTGTACATGTCTAATGTTGAAATAGCGAGATGCGCCACTGCTAAGTAAATATACGTGTACATGGAAATAAAATATTTAATTGGGGTCAACCAAAATATAGAAGTATTTTAATTGAAAAAAAATCTTCGTGTGATTGTTTTCAACATATTTGTGCAATTATCTCACATTTCTGACATTTGTGGTAATGGCGCTAAAACAGCCCACACGAGGCGCACTCAGTTTGTGGTAACTACCAGAATGTAAACAAACATGGCTGACAGCTGTGTTTCCAACTTTCAACCACACTCGTAAGGCGTCATATTTTGGCACCTCCACTTCCTGAATGACACTTATTTGCAGTGGAGTAGGTTTGATTTAACTTACTCTGTAAAGAAATGATCAGAAAATTTACTTTTTGTATCGTCCTAATGTTACATAATGCATTGTTGAGGCATGCAGCAGTTTTGTCACCCATACGGTTGATAATGGTTCGTCCCATTTGCGAGCAAATCCAAATATATACTCTGAGTTGTTTAACGTGTTAACATGTACACTCCCCTTTCGTTAAACATACAATACACCGGGTCAACTTGGACAATGACTCAACTTTGTTCTTTCAAAAACGTCTGACAGGGGCGCCATGAACTACAATTCTTCTCTTTGCATTTCACATGGGTCCTATAACTTTATCTTTTTCAACCTCTTTTGATAAATCGTTATGATAACGCAACAACGAGATATATTGTAATGAAGTTCACACGTTTGCAGTAGCAAAATCAACGTAAGGGCGTTGTTCGACAGGAGAGTGACACAGTCTACAAGTGGTTTATATTTGCCACCACCCAGGGCATAGTAACGTGGAATCTAGCCTGGATGCCAGACTGTTCTAAGGGCCTATACACAGGCCAGCCCCCAGTTAGACCCTCATTGGTACATGGTGGGGCCTACGCACAAATACTTAGCGTTGGAGTGACAAGTCTAACTGAGTGGGCCTGTGGTAAAATTTTCTTGGGGATATGTTGGCCCTTGAGCCGAGGAGCTAGGCTGTATACTGGCCCTGACAACAGACTGGCTAGCCTGGATGCCAGACCCATAGCACACTAGGCCCAAAGTTCCCTGTGCACACAGGGAACTTTGGGCCTAGTGTGCTATGGGTCTGGCATCCAGGCTACAGTCTGGCACACAGGCTACTTGGAATCCAGGCTTTTGCCAGGGCCTACACAGGTCAACCCTTCGGCACTAGGTCCAACATTCCCCGAAGAAAATTTTGCCTCCTGAACGGCCCTTTTGGTTCGAATTCAGGCACGTAAAATCACCGAGATGGGCTTGGCTGGCCAGGCGGGGATAGAAGCTTACACTGCCGAGGAGACCCAGCCTACAGCCCTGGGAGAGACTGATGACCAGGTTACTCAGTAAGGGCAGATAACGAAAGCCATACGCTACAGAACATAGCCTGGTTACCATCCTCCACAGGTGGGCTGCGTTTTATCGGCCTCAGTCCTACTAAGCATAGGCCACTTCTAACTAGCGCTAGCCTGGATGCCAGACTCATAGCACGCTAGGCCCAGAGTTAGCCAGCGTGGATCAGATTCTAACTGAGGGGGAGAGGGGTATAATTTCCTTAGGGGTATGTTGGCCCTGGAGCCGGGGAGCTAGCCTGTGTAGGCCCTAGAAATCGCCTGGCACCTAGGCTACCTCTGGCATGCTTAGATCTCTCCAGCTGGTCTTTCTAATTATTACCGTCCCGTTGAAACCTGCCCGTAAAAAACCCCGGCGTGCGCTAACGTCCTAGGCGGGCGGGCAGTACTCTGAGCACCGAAGACATCCCTGCGAGCCTACGATGGTCTGGCTACCAGGCTATACAGAACAAGCGCGCCAGGAGTTGGGTGTGTGTGTATTTGCTCTCCGTCCTTGTAGCTCAGCACGTGGTCTATTATAGTAGTTGTAGGTCAGTGTGCAAGTAAGTGTTGCATCAGTGTTGACAGAAGTCTAGTACGGACACAAAAGGGGCGTAACCTCATACACTGGAGTGCGGAGAGAGAGGAGTGATTGAAAGAAGCCAGAGCGTCGGCGCACAGCAGTCGAGAACGTGTGTGTGTGTCACTGTAGACGGGCTTGCGGAATCGAACTTTTCACAGGTGGTTCGAGTACTACGAAGAGTTTTTCAATAATGGAGAAGGGGTGCGTTCTGAGCAAAGCGTCGGCTGTTCTCCTCGGAGTATTCTTCGTGGTTGTCGTCGTTGCAGTCGGCCTGCTAGCGGGGTTAGTTGGGAGAGAGACGTGTGAAGTTGACAGGGAAGGTGGATCCGACGCGCAGGTTATCGAGCCGACCGCCGGCGCGGTTACCCCGACCCCCTACCCGCCCGGACCGTGGGACAGCGTCCGTCTACCCCTCTCCCTCCTCCCGGAGACCTACGATGTCCTCCTGAAAATCGACTTGGAAAATTTCGTCTTCAGTGGACACGTTGAGATCCTAATGCTGTGTGACATCAGCGCTACGGAAGTCATCATACACAGTAACAAACTGAACATCAGTAAAGTTACCTTCACAGACGACGATGGCTCACAAAGAGATGTCACAGATTTCTGGTTCCACATGCCGAACCAGTTTCTCGTGGTGCCCACGGGAAAAGCACTGAGGGTTGGACAGATGTACAGACTGTACGTGGAGTTTGTGGGGCCGCTAAAGGATGACCTTGCTGGACTGTACCTTAGTCAATACACCGGACCCAATGGTGACCCAATGTAAGTGTTCTTTCTTGTCTCCGTGAAAATGGAGGTATTGTTATCTCCATGAAAAATGGAGATATTGTTTTGGGTCTGTCTGTCTGTCTGTGTGTGTGTGTGTCTGTCTGTCTGTCTGTGTGTCTGTGTGTGTTTCCGCCAATTACTGGTGAGGATAACTTAAGAACGCCTTTATGGATGGTGATGATATTTGGTATGTAGGTAGGTCTTAGGAAGACAAAGGTCAAGGTCAAATCTGGGCCTCCTGGTGGCTGACCTTGGTACTGCAGCAGAACTTCCGGTTTTTGTATCTTTTGCCCTGAACATGGTATGGTCTTGATTTTTTGGTGGCAGATAGCTTTTCCTGTCAGGAATAAGTGGTGTGGGTTTTGTCCCCCTAGCAGCTTGTGCTTGAACTGCAGGGGGGGTTTTGGAGAAATTTTTAAGAGCATATAAGTCCAGAAAGGAGCAACGTATTATCATGATTTTTGGTATGTAGGTAGCTTACACAGAGACGTACATAATTAAATTCAAATTATGCAAATGAGGACTTAATTTGCATAATTAATGAGGAAGTTCTGAAATTCCAGTGTTTTACATTATAGGACTTTCATACATGTAATGTGTATAATCTATCGCAGGTAGAATATAAACAGATACCAATTATGCAAATATGGACCTCATTTGCATAATTAATGAAAATTCTTCCTTAATTGATTCCTTAGTGGTAAATGATGGGAATTTCATACTTGTGACGTGTAAGTTAGTTAAAAGTTTACAACACCATGCATATATTATGTTAATGTACAGGTCATTTGCATAATTTCTGATAACGTGTTGAAATGAAACATTGCCAAAGGATTGGACTTTCACATCAAATATATGTTATTTGTGTTGAGGAAACCCTATTTCATGGAGATATGAGGTCTCCGAATTCTTGTTTTTGGGTGTAGCTCTTTGTGTGTGTATATGTTATGTTTGTCTGTGTTTCCGCATATTTGTGGTCAGCGTAACTTAGGATGGCCTGGATAGATTTTGAAGCTCTGAGGAAGGTGTCTGATAGACATCGAAACGTAAGCAAGGTAGGAAGAATATAATCTCTGGTTGTGTATAAGAAAATCGCAATATCCTAGATTGTGATGGTATGTGGGTATGTGGGTAGGTCTTGGGAAGACGAAGGTCAAAGTCGATTTTGGCTCTCCTGGCGGTTATCTTTGAGTAGAGATAACTGTAGAGGAGAATCTTCAGTAGAGTAGGGACTGTACATGTGTGTCTGTGGAATTCCAGTTTGGGCCGCTCACAATTAGCCTGGGTGCCAGACTGTTCTCAGGGCTAATACACAGACCAGCTTTAAATTAGAACCTGAGAAGCAGGACCTAACTGAGGGGGTCTGTGGTAAAATTTCCTCGGGGACACGTTGGCCCTGGAGCCGAGGAGCTAGCCTGTATAATGTCCCTGGCAACAGTCTGGCACCCAGGCTACTCACAACTGAATTGATGGACATCTCTTGTCTCTATGGGTTATCCAGTGACCTCTAGTTGTGCACGCCTGCAAAGGAGGCTATATTTTTCCAGTCTTGCTTTGAAGGTATCGAGTACATTTGTAACATCTAAATGTGCTGTTGATTTACCTACTACAGTGTATTTCTAACTTGCTGGATGTATGTTAGTATCTATTGCATGCATAGACTAAAAATATGTAGTTCTGCATAACAAAAACGATTGCAAAACATCACTAAGCTTGGACAGAAAACGTTTCCAACTTCCGATAAGCCTGACTGCCAGTGAGGGAAGCACACAAATGTGTGGAATGTTTGAACGCTGCATGTCTTGTCGAAGTCATTTTCTCAGACACGTAGGCGTCGTGCAAGGCTGGCTCCGTAAAAACCTTGGACCAAATCGGCCTTCTGCATTCTTTGTGTAATTTATTGCCTTCTGTTTTATAACATACATACATAAATCAAGTCATGGGCTTTTTTACCATAGGTCTCGAAATTAACAATGTCCCGATGTTAAAATGACGCTAAATTTCAGCTCGGGACAATTCAAATTACGTTTCGGCAATTTCGATGCAATTGGACAATTCTGACGTCTACGTCATTTAGGAACGCGCTCCATCCGTGGGAAGCAAAGGGAAGCAACACTGTCTATTTTTCAGGTCTTTCAATTCACTCTTTTTAGCATTGCTGCAATTCGAGCAAGGTGAGCAAGTCATCAATAGTGCACACACATGCCACCCAACCAGCTATTCCCATTTTGGCGGCCTATGGCCAGCTTCTTTTAGAAGCTTTCGTCTTTCAATGTTGAATGGTAAACTCGTGACTTTTTAACGTCCATGGCGCAGTTTGAAAGGTAATTAATTGTGGTAAATTTGCATTCAGACTTGCTTAAACAGAAAGTACTTTTTCTAATGTTAGAGGTGCCAACTGTGACGTGTTGTACCACCAGACAGCTCCACCTTCGGTAAACAACAAAGACATTACATAAGTCATTCTAACAAAGGCTAGAGACTTCGACCACTAAGTGACCAAAGATTTTACAACAAACCTTTCAACAAATTTCACAGATAAAGAACGATGTTCGTTTTGTTGTCTTACAAACATTACGTAAGTCATTCTAACAAAGACTAGAGACTTCGACCACTGTACGACCAAAGATTTTACCACAAATCTCTCAACAAATTTCATAGATAAAGAACGAATTATGTGTGTTTTGTTGTCTTACAAACATTAGATAAGTCATTCTAACAAAGACTAGAGGCTTTGACCGCTGAGTGACCAAATTTTGCTACAGATCTCTCAACAAATTTCACAGATAAAGAACGATGTTTTTTCACGTTTCTTTTGTTTTCTTATCTTTCAAGTCATACTTTTACATATTACAAAAGCTACAAAGAATGCAAAAGGCTACTTGAAAAAGCGTCTTGCTTCAGCTTATTTGACGAAGACTGCTTACATTCCCCCATACTGTGCGTATTTGAACATGCTTTTGACATCAAGCACTTGTCAAACATTCAAAACGCCAGTTACGAATCTGATAAGCAAGTCACTCTTAAAAATATTGAAAAGCAACGATAAATGAATCGAAAAGTTATCTTCAACTACACATATGTATTTCCTTTTTTTTTTGCATAAAAGCTACAACAAGATGTATATGCTTGTGCAGGTCGATTTTGACCTCTGGTTTCGTCACTATATACCTCTTAATTATAAATCAAAGAAAGTGGAAATACAAGAAAAAATCTTGTTGATAAACAGTTATCTTAATTTGTAGACAGCGTCTTTCTCGATGTGAAGTTCCCAGTGTTGTCTGGCTACCTGATGAGACAAGGAAACCTGTCATAACGTGGTTAAAGCACGGTACTTTAACGAGACAAAACCTGGCAGAGTTCCAGTTGTAGCAAGCTAAGCGTAGTTTTACACGCACATTGAGGTCGACAACCTTCTTTGGGGAGGGGAAAGAACATTAGAGATAGAAACTCATCTGTTGATAGACGATACCACACCACATACAGCGCGGGGGTGTATTATTTTATTTGAATACCTTAAAATACAGATACAAAGAAAAAAAAACAAACCACATCATTTGTATCCCAATAACTAACCATATACCTAAAATCAAAGAAATCCGTCAAACCCACCGTGAGTTATAGCTGCGAACAGGCAAACTTTACCGAAAACAGTACCTTCCCGCGGAAGGATATTTCCTTTCCCGGAGGTAAAGATGACCGCACGAGTGTCTTCTTGCGTGTTGGTTAGCACTTGCTTGGTTGTTTTTCGTACATTTTCTCTAAATAGTCTGTAGATATTGGGTCTTGTGGTTTTGTAGATACATACTGAATCATTAGCGACACGGCACAGAACATCAAAATTCTGACAGGCTCCAATGCTGTGCCCTTGGGAAAGCCACATTACACCTATTTCCTCACTCTACTCAGGTGAAAATGAGTACCTAGCTTCGGTTATGGACGTCCTCTCGGATGGGACGTAAAGCTTGAGGTCCCGTGTTTAAGGAGAGCCATGGCACCTCAAGCACGTTAAAGATCCCACTACACTTATCGAAAAGAGTAGGGGTCCTTCCCGGTGTGAGTGGTTCAAACCTTACAATCCGGTCTCAGTGTTGACATCTTGAAAAGGTGATAGTCACTTGTGGTAAATCTTAATTAATAAATAGATAAAACATGCCGGAAAAATAATTAATCAATCAGTTTGACAACCTGTCTCATCTTTATCTTCCAGTCAGAAAAGATAGATAAGATTTCTGTGGTCCACATTAAAGTGTGTGCCACCAGAAATATGGTTCTGTTTAAAACCTGCGGGAAACGAGTCGATTTATCGCTGGCTTGCGTTTCTGTTACGCGCGATCAGCGGAGAATTTGGTCTGTGAGAGGTTCTTAATTTACGAGCCGGCTGCTTTGGCGTCCGCCAGGTACATTCCTATAGATACGCACGTCAAAGTTCCGCCAGGGGATCTGAAAATAGAACCAAAAGTCCCTGTCACAAATAGCCGAATATGGCCTCCCGAACACTAGCCGAACTCCCCCCAACCATGGTTAGGAGTAGGTCGGGAGCAATGTCGGCTGGTGTTCGGCCAGGTCGGCTACTGTTCGGCTACGCCAGCCGAATGTTTCAAAATTGTTTAAAACATTCATGTGGGGACGGGAGGTTCGGCTATGGTTGGCTGGTGTTCGGGAGTAGGTCCTGGCGTGGTTGGTAGTCAAATTTGACTCAAATTTAACTCGATTCGATTCGTATCGAAAGGTAGGAGTGGCCTAAATCTGGTCAGACTGCTCCCGAACTTTAGCCAACCTTGGTTGGCTGGTGTTAGAGGGAAGGTTCTGAATGAGTGACAGGGGCTTAACCTACTCGCAGGCATGAAAAGAAAATGTCCTTTCTAAGTTTGAAGGTGAAAACATCTTCACTTATTTCTAGAACCTCTGGCAGAATTATAGTTGACCTTATTTCGTAACCTCTAAAGCAATATCCCCACTATAGGGATAGGGCAGTACTAACAACACGGCAAAGTAATTCTGACCGTCTGTATCTCACAATGGTCAGACGGCAAGCATACAGAATTTCCACTTCCTACTCAGGTTCAGTATTGTGGAATAGATTGGCAACGGACTTAGGAACTGCAATCCCAATTCCAGCCTTAAAAAGCCTATTTAGACGAACCACTATAGACTAGATATGATGCTGTATGAAATACGGAATGCTGTTGTCGGCGACAATAATTTAATCAGTATAATCTCTGAATTTGTAGGTATTATTATGATCTACTATTGAAACTGTAACTATGATGTATTGTTAAACTAGACCCCTGGCCATCCTCCCTTGAACTCTTGAAAAGCGGCTAAGAACGAAGTGTTTACTCTGTACGTTTTCCAAGGTTAAATAAAGGTTAAAACATGGTTAAGTAATAAAAAAACCTCGATAAATGCAGACGAAGATTGTTTGATAGCTGTGTGTAGCCTAAGGTTGGAAAGTGCCCTTTCTGACTTTGAAGGTGAAATTTCTTCACTTTGGTTCTATTTCGAGAACCCCTGGCGGAACTATGACGTGAGTAACCGTAGGAATGTACCACCTGAAGCCTCTGTCACACATTCAGAATCTTCCTCCGAACACCAGCCGACCAAGGTTGGCTGACGTTTGGGAGCAGTCTGACCAGATTTAGGCCAGGTTTACCTCAGTTCTATACGAAAAAATCTGATTCCCGACCACGCCCCGAACACTGCTGACCTACTAACGAACACCAGCCAACCATTAGCCAACCATGCTCGAACCTCCCGTCCACACCCGAATGTTATAAACATTTTGAAACAGCCAACCACAGCCGACCTTGCTCCCGACCTACTCCTAACCATGGTTGGGGGGGGGGGGGGGGGGGGGCGTTTTACCGAGTCTTCCGTGTACATAACCATTGATCTAGATTGTACTAAATAAGGCCAACTATAGGGGGTAATTGGAAGCGTGTGTGTGTGTGCGTTTGGCGTTACACAATTAAGGGCCCCGTATGGAGCTGACCTTGTGAACACTTGACCTTTATAATGACCTTGGGAGTATTGAACGAAGTTTTTTTTTTACTAAAATAGTGACCCTGACATTTGGAGATGTTCAAGCCAATGTATTCAATCGCGTGCCTACTGCAACTTGCTCCTTATGATAGTTGGGAAGAGCTTCCAATTATATGTCTGTATGCCTTTACATATAGCGGTATTGCTTAGTGTATCATGGCAACAGACATACACAGGTGCCAAACTTTCAACTGTGTGTCCCAGAAACAGATGTCAATGTCACTTTTCAACAGTTCAATTATAAAGTATTCTCCAAGCAGAGATTCAGGTTTCGGCTTATTTCTGACGTGTTTTTACGCGTTTTTATCAGGCTTTCTTTTTTTGTACTGTATCTTTTTTTTTCGCTAGCCAGATACTGTCAAATAGATACTGCTCTACCAATTTGATACTGTCTTGCCAATTTGATACTGCACCGTCTACTGTCCTGCCAATTTGGTACTGTCTTTTAGCCCCCAAACGATCTGCTTGCTGAAATTTGATTTTTGTAAAAAAAAATGAAAATCCAGATTATCTAAACGGCTTGCAAGCATGTTTAAAGAAAAGAAAACAAACGAGAAGATCGTTGCATGGTGTTAGATGTCACCATGAAATGCAATACGACATTTTGGCAGCCATTTTGGCCCGAATGACCCGGGCGAGATGACCTTCGAAGGACCTCCCGTCATGCTTTGCGTCGGTTGGAATATCGCTTCAGTAGGGGGTGAATTAAAGGTCAAATAGGGTTGGTCAATTCGATTTGGAAGAAAAACAGACTTTGCAAAATTTCAAAACACATGTGGAATTTTAAATGACACAAGAAGATGAAGTGCAGAAGTGTAATTCTCTCCCTCTGTCTGTCTCTCTCTGTCTCTCTGTCTCTCCTCTTTTCCCTCTCTCCCCATTTCTCTCTGTCTCTCTCATCCCCCTTCACCCTTTCTGTGTGTGTGTGTGTGTGTGTCTCTCTCTTTCCCTCTCTCCTCTTCTCTCTGTCTTCAGTTGCTTTCTCTCCCTCTTCGCCTCTCTTCCCCTCTGTCCCCTTTCTCTCTCTCTCTCTCTCTCTCTCTCTCTCTCAGTCTCTGTGTCTCTCCCTATCTCTGTCTCTCTTTCCCTCTTCTCTCTCTGTCTGGCTTTCTCTCTCTCTTCCCCTCTGTCCCCTTTCTCTCTCTCTCTCTCTCTCTCTCTGTGTCTCTCTCTCTCCCTGTCTCTGCCTCTGTCTCTTTGTCTCTCTCTCAGTGTCTCTCTCGACTCACACACACACACACACACACACACACACACACACACACACACACACACACACACAAAAGAACGTTTAGTTACAAAGCTTCACATTCTATTATTTAACCCTAAACAGTACACCTGGGGTCCGCGCGGACCCCAGCACTATATATTCTGTAATATTTTTTTTGTTTCTAAAGATTTTTTTCTGAAATTTCAGGTAATTGTCACCCACAAAGTTGTGCCTCAACACAGTGCAAAAAATTCCGTTTCCCCCATTAAAAAAAAAATTGTATGTGATTTTCTTTTGGGGTCCGCGCGGACCCCAGCCGGCTCTCGATCGTAATAGATAGACTGGCGTTCTTATACTTTACTTTTTTTCTTATACTTTACTTTATTTTCAGGCTTTCTAACATTAATAACATTTTATATAATTTAATGTGATTTTTATTAATAATTTATGCTAATTTGATGACGTCATTGGTCAAAACCAAGATCCAAGATGGCGGATAATTAATTATGTATGACGTCATTGTATGACGTCACTGGTGTTGCTAAGGGCAACATAAGCTTTAGCAGACCTTATCATTTTATCATAAACACTTTTTGTTAAAGTTGCGTTGTATACCATTAAGTTTTAAGAGAATAACCAATTTATAACGGTTTTAGCCATTAAAATCATATGAATGACGTCATAATGACGTCATACTACGTCATAACGACATCAAAATTGTTGTATAGATTAATTTTTACTAGTACACCATCTTCTGAAAATTTGGTGGCCATACGATATACCGTTCCCGAGTTCTGATAGGGGCAAAAAGCCCCCTCCCCCAGTCCCACGAACCTCCAAACTTTAAAAAACGGGTATTTCTTGATTCCTTGTTTTCTTCACCAAAAAATTAGAAAAGGTAAAAATGTATGATTTTTGTACGTAATGTGGACTCAGAGGTTTACACATCGATTCAGCAAAACAATTGAGCTGGTAGCATACTGATAATTTCTAAAAATTAGCAAAAAACTGTTTTGGGGTCCGTGCGGACCCCAGGTGGACAGATTAATCAGTCCGGGAAGGTGTACTGTTGAGGGTTAAAGTGAACCTGTAAACGGACCGTTCTTCACCTCCTGACCTACACACATATCTCTAAGTCAAGCAGATACAGATTTATGTTGGGTATACCCTTGTTTCTCAACTCCGACAGCTCCCAACAGCCTCTGCCTTGAGAAATGCCAAATATGACCCGAAGAAAGACACGGCGTGAGAAGGTTACAACACAGAACCTTGAAGTATTTCAAATGTGCCATGTTCATGAACTTGAAGTGACATTGACAGGCACCAGGCAGGAATGAGGAGTACTCTGTCGTCCCCAAACGTCAAGATAGAAATCTGGGGTCAGACAACCCGTCACGAAAGATTTGAAGTAAAACATAAAATACTTTGGTTTTGTGGTTTTTCATTCTCTAGTAGAAAAAAAAGTCCAATTATACTTGTTACTTGACATATTTTAGACATATTTCTGTCTATTATACTCTTTTTTACTTGACATATTTTAGACATATTTCGTTTTCGTTTTCCATTGCTCTTCTAAAGTTGTATTTCTTGACTTCATATAGTTTAAGTGTTACGGAAACTTCTATACAAAAGCACTATAAACCCGGGTATAAAATAAAAGACCTTTGACGTTGGGTATGGCACACTTAAAGATAATAATATCATTTGAAATAGTTCCTCTATTATATCTTATACTGTATTATATATTAATTTTGTAAACGTCTATTTGGTATATATATCTTTTATTATATATTAAATTTGTAAAAGTCTATTTGGTTAGAAACCCACCAGTCTCACATGTCTGAATGCTTTCCGAAGGTTAATTCTTCACCTGTTTTCACTTGTAGCCCCCCACCCCCGATTCCTATAAATAGCGTGTTTAGCCAGCAGGGTACTTTGCCATTTCCACTTCTGTGATGACGTACATATAACCAGAAGGGCAACTCTGTCTGACATAGCAATTCTCGATTTCTAGACTCTTACATGCACTAATGGCCAATTATATTTTGCAAGCTTCTGCCGTTCTTTGGAGGGTGAATATACCTTTAGCTTTTAGTCCAGTGTATAAAGGGCCTCAGGCGTTGTGAAAAAGATCGTGGGCTGAAAATGTCAGCGGTGACCGAGCACTATTCCCTTTCGGCTAAGGTCAACTTTCTCGTGACTAGACTCCAGCCAGAAGTTTCAACCAAGGACATTGTTACAACCTAAACTGAGCTTCAGAACACAGTACAGTGCATTATAAGTAGAGTAGAGTAGATCTAGAGTAGAGTAGAGTAGAGTAGAGTAGAGTAGAGTAGAGTAGAGTAGAGAACTACTCTGAGTAGAGTACAGTAGATTTAAGTAGAGTAGAGTAGAGTCACTTGAAAGTAATCTAGGGTAGACTAGAGTAGAGTAGAGAAGAGAAGAGCAGAGCAGAGTAGAGTAGAGTAGAGTAGAGTACTACTCTGAGTAGAGTAGAGTAGAGTAGAGTACTACTCTGAGTAGAGTAGAGTAGAGTAGAGTAGAGCAGAGCAGAGCAGAGCAGAGCAGAGCAGAGCAGAGCAGAGCAGAGTAGAGTAGAGTAGAGTAGACCGCTCATTATCTTGTCTCCTCCTCAACCAACTGTCATAATGGGTTTGTGTGAATCATCATCATATAAAAGCATGAGAGTAAAGGCAACAAGACATAGAAAGATTCGTTGAACGACCTATCAAATGTTTAATCGCAGCCTGGCTTCGGCTCAGGCATTACGGTTCTGAAAGGTGACCTGTTTTACCTTTCCCGTTCCCTGCACCTGTTTCCACTCTCCGCTCCAGGCCCCCCGCGCCATAAGTGATCTCTAATAGCGTGTTTAGCTGCCAGCGTCTTCCCTTCAACTAACAGGATTTGACAAACAGAGATGGAATCACGTCCGTAGGTTAAGCCCTTGTCACACATTCAGAACCTTCCTCCGAACACCAGCCGACCAAGGTTGGCTAAAGTTCGGGAGCAGTCTGGCCAGATTTAGGCCACGCCTACCTTTCGATACGAATCGAATCTAATTTATGTTAAATTTGAGTCAAATGTGACTGCCAACCACGCCCCGACCTACTCCCGACCCCGGAAACACTCCCAAACACTGCTGACCTATTCCCAAACACCAGCCAACCACCAGCCAACCATGGAAGACCTTGCTCCCGACCTACTCCTAACCATGGTTGGGGGAGTTTTGGAGGCCATATTCGGCTATGTGTGACAGGGCTTTAACCAGTGAGTAGGTGGGAAATAATCGCCGATTCTCGCGTGGTTTTGATTACCGCACGATGTTCTAATTTTCGCTAACCTCCATTAACGTCGTGACCCCGTGACCTCTAGAAACTCGACCCAACTGCACCTTGCGATTTGTCTCGTGCTTCGGTCATTCAAAACACATGTGGATAAAAGTCAGACGTCACTGAGCATCGAACAGAAAACATACACAGACATACGGTTAAAGTGGGGCCACCACTTAATCTCCAAGCAGATATTGGGTGGGTAGGCATAAAAAAATGTCGCCAGTTTGAGTTTATGAATGACGTTATAATACGGCAAAGTACTAGACTAATAACAGTTGAGAATTTCGCCCCCCCCCCCCACGAGCTTTCTTTATATTTTTTAGCCTGGGTACCAAACCTTTGGTCGGCTTGGCGGTAATTTGTCGGCCCCGGCCTTTACCAAGCACACGCGAGTTATGCCACGGACCTATCTCCAGCTGGTTTCCTGTATCCGCTGACTTCCTGTATTACGCTCAGTCTTCTATTGCCGCCGACCCAAAGTGAGCGAAGAAATTTAAAAAACCCCGAAGCGCGGTAATTGAGGCCTGGTTGGCGGCCCCAAACGCTCTCGGCGCCGAAGGGATAGCGCTGAGCTCACGGCGGTCTGGTTACCAGGCTAGACTTTCACGGGTGTGACTGCAAAAAGGAACAAAGTTTAACGAGATCAACTCGATAAGATGAAAGTATTTTGATTTCTGTCCACAATGTATATGATGTAATAGGATGTATGTTTAACTCTTGTATCACGAGTATTAACAATGGCTTTTACTCTTTATACATCCTATTACATCATACATTGTGGGCATATACTAGCACGTGTATCACGCATACCATGACTTTTGGGACATTCGATTAGATAAAGGATGTATGTTTAACTTTTTTATCAAGGGTCAACAAAAGCGTGCCATTTGTGACAAGGGCATGTATTGGCTGCATGATGTAATGTGCCGTAGTGTTGCATGCACGTGATTGTCACGTGTGGTGACGTCATGAGCGGTGACGTCACTAGGTGTGGGTGACCTATGCTACCCCAAACACTGGCTACTTAAAATTTAGAAACTCTTTTTCCGACGTTCAAGAAACCAATACAGAAAGCCTTAAGTCCCTGTCACACATAGCCGAATATGGCCTCGTGAACTCTGACCGAACCCCCCCCCCCCCCAACCATGGTTAGGAGTAGGTCGGGAGCAAGGCTGGCTGTGGTTGGCTAGTATTCGGCCAAGTCGGCTACTGTTCGGCTGCGCCAGCCGAATGTTTCAAAATGTTCAAAACATTAAGGTGTGGACGGGAGGTTCGGCTATATTGGTTGGTGGTTGGCTGATGTTCGGGAGTAAGTCAGCAGTGTTCAGGGCGTGTTCAGGGGTCAGATTAGACTCAAATTTAACTTAAATTCGATTCGTATAGAAAGGTAGGCGTGGCCTAAATCTGGTCAGAATGCTCCCAAACTTCAGCCAACCATGATTCGTGTTCGGGGGAAGGTTCTGAATGTGTGAGATAGGGGCTTAAGAAAACGATATTCATCCCCACTAGTTGTGGAAAAAAAACAGACTAACAGTCAACTGCCTTGTTATGACGACTGGGTAATGTATGACGCAATGTGTCTGGCTCTGATCGCCTCCTACCCTTTCACTGTTCCAGTTAAACAAGGATGTTGACTACCTGTAAAATCTAGAAACAACATTCTCTGATACTAGTAACATAACTAATGGGAAACTAAAAGCTTAGAAAAACAAAGAAATAACCACATCCCGGATATTAGGCAACAATGTCAGTGTGAAGTTTTGTAGGTTTACAGTTCACATGACCGGTACTTGAACTTGTTTTCACCAATGTTTTTGTTATTGTCTTTGGGTGGGCCGGCTACTTTCTCTTTTCAGCCAAGGGCTGAACTGGGAAAGAGCTAATAACAATTGTTGGGGCTGAATTGTAAGGGTCTGGAGCGGCTGCCATTTGGCGCTAATTTAAGTGACCTCAATACGACCCCAGGTGCGGCCATAGGACTACTGTAATGTTTTGAACCACTCATACCGGGACGGACCCCTACTCTTTTCGATAAGTGTGGTGGGTTCTTAAACGTGCTCGAGGTATAGCTCTCCTCAAACATGGTACCTCTGGCTTAACGTCCCATCCGAGAGGACCTCCCTAACCCAAGCCAGGTACTCATTTTCACCAAATGACCAAGTCAAGTGAGGAAATAGGTGCAAAGTGCCTTTCCCAAGGGCAAAACACTGGGGCCTCCCAGGGATTCGAACCCAGAACCTTCAGATTCGAAGTCAGCAACTTACAACAAATCTAAAAGGAACGTTCCTGCGATTTAGTAAAGAACTTAAATATCCATTTATTTACCAACCTGATGGAACTAGTTACGGAACTTGCATCATTGTTTTAGGCTGGTGACCAAACCTATTTTAGCTGCCGAGTCTCCGGAAGGGACGAATGAAACTCGGCAGCTTAAATCGCTTTGAGACTTGGCAGTTAAATCAGGCATAGTCACCACTAGTATCACCGTTTTAGGCTGGTGATCAAACCTATTTTAGCTGCCGAGTCCGAAGAGGATGAATGAAACTCGGCAGCTAAAATAGGTTTGAGACTCGGCAGTTGAAGTAGGTTTGGTCACCAGTCTACACACGGCACTGTTTTGGTGCTGCTGGTATTTCAAACATACGCCCATTACGTAACGTCTGTGAAAGGAAAAGGACTAACGGAGACACTTATCTCGGTATAAATCTCTTTAAGGAGAAACGTAAACCTAAAAGAAGGAAGTATGACAGGATACGACTCTACGAGTTTGTAGTGTGCACACGGACACTGGAATGATGCCAGGTAGCGAACACCTGACCGCTAGGTAGTTATTGAAGATTACGCAACAGGGGAAGGGTGTGTAGAGGTGAAGGTGAGGTGGGGAAATAGCTTACCACCTATGGTGGTGTGTATATATGACCCAGAGACACACACTATGAAGCAAGTTTAACCTGTAATTTCCAACACAAGAAATTGGACTTGCTGTACAACTCCAGGTTTTGTCAAGGAATAAGCAATCCAACACTTCTGTGACGTCACGTTATGCAGATGACATAAGTGACTCGGTGAGCAGTGGAGCAGCTTGTAGAAAGTCTGTGGCGCCCCCCGCCGACCCAGAGAACTATAAGTGCACATAATGTGTAGACAGGCACGAAATCTACTACTAGTAAGGATGTTTATGGAAGGAGATTATAGAAGTGAATATTTGGATTTAATGGTGAAAAACGGAGAGAGAAAGGTACATTGTAGTTGGACAAATACGGGAATGGAACTAAAACGTAAAATAGGAACTGATGGAAGAATGGAAGGATGAAAGAAAACGTCAGGGATGTGGGAGAATAGAAGGAAAAAAGATGAGAAGGAAAAATTGAAGGACTCAGAACTCTTTACAGTACTTTACATTCCACGTTGACTTTATTTACATAACGTCGACGCGACCTTATCAATTCGTACTCTGTCGAAGTCACCCACCTGTTACACAGACTGCACGTGCTTAAAACAACCCGTCCCTCCCATAAGGTATATTGTCCCTCGCCACCTCTACAAACATACCTGTTCCCGCCTATAAACATGATATAAGAGGTAGGCAAACACTTATGTAACGGGTAAACACATGAAACAAGTGCTGCTCTTGTTCGTCTGCGATGGCAAAGTTTTATCTGAGAGTTCTCTTTTTAAATTACTTCTCATGTTCGAGCTGTTTTAGATTATAGAGCCCAAAGTGATCGTTTGCTGTATTTTGTGCTACATAGAATCAATTTACTCATTGTGGAATTTCTACGTTATTAGTATAACTTCCTAATTGATATCGCGTAAACGTCGGATTCAAAAACATGGATTGTTATATATGTCTGAATTCAAACTATGCTTAAACTTCTATTGAAGAAGGTCCTGTCGCATCATTTAGTGAACGCGAGTTCCATCTCACATCAGGTGTAGGAAAGAAAATCTGAAAGCAGATTGAACAGGCTGCTAGGGGGCCCAAACTCATACGTCACTTCTTCCCGAGCACAAAAGCTATCTACCATCCAAAATTTGTGACCCAAGCTATAGCATGTCCAGATCATGAGATATCAAAACAGGAAGTTTCGCTGCAGTACCATAACAAGCCGCCAGTGGGCCCAAAATCTACAAATTTTAAGGTCTCATCAAGACCTACCCACCTACCAAGTTTCATCACAAGCCATCAATAGCTTCTTGAGTTATCGTGCTAAACCACGTACACACACACACACACAGACAGACAGACACACAGACGCTACCAAAAAACATAGCTTTCAGGCGAAGGTAATAAGATTCCCAACTACTGGCTTAATACACACAAGATGTGAATACATGGAGGGTATCTGGGAGTTGCTGTATATTAATTAGTCTTTGTTTATTTTTTTTATTCAGAAATTGTAACATGACAATACAAAGTGTGCACTAGGCAGCAAGTATGCTGATAGCGTGCACACCTAACACATGATACTCATTTACACCTGAGTCAAGTGAGTCAAGTCGTGTAAAGTGCCTTTCCCAAGGGCACAAAGTCGGTGGCATGTCAGGACTCGAACCCGAGACCTCTTGGTTCCGAGTCGAGTACTCTGTCGTTGCGCCACACGACCCCACTGAGTCTTTTGGCCTTCGGGATCTCGAGTCGATATCTGGTGCTGCACCTGTGATGCTAGACAGGCATCAAGGTCACCACTTCGTCACTATAACCTCACACCTGTTCAAATTCAAGGACTAATTCAAGGTCTTATGTAATACAATAAATCACGCAACTGGATAAATTCTCTGAGAAGTCAGACATTTCAGATAGCATCCGTTGCCTTTCATTAGTAAAGTCTCCGTCACTGATGAAAGATAGTTTGGTTTGGTTTGGTTTCGTTAGTTTGGTTAAGGATCTCCATTAGTGTGTCAATTCACACTATTCTTCCTAGAGTCCTGGTGATGATGTAAATCACCATGTGGCTTATACGAGACGGGGGTTCGCCAGGCCTCCGCCCGGGTTATTTGCAGTGAATCACCAACTCCCAGTTTGTAGTATTTCTGAATCTGAAACGCCTGACTCTTCGGACAATGTATCTAGTTGCTTGATTTATTTTGAATTACGTAATGTTCTACCTGGCCCATGGATGTCTTTCGTGTGTTTCACATCTATGCGTAACACACCAGTTTTGTACAGCAAGCTTAAGTACAAGCTGTGAAAGACCTGCGGACTGAAAGGTTTGAACCAATCACCTATTCGATAAGTGTGGTGGGATCTTTAACGTGCCCGAGGTGTGGCTCTCCTCAAACACGGGACCTCCGGCTTTACGTCCCATCTGAGAGGACGTCCCTAACTAGTACTGAAGCTAGGTACTTATTTTTACCTGAGTCGAGTGAGGAAATAGGTGTAAAGTGCCTTTCCCAAGGACACAACAGTGGGGCCTGCCAGGGATTCGAACCCAGAACCTTCACATTCTGAGTCAACAATCCTAACCACAAGATTACCTTGCCACCCTGTCTAACCTTCATCGAAGCTTCAAGGACTGTGTGTTCAGGTGTTCTCTTCACCTCAAACTGACCTCTTCTTAATGTAGATAAGTCAGATATTCCAGCCCACTGATTTATTGCCACTGACCGGTACTTGACTGTAACTGTTTGTCCAGTCTGTATGAGACACAGGTGTGCGAGGGTGGAGGCTTGAGACTCTGTCACACATTCAGAACCTTCCCCCGACCACCAACCAACCGAGGTTGGCTGAAGTTCGGGAGCAGTCTGACCAGATCTTTAGGCCACGCCAGCCTTTCGATACGATTCGAATTTGAGTTAAATTTGAGTCAAATGATCGGCAGTGTTCGGGAGGCCGAATTCATAAATGTGTGACAAGGGCTTTTAAGATACAGAACGATACCAATAGAACACGCTTTACTGCCTAATGACAAGTTGCAGGTGTTGTTAGCCCACATTGATGGACGTGTTGTAAATACACGCTTACATTCTTATGTAATATCACCTGGAAAATGTGCCCTCCTAAGTGTTGTGCACATATAGGCGGAGATACGGTATATATGTATTGAACGGCTGTAAATATATGTAGTTAGATGAGTGTTTCCAGTCTTTTCTGGCATCATATGTCTTCGTAAGTGCTGTACACATAAAGGATGGATAACAGTAAACAGAACGCCCTTTCGGACTAGTGAAGCATATCCAACCGAACACGTCGGCAGAACGTACTGCACCTGCGCGAAACCCGTGATGTACTGTGCATAGCACTTTGGCAGAACGTCTCATATAAGGTCAAATTCACGTATATAAGGGTGACATCCCGTCTGTAGTTTTCAGATGTTGTGTAGAAAAAGATATGGTCTGCAACAGGCAAAATTCTGATGCAACGTTGACCAGGGGCTTAACTAGGTACCAGTACGCAGTGCTATTCTAGACCATCGCGTGACAGGAGTTGATCATGATAACGTTATTGAGTAACACCGTGTCGTGACGTTAGTATCTTATCTACAGATAACACTTATCTTATCTGAAGTGGTAGGAGTAACAGTGGACGAAGTGTTTACACAATTTGGAGAGGATTGGAGAAAAAGTGTTGGACAGGCTTCCGATACAAGATAACATGACTGGCACTGATAAAGAGACAATCCTAGTATCGTAAGACAATCTAAACGAAGAAGAAACCTTGCAAATGACTTGTAGAAAACATTTTAAAGGCTAACCCTGCTCTTTCTCCTTGTAGCAGTGTATCTAAAGCCCCTGTCACACATGGCCGAATTTGGCCTCCCGAACACTAGCCAAACTCCCCCCAACTATGGTTAGGAGTAGGTCGGGAAAAGGTCGACTGTGGTTGGTTGGTGTTCGGCAAGGTCGGCTACAGTTCGGCTGCGCCAGCCGAATGTTTCAAACATTCAGGTGTGGATGGGAGGTTCGGCCATGGTTGGCTGGTGTTTGGGAGTAGGTCAGCAGTGGTCGGAGTGTGGTTGGCAGTCAAGTTTGATTCAAATTTCACTCAGATTTGATTTGATTTGTATCCATTGGTCGGCTTGTGTTCTGGGGAAGGTTCTGAATGTTTCTTTAGTATTGCTAAAGATGACTCCTTTAACTCTGGAGGCCTGTGTTCTTCAAATAAGTACATTTTGGTCAGTTTAACCAAGGCCTTTTAAATCCACACCACGCTTTATTTTATTGACGGAGAGAAGTGTAATTTTGTTGCGCATTTGCCAAGTTGTCGTAAAGCAAACGACACGCGGAGAAAGTGCCATTAGTTTTTACGACGGTAAATATGCAGATGCCATCCTGTGATAAATGGTATCAGGGTACGGCCTGGTACCTAAATACACAACAACAGTCACGGGGTTTTAAACATACTGCCTCACCAAACACTGAGAACCAACTCAAGAAAAAGACTTGTAGTTGTAAGGCGTAGTACCTTACAATAGCTAACAGTCCTCCTCAAACCTACAAAGATACAAGTTTTATCTAGCAAAGTACTGGAACACACAACAACGACGGGGTTTTAAACATAATGCCTCAACAAACACTGAGAACTAACTCAAGAGAAAGACTTGTAAATGTAGGGTGTTGTACCTTACAATAGCTAACAATCCTTAAAACATCAATGGAACAGAATTTAGGTCCGCCCTCAAACCTACAATGATACAACTTTTATCTAACAAAGTACCAGAACACACAACAACAATGACGGTGTTATACCTTAATGCCTCACCAAACACTGAGAACCAACTCAAGAGAAAGACTTGTAGATTTAGGGCGATAGCTAACAATCCTTACAACATCAATGGAACAGAATTTAGGTCCGTCCTCAAACCTACAAAGACACAACTTTTATCTATCAAAGTACTAGAACACACAACAACAACGGGGTGTTAATTATGACTCACCAAATAAAGAAACAACTCAAGAGAAAGACTTGTAATTGGAGGGCGTTGTACCTTACAATAGCTAACAATCCTTACAACATCAATGGAACAGAATTTAGGTCCGTCCTCAAACCTACAAAGATACAACTTTTTATCTAGCAAAGTCCTGGAACACACAACAACGACGGAGTTTTAAACATACTGCCTCACTAAACACTGAGAACCAACTCAAGAGAAAGACTTGTAGTTGCAGGGCGTTGTGCCATACAATAGCTAACAATCCTTAAAACATCAATGGAACAGAATTTAGGTCCGTCCTCAAACCTACAATGATACAACTTTTATCTAACAAAGTACCAGAACACACAACAACAACGACGGGGTGTTAACCGTAATACCTCACCAAACAAAGAAACAAATACAAAGAAAAATACTTTGACATCGCTGTACTTAACAACAACTAACAATCTTTAAAAGACATCAATAATATGAAACAGATCTTAGGTCTGTTCTCAAATATACTCTGTCTCTCCTTTGTAACAAAACTGTAACTTTTTTGCATAGTATACATTAGCTAAAAGGATGCTTATGAAACGCAGAGAAACAAGAAAAGGGGCGTTGTCGTGGCCAGAACAAGCTTGAATGCTAGTTCCAACACTTGACTTGTCCCAGGTATTAATGGCTCCTTTATATTCATATAACAAACGAAATGACAGGTTACAATTAATTTTAAGAGCACATATGCTTCACACAAGGTTTACATTGGCTAGCGTTCAAGTCGAGTAAAACGAACAGGTCCCGTGTCACAAATAGCGGAACACTGCCGAACTCCTCCCAACCATGGTCGGGAGAAGGTCGGGAGCAAGGGCGGCTGTGGTTGGTTGGTGTTCGGCCAGGTCGGCTACCATTCGACTGCGCCAGCCGAACGTTTCAAAATGTTTAAAACATTCGGGTGAGGACGGGAGGTTCGACCATGGTTAGCTGGTGGTCGGCTGGTGTTCGGGAGTAGTTCGCGGCGTGGTTGGCAGTGAAATTTAACTCAAATTTAACTCAAATCCGATTCGAGTAGAAACGTAGGCGTGGCCTAAATCTGGTCAGACTGCTCCTAAACTTCAGCCAACCTTGGTCGGCTGGTGTTTGGCGGAAGGTTCTGAATGTGTAACAGGGGCTTGACTGTGACAAGGATGTTTTCGTTTACATCCTATACCATTAGCGAATGCGTCCGCACTCTTTCCCAGAAAACTACACAAAGACACGCGCTAACCCGATGTACAAAACATCCCCTTCCCTTGGTGTACCTGTTATGTCTGTTACCAATAACACTGTGTCTCCTCAATACATCAACGGTTGGACATGGTCCAAGTTTGGTCTGTGAAATGTACACGTACAACAAGTTTGAGTACGTTTATGAAGATTAGACATCCAGGTAGATAATAATAGTAGAAACAAATAAATCCATACTACTGGACAATTTTTGAAGTATTTAACTTCAAAAATTGTCCAGTAGTATGGATTTATTTGTTTCTACTATTAACAAGTTTGAGGTGTAGAAAATGGCAGCACTGAAACGTGTTGGGTCTCAACGTACGAGTACAATGCCTTAACATGAAGTATTCGTTCGCCGATCGAATTTGCACTTGCCCTGCGTTTTATTATTGTAAGTTTAAACGCAATTCAGAAATGCTATGTATTTCTGCTATGTTGATTATGAATAAAATTGAAAGTGAAATTGAATCGAAATACTGTTGTACCCAGAATCATGCTCAGGCACGGTTCTGGTTGTCTAGCTCATAATGACCATTTGGTCTTTATGAAGAGGTGGTCACAGGTACAAGTTTGACTGTACATCAATGGCCAGGTGGTCCTTATGTAGAGGTTGTCACTTGTACAAGTTGATCATGACTTTATGTCTGAATTTCCACTATAACGCCTATAGAGACTAACTAATACAAATACAAATACCATTGCAGATAAATGCATCCTGGCTTCAGATACTGAATGTGTCCACTGGTTGTACACATGAACACGACATACATGGATCGTCTATAGATCTCCTTATCTGTGACAAATGTTGACTTTGTCAAATCTGCTAAGGATGGCCCACCCAGCCACTTCATGTATGTTTACAGACAAATGTTTACATGGCAACAAGCGTCAATAGGATCCTGAAGTGGGTAAATGTTGTTAGGGCGTTTTTAACTGTTCAGAATCAACAGGACCAATTGAATCCAAATCCAAAAAGTAAAGATAAACGTCTAAACACTGCAGTGCCATTCTTCGTTCCTATTCTTACCGAAAGGCAAAGAGCTTAGAACACATTTGTATTAAATGCGAAAGGGATAATCACCAAATGTGTTAAAAATAACTAAGTGTTACGTTCTTGCTCGAAAAAAGGCAGTCTTAAAAAAAAGCAACAATGAGAAAAAGATAAAGTTACACACATGCAGTAACCATGTCTCAGCCTATTCTATCGTGAATGTGGGGTTTCAAATTGGCTAAAAGGGAATAAATGGAAAAATATAGCTTTCATTCTATGAAAACTAAGTTCGTTTACACCATCAGATTGGATTTCAGTTACGAAGCAAGTGTACATAAATCTGTCTACACCATTGTAACCTTTCACAGCAAGAAACAAAAAGAAACACAGAATGTTAATGGTTTGTTTTTTGTTTTCCACAGATACTTGGCGACGACCCAGATGCAGCCGACGGACGCCAGGAAAGCGTTCCCGTGTTTTGACGAGCCGGCGTTCAAGGCCAACTTCACCACCACGATCGTACACAAGTCGGGACTGAGCGCTCTCAGCAACATGCCGATCACCAGGTACGGAAGACATCGATCATTATGTTTACCGAAGGAAAACATATTGTTTTTGCTACGTTCCTTCTTCCTCTTCTTCCTCCTCTTCTCCAAACAGTGACCTCTGACCTGGTCAATGACCTGAACCAGACTGTCTATTACCATGGTAACTGGTGTTGTGTTGCATCATGTTGCAATTTTATAGCAGGAGGGATAACTCCTGTCTGACCATATATATATGAATGTGTTTGAGTAAGAATTAACAGAGCAGACCATATGCGAAGGTAATTATTATGCATTTGCTTTATTATTATTTGCAAATGTTACCTTTCTAGTTTTCATAGTCTTTACCAAGCCAATTATATCAGAAAAAGGTGTCAAAGTCATCTACCTGTCAGTGAGTTTTAGAAAAACACATGCATTGGCAGGGTACTTCAACCTCTTAAGTGTCCATTTAGTCTATTACTAGATATTTTATACGGCAGAAAGCATCGTGACCCTAAGATACACAAGTGACCTCTGACCTCTCTTGACAGTTGATGACCACATGCAAACCTATATCTTGTTAAGCGAAGCAGACAACCTGAACATGGCTAAAAGCCTGTTGTTTTTTTCAACAATATCAAGCAATATCTATAATCAATATTTGTTAACAAATCTGTCGCTGATTTCTTTCAAGGAACTTGACAAACACACCGGAAGCTGGCTGGACAACCGCTTATTTCCAACCTACAGTGCGCATGCCCACCTATCTCCTAGCCTTTATCGTCTGTGACTTTGGCTACATCGAGTTGACGACAGAAAATGGACATACGGTACGTGCAACGGGTTACCAAACGTCGATGCAAAAACTCTAGGAAACTAGTAAAATTTACATCAACATTTTATAAAGTTTCTTTGCTGTCTGTTCTGTCTGTGCGTGTATCTGCCTGTGTGTGTGTGTGTGTGTGTGTGTGTATGTATGTGTATAGGTGAGTGTGTGTGCGTGCGTGTGTATGTTTGTTTGTGTATAGGTGTGTGTGTGTATTTATGTATGTATGTATGTATGTGTATATGTGAGTGTATGTGTGTGTGTGTGTGTGTGTGTCTGAGAGAGAGAGAGAGAGAGAAAGACAGAGTGTATGTGTGTGTGTATGTGTGTGTGTATGTTTGTGTATGCATATGCATGCGTGTATGTGTGCGTGAGTGTGTGAGAGAGAGAGAGAGAGAGAGAGTGTGTGGGGGGGGGGGGTGCGCGCGCGTGTGTATGTATGTGTGAGTATGTGAGTGTATGTCTATGTGTCTGTAAGAGAGAGAGTGTGTGTATGTACGTGTGTGTTTCCGCTCTGCAGTTTCAGTATGTTCTGTCAGAACGTTGAAGTCAGGTATATCTGATTGCCTTTTTCACGTTGTTATCTGCTCCCCACAGTTGCGAGTATGGGGGCGGAAAGAAGCTATAGACAGTGGCGCGGCGGCCTACGCCCTTGACATCGGGAACCGATCCCTCACCTATCTGGAACAGTACTATGACGTCGAGTACCCTCTGCCTAAATCTGGTAAGAAAGTGGATTCAGGTAGTTCATTAAAGGTACAACTATTATTATCAAACACAGAGGAACTATAGTATCATCTGGTGATATGTTAGCCTCTACCAGGCTTCAGAAGCGGCTGGAAAAATTGGCTAAATAAACAAATAACATACCAGGGGAGTTGGACCGCTAAAGTTTGACCGGCAAACTACATACTCCTCTAGCGGACCAACTCCTCTGGTATGGTATCTGTCTATTTGGCCAATTTCTACTCTTTCCAGTCGCTTCTGAAGCCTGGTAGACTGTAGTGATATATCGTGAATCACAGATGCATTGAACATCTTTATCTTATTTTATATTTCGACATCATTATTCTTGCCACAGCCTTTACAGTTATTTGACCTAAATCTTGTTACATTTTACCAGTGCCCTTTCAAGCGCAGTGACCAGTTTTAACGGCTATTTTGTGCACCCATACCACAGACATGGTGGCAGTGCCAGACTTCGCAGCTGGCGCCATGGAAAACTGGGGTTTGATCATCTACCGCGAGACGGCGCTTCTGTACAACCCGGCCACGGACGCGCAGTCCAACAAGAAGCGAGTCGCGACCGTAGTTGTGCACGAACTCGCTCATCAGGTATGTTTGTTTACCTTAAAGGAAAGAAACAGAAAATATTAGATTAATTATTTTCCAGTAGTCTACACATTAAAAAGTTGATATATTTTAATTTTTACATCAGTCCGCCAAATAATTACCCTGTGCACGCGTTTGAACTTCGCGCTCTCCTAGCTCGCCCGCCGCGATAGCAATGATTTATGCTTTGCTCTGACGTCTTCGTTCCGAAGCCGCTTATTTGCATATCACAGTCCAGTGATCTCCCAGTGACACTGTCAATATGCAAATAAGCGGGTTCGGAACGGAACTTTTTAATGTGTAGACTACTGGAAAATAATGAATTTCATATTCTCTATTGCTTTCCTTTAACGCATTCTCTGTCTAAAACTTCCAGATCATTTTGTAACAGAGACACATTTTTCCTGTCACACTTTTTCTACTTATACACACAATCATGGCATCAACGAACTCTTTCAATGAAAATCTGGTACCGTTAGGATATTGAATTTTTTTCTTACCCCCTGTCTATCGGCCTAAGTGATTAGACCCCCTGTGCATGCTCCATGCTCCTTTAGGCTGTACATGTATATGCTGGTTTGGGGAAAGACTCAAACCATGGAAAAACAGCACAGTTCTAGCTATAGAGTATTCCATTTGCTGAATGATTTTCTTAGGTCTTGTGATGTTGCAGAAGGAGTTGGGAAAATTCTGTACCGTGGCCGACAGGTACAATATATTGTAACACTGTTGACGTATAGCATCTAGGGATTCTGACTATGCATATTAGGGTCAGAATGTAATGAACATTTTTATACAACTCAGTAGGTGTTACCTTCTAACCCTAGCTAATATTACATAGTCAGAATCTCTATATGTTATACTTCAACAGTGTTACAGTACGTTGTACCTGTCGGCCACGGTACTTCTGGAAATATGCCTGTAAATTAAATGTTTTCCTCACATCAACTGATAGTATAATTGCTTTGCCCTCAGTGGTTCGGGAACCTTGTGACGAACAAGTGGTGGGATGATCTATGGCTGAATGAGGGCTTCGCCACGTATGTCGAGTCCTTCGCTACAGGAGTGGTGGAGCCGACTTGGGAGATGGTAAGGAGGAGTGAAACAAATACGACATTATAAGATAAAGTAAAACAGCTGAAAGAATAGGTCCACCCAGAAGAGACCTGTAGTCTGCTTCAGTATTCTGCGAATAGGGCAGTGGACCTGATCGTTTGTACACATTTGAGTACGAAATAAAACATAAGTAGTAGCAGTGTAGTAGTAGCAACAGTAGCAGTACTAGTAGTAGTAGTAGTAGTGTTACAATAGTAGCAGTAGTAGTAGCAGCAGCAGTAGTAGTAGTAGTAGTAGAGTAGCAGTACTTGTGGTTGAAATAATAGTAGTAGTAGTGTAGTAGTAGCTGTAGTAGCAACGGCAGCAGCAGCAGCAGTTCTAGTAGTAGTAGTAGTAGTAGTAGTAGTAGAGTAGCAGCAGTTGTGGTAGAAATTGTAGTAGTGTAGTAGTAGCTGCAGTAGCAACGGCAGCAGCAGCAGCAGTTCTAGTAGTAGTAGTAGAGTAGCAGCAGTTGTGGTAGAAATTGTAGTAGTGTAGTAGTAGCTGTAGTAGCAACGGCAGCAGCAGCAGCAGTTCTAGTAGTAGTAGTAGTAGTAGTAGTAGTAGTAGTAGAGTAGCAGCAGTTGTGGTAGAAATTGTAGTAGTGTAGTAGTAGCTGTAGTAGCAACGGCAGCAGCAGCAGCAGTTCTAGTAGTAGTAGTAGTAGTAGTAGCAGCAGCAGTAGTAGTAGTAGTAGTAGTAGTAGAGTAGCAGTAGTTGTGGTGGAAATAGTAGTAGTAGTGTAGTAGTAGCTGTAGTAGCAACGGCAGCAGCAGTTCTAGTAGTAGTAGTAGTAGTAGTTGCAGTAGTAACATTCTTGGGACATCCGTTGATTTGTCGTACACACTTCAGCTATCTAGTGCCTCCCAGAACATCCTCCGAGAAAAAGGACTATATGGCCTGATTACCAGACCGATATGGCCTGATTACCAGACGAGAGCTTTTGGGGCCGCCCAGCAGGCCTCAATTACCGCGCTTCGGGGGGGGGGGGTAAATTTCTTCGCTCACAACTTTGGGTCGGCGGCAACAGAAGACTGGGCGTAATACAGGAAGTCAGCGGATACAGGGAAACCAGCTGGAGATAGGTCCGTGGCATAACTCGCCTGTGCTTCGTAGTAAAGGTCGGTGCCGAAATATTACCGCCAAGCCTACCAAAGGTTTGGTACCCAGGCTAAGGACTATATGACTAGATGGCTATGCCATAAAGAAGTACTCAAGACGACTGTCTTTCCTTGTCCTTCCAGAAAGACCAGTTCGTGGTAGATGACCTCCAGTCGGTGTTCCAGCCTGACGGCCTGGGGAACTCCCACCCCATATACGTACCTGTCAATCATCCTGACGAGATTAACGAGATCTTTGATGCCATCTCATATGCAAAGGTGGGAATAATGTTATCTTATTTTTCTAGGTAAAATTTATAACGAAAAAAGACATTGCAGGAAGACAACTTTGGGTTGGACACTTTAGTGACTGGTTGCATGACTCACTAATTCGGGCATGTGACTTGACTAAAGCTATAGTATACTTTGTTGTCGATAAATCATTAACAAAAAAACTCCCTATCTTATTGTGATGAAATACTATAATTTTGTCTTGACTTCTGTTGGTTGTAGGGAGGCTCCTTGATCTACATGATGGTGGACTTCCTTGGCGAGGACACATTCAGGAAAGGACTTACGGTCAGTATTATTCATAATAATCAATTTTCGAATTGTATTGAAATCATAGGAAAAGAGAAAGAGTAAGTCTTGCACCATTGGAGTTTTGAAGATAAAGATGAAATGATTACAAAGGTAATTGTGATATTGATACGTGGAATATGTATGTGTTGCTAACATATACATTACATCACTCCACAGCTGTACCTGAATGCCCTTGCCTACGGCAATGCCTTCCACGATGACCTTTGGCATTATTTGACAGAGGTGAGTATGTGAATCTTTTGAAAAAGATATGAATGTTTCAGTTATATTTTGGTTTAACTATATTCACGTGATTATGAGGTACATTACACGTGATTGTGAACTACTTTACACGCGAGTCTTAACTACGTTACACGTGATTGTAAACTACATTGCACGTGATTGTAAACTACATTACACGTGATTGTGAACTACATTACACGTGATTGTAAACTACCATCAACATTGCCACATTGTTTCAGGGAGCCAAGCTTGACAACAAAGATGGCGACCTGCCAGGCAATAACGTGAAGACCGTCATGGACACGTGGACTCTACAGATGGGCTACCCCGTCGTCAGTGTCGTCACTTCCGGAAACCAGTATGTTGCGTCACAGAAGCACTTCCTGTACGACCCCACTGCCAACGTCACGGACAAATATGTCGACTTGGGGTAAAGTTCCAGATTCTATTAGCTCATTTTGTAATTCTGGGATTTTTAATGCGTATATATATCTACCTATATCTAATATGTATCTATCTATCAATCTCTCCCCGTCTATCTCTTTCTCTCTCTGAAAAAAACGGCTTTTAAGCTTGTTTGAGCTGCCCGGTGGAACTCTAGAAGTTGGTCTGTTTGGCTAGCTGTAGTCTAAGGATACTGGAGGGGTCATAGGTCAGGATGGGTTTGTTTTGGTCGGAACACACACGTTCTGCCGTATAAAATTTTTGGTTCAGGACTAAACGGACAATTTAGGGGTCAGACTACCTTGCCAATGTGTGTTTTTCATGGTCTAAAACTCAAGTAGGGGATTTTTGACAGCTTATTTCTTATATGTTTGCCATGTATCTCAATAGCAATTCCCAATACTGTCTTATACCCCATATATATGGATATCATCATGAACTTTATTAGCAATTGGCAGACCTATGATCTGAATGTCGCTAATTTACAGTGTAAGAAATTTCTCAAAGGCTTGAAGACTTAAATATAAATTTTCACCTAGTCCAATGTACTGATTAAGAAACTTTCCCTCATGTATTTACAGATATGTGTGGCATGTTCCATTGACATACTCACAAGGAACAGCCAACTTGGCCAGTCCCCTCAGGCAATGGATGGCTCCAGACGACGAAACTGGTAGGTTAGGGCTTATGGGATGATAGTATTCCTCTATAGCTATTTATGTATAACAGTTTTACTAACTTTGGTGTAAAACATTGAAAGCTAGCAAACCGCAGTCAACTTATATCATTCTGGAAAAAACAAGACACAGCGAAAATTGCAAGTTTCAGTGTTGCTATCCCTGGAGTATAGGTGGTGTAGAATAAAATCATTAAACCGAAGACCTAATATCCTTAAAATAATACTTTTTTCAATGTTTGTCTTTAATAGAATATCAGAAGAACCATGTTTCTTCAAAATTGCCTTGTTCAGAACTTATGATAATACGATACCTTTCTATCTTGTAGCAACTCTTCAAGGTGTCACTCCAAATGCTGACTGGATCTTGGTGAACATCGACCAGAAGAACTACTACAGAGTGAACTATGATGCCGACAACTGGAACAAGCTTAAAGATGCACTGATGGCAGACCACACGGTAACTATACTACTATTTTATTAAATAAATAATTTATATATTGAAAATGAGACACATTTTTTACTTAACTGTACCTTATATGAAAATGAACGCCAAGCGCTTTTCGACACTTTAAAGTTAGTTAGATAAGCTATGTAAGAAAATGTCAAAGCAGGACACTTTCAAATGCCTTGCACTAGTTATCTCCATGAAAAATGGAGATATTGTTTTGGGTCTGTCTGTGTGTGTGTGTGTCTGTCTGTCTGTCTGTCTGTCTGTGTTTCCGCATATTTGTGGTCAACATAACTTATGAAGGCATTTATAGATTGTGATGATATTTGGTATGTTGGTAGGTTATAGAAAGATAAAGGTCAAGGTCAAATATGGGCCTCCTGGTGGCTGACCTTGGTACTGCAGCTGAACTTCCGGTTTTTGTATTTTTTGTCCTGGACATGCTATAGTCTTGATTTCTTGGTAACAGATAGCTTGTCCTGTCAGGAATAAGTGGCGTGGGTTTGGTCCCCCTAGCAGCTTGTTCTGGAACTGCAGGGGAGTTTCCGGTGAAATCTTTCAAAGCCGATAAATCCAGAAAGGAACAACATATTTTCATCATTTTTGGTATGAAGGTAGCTTAGACAGAGATGTACATAATGAAATACAAATTATGCAAATGAAGACTTAATTTGCATAATTAATGAGGAAATTCTGTAATTTCTTTGTTTTATGTAATAGGACTTTTATAAATGTGATGTGTATAAACTATGGCAGGTGGAAAATCAACAGATACCAATTATGCAAATGAGGACCTAATTTGCATAATTGGTGTAAATATTTCTATGATTCCTTAGTGGTAAATGATGGGAATTTCATAGTTGTGACATGTGTAAGTTAGTTAAGGTTAACATCACTATGCATATATTATGATATTGTAGAGGTCATTTGCATAATAAATGATGACATATTGAAATGAAACATTGCCAAAGATTGGAATTTCACATATCATATATATGTAATTTGTGTTGAGAAGACCATATTTCATGGAGATATGAGGTCTCTGAATTCTTGTTGCAGGAATGATTGTATAGTGGAAAAAAATATGCAGCTATGTTTCCAGTTGTTTCAAAAAGAGAGAAGAAACGGTTATTAGCAGTAGGTGATAAATAGTATACAGCTGTAATTTCAGACTTTTAGTACTCAGCAGTAGAATGTAGCATTTCAGTGTTCAATACTCCTTGTTGTATATCCTCTAGACCACACTTGGTCACTTGTGCATTTAGCTCCTCTGGACAGGAATATGCAATAAAGATTCATTCATTCATTCATTAAATACAGTACTATGTCAAACAATTAAACCAATGATAAGCTACCTGCCATTGACTTGAATTTGAACCATAGCCCTTTGTAATAATAACCTTTTCCTAGTTCGGTAGCCCTGGCTGTATGTTTGCATGCAGCCGAACGAATAAATCATATGAAATCATATCAACGATAACTCTTATTTTTGTCATTCTTATCTCTAGGCATTCAAGAAGACGGACAGGGCTGGACTGATCGACAATGCTTTCAGTTTTGCAAGGTGAAAAGATTACTGAAATAACTACTGACTAAAAATCTATTGCTATTTGTGGGCTTCGGTATTAACTTCTTTACATAAAAGAGGATGAATATTTCTAAGATACACCGAATCTATCCTAAACAGGCCTCGAAATTAACTTTTCTTGCTATTGTCCCTGCACTGTCCCAAAAATAAATTTCAATTGTCCCGAAGTGAGGATGAACTGTCCCAATAAGTTTTTTAGGAAGTATTCTATGACTTTAACTTAAAGTCAACTTTATTTTGCTTATGTTCACTCCCAGGTGCACTATAATTGCGGAGTAGACAGGAAATTCGGGGGGACTTTCCGGATCCAAAAGCCAGGATATGTGCTGATAAACAAAAGAAGGGCTGACATTCTGATGTTGCTTATTTTTCTATTGTCCAAAAAATGTCCCAAAGTGTCTTTTTAGTCGTCCCAGCCTAAATTTTAGTGGTCAGTTGCCATTGGACCACCTTTAATTTCGAATTGGACCACCTTTAATTTCGAGCGCTGCTAAAGATCTAGTTTTTCGTTTTTTTATACCTTAAATCTACAGATCCGGAGACCTGAACATTACCGTGGCCCTGGACATGACGAAGTACCTGACGGCGGAGATTGACTATGTACCCTGGGACGCCGCTGTCAGCAGCCTGGCCTACCTCACTGTCATGCTGGAGAGGTCAAAGGTCTACGGCATGTTCAAGGTTAGAGAATATTTTTTTAAAAATTCATTTTCCACAAATACAAATGACACATATACACAGAGCCTCCCTAAATGCAGACCAACATAAATACAACCACAAACTAATAAACTGATATGTAAATAAATAAAGGAATAAAGGATATTGGTTCAAAATGTCTTACACATAACGTACCCCACTTACCCCGATGCCTCTCAAGCTTCCCTCTCCGAGACGCGATAAGGTATTCTGTCTTTTGATAGAAAAATTCAATTTTCTAAAGGACTCGAAATTCAAAATTTTAGATCTTCTGGACTGAAAGATGAAAAGTTTACCTAATAAAAAAATCAAATTTGGTAATGGTTTTGCATAAATGGACAGGTCTCCAAAAATGACATTCAATATTTATTTGTATATTGCTGTGTTCCATTTGTAATTGTTATGAATGTATGCTTTTAATGTGTGTGCCCAGGGATACCTGAAAATCAGATCAACGGATCTGAGGTATGCCCTGGTAAAATAAATAAACTTGAAACTTGTTAGAGATTGTTTGTTAGTGTTAAGTACTTCTTCAAAATTTACCTCTCAAAAATCCCCATTGCCATGTATGAACTGCCTTGAGATACTTGATACTGCTATTCTTCATCTAACACCTCTCTTACATGCATACATTACATGTATATGTATATGTGCGATTGTTTTGTCACATCTTTTTTCATCCTTTTTATTCATTATTTAGCGTTATTTGTAACATTTTGTAAATGGGTCATTGGGCTAGAAAGAAAACTCACACATCCCTGTGAAGTACAGGGAAGTGTGCCTGGGCGTCATGCATGATAAGAGGGAAGATATATTGCCTGCAGGCCTACAATGCACATCACAGACTAATGGTCCTATTATCAGGGTTTGTTTACTTCTCAGGGGATAAAAATAGCCTCAAGGCACACTCTGGGGTCAGTGTCCTGCCATGTATATGTGCGATTGTTTTGTCACATGCTGAATTTGCATCAGAAGTGATAGTGCGAAGAGAAACATCTGGATTAAGGTGTACAATTGTAATGATTAAAGCAATGTGTCATAAGTTATGTGGCGTTAATAATAATTTCTGTTTTCTTGAAAGGATTACTATCTGACACAAGTCCAGAACCTGTACGACCATTATGGATGGGCAGACCAACAAGACGACCAACTAAACACGTAAGTGGGCAGTGGATACTTTCATAAAGCACACATTGTCCTTCATTAAAAGACCCTCAACATGTGTTAAACTAATCTCCAAGCAGATCCTACGGTGGCAAGACCGTATCCATTGGTCAGATCTAGAGGAGTGACCATCCTACGGTGGCAAGACAGTATCCATTGGCCAGAGGAGTAACCGTTAGCCCCGTTGGCTAATGGTCACCGCATTGGCTAATGAACACTGTCTTGTCACCGAGGGATCTGCTTGGAGATCACTCCTAAGTAAGTTTATGTTTATCATATCATGTCCGCTCTCTACCATTTGGGTAGCCACCAAATATTTCAATCATCAATTCTCCTCAGGTTTGCACAAGTCACAGCTATTGGTCGGTACTGTCGCCTTGGTAACGAGACATGCATTGACCAAGCGAGGATGAAGTTTAACCAGTGGAAGTCTACGGCTGACCCGGACAACAACAACCCGTAAGTAACAATAACATAAACTCTGTCCAGATACAGGCTGCTAAGTTAAAAGTATTGGCAAATCAGACCCAATGTGATATTTTCTTATCATGAAAGTTAATCTGTGTTGGTAGTTACATGTTTAACGTTAAAACTTTTGATCCAACACAAAAGGTAATTTCTCACCTACAATGTAGAGCTTTCGATTAGCACCTCTGATCTTCCTCAGTAGACTGACCCATTGAGACTGTCACGTGACTTCAGCTACTTTGTACATCGTTAAACTATGCACGTAATTACTGTGTTTATTATCTAATTCATCCCCTGCTAAAAGAAAGTAACTAGATAAAACAATGCAAAGGTAGACAAAGAGAGAAAGAAATCAACTCATCAATTTCGTAACCACTGATTAAGGCATCTCTTGGTTGAAAAAAATTCGGTAAGTCCAATTTCTTGTGTTGGAAATTACAGCTTAAACTTGATTCATAATCGTCAATTTTCCTGTTTTTGTCTAGTGTTGAAGCGGACTTCAAGACCAGTGTGTACTGTAACGCAGTCCGGTATGGAAAGGTGGAGGACTATGACTTTGTATGGGACAGATACAGGTTGTCTACCAATGCCGCTGAGCAGGCCAAACTGCTGCTGGCTCTTAGCTGTAACAGGGAGCCATGGATTCTCAGCAGGTTCGCTCACCTCCACACTAGTTTTAACCCTTAGCACACTGAGGTAGCTGTTTGGCTACCAATTGTCTGTTGGGAAGTAGTTAAGCAGCATTGAGAAGGTTAAAGAAGACTCAATATAAACTACTGCTGGCCCTCAGCTGTAACAGGGAGCCGTGGATTCTCAGCAGGTTCGCTCATCTCCACACTAGTTTTAACCCTTAGCACACTGAGGTAGCTGTTTGGCTACTAATTGTCTATTGAGAAGTGGTTAAGCAGCAGGGAGAAGGTTAAGGGAGGAACCATGTGTGATGCTCTCCTATGTGTAAAAATATAATCAAATATACGTATGTCTGTGTAGACATCTGGACCTGTGCCTGGTCTATCAATAGTATCATGTTTACCTTCGCAGAAGGAAAACATATTGTTTTGCTCTACATGTATTTCTTCGTCTTCTTCTCCAAAAAACACATAAGACCAATGATCTAGACCAGACGTCTGTCATCATGGCAACTAGTGCTGTAGCAGACACCCTGCATGTGGTGTTGGATTACATGAACATGTACATGTACATTATGTTGCAAGTTGCAGGACAGAGTTGGATGGGCTGGTCACCATATACATGAATGTGTTTGAGTAATATGCTGTAGTTTGTTAGGCTAGACCATGTGAAGGTAAGGATTATGTATTTGCAAATGTTACCTTAATAGTTAATCATACATTTTACACCTACGTTTGTTCAGACATCTGGACCGGTGCCTAAACTCTGCGGAGGTCCGTCGGCAGGACATCAGGTCGTGCATCCAGTACGTCATGCAGAACGAGTACGGACGGTCTCTCGGCTGGGACTTCGTCAGGGCCAAGTGGACAGAGCTGCAAGAGACGTACGTTTGTCAAGAGATTGATTTTTATGCATCTTGCTATTTTAGAGACATTTTTTACTATCAAATAAGGCTGTTCATTCGCTACTGAGCACTTCTCAATGAAAACCCAAGCGTCACTTTGCACCGATTTACACACAAGTCATCTGAGATTTGGTAAACAACATGGGTAATAGAGTGATTGTAAACGAAAAATAGAGAGTGTTAGTAAACAGTTTATCCCTCTCTCACTATCCTGTCCTGAAAATGTATACATGTACATTACATTACATTACATTACATGGTTGGTTCGGGTGAAAAATAAATATGCCTATAACACATACATCAAGATATTTGCAATTGATCTAAATATAAAACCATTGATACCTGTGTGTTGACCCTGTAGACTCGGTGGTTTCTCCTCGCTGTCTCGTCTCATCGCGTCTGCATCAGAGGCCTTCAACACCGAGTTCCAGCTTCAGGAGGTACTACTTTGCACTTACTTAAGTCTGGTACATACTAAAGCCACATGTAAGATCTGTGATGTCAAATCACTGACATATCAAATCACTTTAGATATGCTTTAGACAGAGATTAATTTTGATAATTTCACACATACATAAGATGTACATAAGTCCTATCTTCCCCCACATAGTTGATGGACTTTGCCGCCAAGCATCCCAATGCCGGTTCGGCCACCAGAGCCATTGAACAGGCCATCGAGAAGACCAAGTCCAACATCAGGTGGATGAACGACAACGAGGAGGTCATCTACAACTGGCTACTTCAGAACATGTAACAGAACATGTAACAGAACATGTAACAGAACATGTAACGGAACATGTAATAGAACATGTAACAGAACATGTAACAGAACATGTAACAGAACAGGAGTATAGTATTACATCTACAACTGACTACAACAGAACATGTGACATAACATGTAACAGAACAGGAGTATAGTATTACATCTACAACTGACTACAGAACATGTAACAAAATATGTAACAGAACAGGAGTATAGCATTACATCTACAACTGACTACAACAGAACATGTAACAGAACAGGAGTATATAGTATTACATCTACAACTGGCTACAACAGAACATGTGACAGAAGTGTGCTGTTACATCTACAACTAGCAACTTTTTAATGGAACATGTAGCACAACTGGCTACATCAGAACATGTAACAGATTTACAAATACAACTTGAACGTGTAACACAACAGAGAACACACTGCAACTATTGACAAATATCTTTAGTTATTATAGTTACTACACATATACTACACTTTGTATTGGCCTGGATAAAACGAGTACTAACATATGATTAACATGACAGAATTATCATCTTAGGACAATATTAATTGATACAAGGTTAGGATTCGTTAACTGCCTGTATTATATTGTTAGATGATTTTTTATAATAATTATGTTTTCTTCTGTAATCTTAACGATTCAAATACCATAATTTTCATATGTTGTTGTACATAATGCATAATGGTCTAATAAGAATGATAGCCTTCTATCGATGTATTCTATATTGAATATTGCTTTGCAATGAAGGTTTACCTGAATATTTTGACAGCACGGCACACTTTTTGTGCATTGTGAATGATTTACTGATCTCAAACATATCTATTTTTAAACAGTTTAATGTATCGATACACAAGAAGTAGAAATTCTGACTATTTCGGTAGCATGGGCTTTATTGTTACACATATTCCGGAGTTTAAGTTCGACACCTAGTATATTTCTTTAGTATGTAGGCCATAGCTAGTCCTTGTTTTTTTTCTCAGATCAACGATAGTTGCATGTGTCTACAAATCATTTTGACTGTATAACGCACAACGAATTATCATCTCTAATGCTGTTCCTGTTGACTATTTGCAGTGTTGATTTATCATAGGCAATGTTGGTTATACGCTGTCATTGTTTTATAGTGAGTTATTTGCAAATGAAAACTTGTGGAATGAATCCGTTTACATAGATGACCGCAAGTATGCAAAAGCTGTGTGAGGTCAATAAAGCAATTGTGTTCAATACGCTTGGGTCTTTTTCTACAATGGATGGTTAGTTGATAAGATGATGGTCCCAAATTACCAGAAGTTTACAGATTTGTTAAACGAAAATTGGTTAACAAGTCTCCAAATAAAAATGTACAAAACATACAGGATGCTGTGAAATACACTTTGCTTCCTAATTAGCAAAATGACCTTTTTTTAATTGAACAACATAGAAACTTACAGGACACAGTGATGGGCAACTCTATAGCAGATAGCTAATCTTAGCCCCATCACTGACAAAGAAGAGTACATACAAGGGCCTGCATGCCCTTTTTCGTAAGGCGTAATCAGGGCTTTTTAGTCGCCGTAATCCGTAGGCAGACGTCCCAAAAATCAACGTAATTCGTAATAGTACATTTGCCAAAAAGCGTAAAGGCGTAATCAGCTCTGAGAATTTAACGTAATTCGTAATCGGCGGTGAAAATTTTGCGTAATTCGTAATCACTACCCCCCCATGCAGGCCCTCTACAATGGCAAATAATAAGAACATAATAACAAAACAGCAAAGTAACAAAACAGCAAATAACAAAACAGCAAATGGTCGATATAAACGATAACATGTAAAAAGGATCATAATGATGAACTTTAAAATAGTTATCTATATGTATTCACTAAATCTAAACAAACAAACTACAAAACCATATATATGGATATGTGTGAACATTATGAACTAATTTTCTGTGAGGTTACTTGGGCTTCAGGAAATAGATGAGGCTGATGTACCCATGCTGCTTTGCGAAGTCATCCGGGGGAGAATTCTTGTCCTCAAGACAGGAAATCTCGTAACCGTCTCCTGTTGTTAAAGAAGATGGAAAATCATAAATGTCATACAATTGGCAAGTTTCAAAAGACAGAGACAGAGTAGTTGTTAAGCATAAAATAGCATGATGTTTACAAGGGTACCGAATACTACCTATCCGTCATAAAATACATGGATGTTAGTAATCACATGACATTTGCTGAAGCATTCTTTGAGACGAAGGCCACATTTTGATACATCTCTCAAATCAAAGTAATTCTTATTGATCCGTCATTCTATTATATGCTTCTGTTAGGCCATAGCAAGTAAATTTTATGGATGACATCCTCCGGAGACTCCAAAATTAATGCGAGAGGGCGAAAAAAAAAACAAGGCAGGCCAAAAAAACAAGATTCCTACATTTTCAGATTTTGCGATCGTAAACCTCGTTGAACAAGAATTTAGGCCGTAAAACATGATATCATACCCAACAGGTCTTCTGTCTCTGTATTCAACAGTATTACCTGTCCTTGCAGATGTGTCTTTATTAAATAGAACAACAACAAAAAAGAGCTTGCTGTACCATCTTCAAGGTAGATACTACACTGGGTATTCATTTGTAATGGAACACCCTGGACTGTCAACACTTGCTATCAAACACGAGGAATTGCGCCTCAAGTTTGCTGGATCCCTGGTGGTCGCTGAGTTTAGAGACTGCCTACCAGGCAGAACACAGGGCTCACTCACTGACAGAGTGACTCATAAACCAAACTGTCTGGAAGCCATACTCTACCTATATTGTGGCAACTGTTACAACACCGATTTGTCTCTGAAACAACTTTGAAAAAAGAAGTGACTAAATAAAATTTTCAATTATTGTACAAATGGTTTTGATTCAGTGGCAACATCACATATAAAATGAATAAAATACAACATTGTATCAAAGTATAAATAAAAGAATAAATCAGAGCCTTGTCTTGCAGATGGACGTTCATGACATATTTGCCCTTTTTTGGCATGTTGACCACCGTCGCAGGGCAACAAAATTTCTTGTTTTTTTTTCTGAAATCAGGCAAAAATCAATGCGCGCGAGGATGTCATCCATAAAATTTACTTGCTGTGGCCTTAGTCAGAAACCATGAATTCTGTCCCTGAGCTAAGTTACTTGTGATCATAAATATTTACATACCAAACAGCGCATGGATCTGCTCTCCTGTGATAAAGTCCTCGCCTCCTGTTTAGGCAAGAAAATTAAATCAATTGTCGTTAAGTAGAGAAATAAAATAGTGCAATGAATACTAGACTAGGTGTTCCAATGGCAAGTGTTAATCAAAATATTCCTATACTACAATGTATTGATACTCTGAGTGGAAGAAGAAAAAATACTAGAAAGGGCAAATGCATAATGTTTACCAGGTCCTTCACATGATCTAGCCTAACAACTACTGCTTTGTTTATTCTTACTCAAACACATTTCATATATATGTATATGTTGACCCGCCCCTCCAACTGCCCTGCCATTTGCTACATAATGCCATACAACACCACAAGGCGTATGCTACAAAACCTGTTACCATTGTGACAGCCGTCTAAAGAAGGTCATTGAACCTATTTGTTTGGAGAAGTAGAAGGAGAAGAAACAATATGTTTCCTTCTGTGAAGGTAAACATAAAAAAGTAAAAGTCAGTAAAACATTCGCAGTAAATTGCATCTACCTTCTCCGTGGGAGTGGTGACCATGAGTATGCTTGTTGCCATGGTGATGATCATGAGGCTCATGTCCATGCCCTTCAGCATGACCTTGATCTTCGCTACACTCGAATGTCTCCACCATGTACCTGGCACCTGGCTTCATTAGGGATTTGGTCAGATCGACATACCTGCATTTTGAATAGCGTATTGATGAAAGAAGGGTATGTTGCATGCCAAAACTTGTTCCGTTCCAAAACATGTTTTGGAATAACATGGAGTCAGTGTATGAAATACTTTTTTGAGCCAGGTTGCCCAGTGGCAACCTAGGATGAAAGCTAGGTTTCCTATCAAAATTCCAGGTTGCCCCAAATTTAAACTCTTCTAGATTATGATTAACTTTGTTAGAATGCAATGTGCATTTATACATTTATGACAGAGTTGTTTCCCCTTACCTGAAGAGATGAGCTCTTCCATGGGAACTTCTCAATAAACAGTTCCCAATGGAAGAAAGGGGCATCCTTACCACAAAATTTAGGTAGTGCACTGAGCTATCTGGGTATAAAAATAGGTTGCACCAAGCAAAATATGGTTGCACGGTGCAACTGGGCAACCTAATATTTCGCTCGCTGTGGAGTGGAATGCAGTTGTTTGATACATACTGTTGTCTAAACACTCACCTCTTTTGATCCTTTACTTCCATAGCCATCAGAGATCCCCTGTCCCACACAGCGTCAAACTGGCCACAGGCTGCACTGTGGAAGATTTGGTACACACATGACAAGCTATACATGTAGATAATTACTCTTCAATCAGATCTACAATTTTACAGCTCACTCAGAGTCAAAGCATAGATAAAGTACAAAGCTTTTTTTTTACATTTTGTGTGCTTTATTATGTTTACCGAAGGAAAACATTGTTTTTGCTACGTTTCTTCTTCCTCTTCCTCCTTCTCTTCTCCAGTGACCTCTGACCTGGTCAATGACCTGAACCAGACTGTCTGTTACCATGGTAACTGGTGTTTGGTTACATCATGTTGCAATTTTATAGCAGGAGGGATTTAGACTTCTGTCTGACCACATATATGAATGTGTTTGAGTAAGAATTAACAGAGCAGACCATATGCGAAGGTAAACAATGCATTTGCTTTGCAAATGTTACCTTTCAAGTTGTCTTTTAAATCATAATTCTGTATGTCGTGCATTGCTGGCTTTGCATCATATTCCAGTTGTTGAAAACTTGGGGTCACACAAATTCAGTTTTGGTTGTTCAGCAGTCTTTAATATGGGGGGGGGGCTACATACAAAACAAAATTGCAGCTCAAATTTATTACAATCATTAGCGATGATTAGGAGTATGTTTGCCCTTACCTGTTAAAATCAAAGTAGTTGCAGATGTAAATAGAGATCTTTCCATCAAGACCCTGTCAAAGATTTCAATAGATCTTGATCAATCAATCGATAGTATTGGGATATCAGACAAATTGCAAACTCGACAACATAACCATAGGCCTAACCATATAATGTACTTTATCTTGAAAGACTGGAGTTGTACAGTCGAAAATTTGGGTAAGTCTTGTGTTGGAAATAGCAGTTCAAACTTGTTTCATACAATGTCAATTATTGTATATGTACCTTGTAAAGCTTGCCCCCGCCGATAGAGGGCTCTTCTGACACGGTAGGTTCGATGCCGTGTTCTTCGAAGAAATGCTGGGCCGCCTTCTCCACGAATTCTACGCCAACAACGATATGCCCCTTCTCTTGCAACCTACCGATAAAATAGGAAGCAATATCTTGCATAGATTGTCTTACATCAGTATCTACATGTATCTAAAATACGCCGCGATTCTTTGGGATAGATGAAACGTAACTTGTATTTCTAGACAGTCATACAACAAACCTACCTCCTTTTATATACATACGAATCAGTCTAAGAATTCAACTTACCTCCCTTGGCTGCCTCATTTTCCTACCTTCTATGCCCCTGTCATAAAATTGAACTGTGTTTATCCCTAGCCCTAAATATAAGACTGTTATTGCGTGTCTGTATGGGGCCGTTTGTAAACACTGAGACACAGGGCATGCACCTGGCACGGGTGACCTGACCTCTGACCTTAAAAGGTCACCAATACCTGAACGTCACCTTCGTGTCATTATAAGACGCATCGTCCTGTACAGGTTACATTTGTCATTGCAAGCACAATGTATGGATTCATGGTACCAAATACATGCGGGAATCCTAACTAAGTTTATCTATGTTTCATTCACACTTCGATGCTTTGATACAAGGTCATTCATGCATATAGAGTTACTAAAACTGAAAATAGGGACTACTTAACGGGTCACTGAACAACGCAAGGCCACCTTTTGTATTAACTGAATAGCCGGCGTTATCATACGGAATGTTGTGATATTTTGCTATTAATAAAAATGTATTTGTTATTACCAGCCTAAAACTTCGAGTTGTAAAACATGAATGTATAATATGTAAGTTGTACTGTGTCTTTGAATAATGGAAGCAATAGGAGTCTCAATTGCCAAGTTAAATCCTACATCGTAGAGTACACCAATTCCGAAGTTACGTCTTCGGCAATGCTACACAGATGTTCAAAAACAATACCATCAACGTTCTATGTCCAAAAGGAATGCTTTATCCTTTCGCTGGAGTGCATACAATGCTGGATTAGATACATAATCATAATGAATTTTGTTTTCAAGACATACCATTTCATGTCCAGAGATTTCCCACACAGCGGTAGAAGGAACCTGAGCCCTTCCCGGCCTCCTGTCAGCTGGTCGATGTGCTTGATGAGGGAACTGGTGTTTGGACAATGACAGAGACTGACTACAAAATAAACTAAAGTCTGTACCATAGAATGTATACATTCTATTGAGGAGATAAGGCCAATAGATATCTTCATAATATCACCAGGTCTCATTTCTTGATTATTGTTATTACTTGAGGTAGACCTGTAGTGAATAGGTCAAATTTCACTATTTGGTGACGGTACGTTTACACTAAATAGTGTCCTTTTCATCGTTAGGGCAAACAAAACTGACTCCATATTCTTCTTAGTTAGCTTATTACAGTGAGAGAATTGTAACGTTATGTAACTTTGGTCGTCGTCAAAATACAAGAGAGTTCCTTTTTTGAGGCCAATATAAATATAATTTCTTTAGAATATATAAGTTTATGCTCTCAACCCATAACACTATTGACTAACAATCTACAAGTTGCCATACATTGTAACCTGCTACAAGCGGGGTGCAATAAAGTTCTCCATTCAAAGTTATTCATCTGCAAACAACCCCCCTCCCCAACAGGTGCCCCTGTTTATACTATAAATATGCAAATCACCTTGGACACAGGAGGTGTTTAGAAGAATCTGGAGGTCACAAACAATAACTTACGGATGGACCCGGGCCATGTGGAAACACGGGTTCTCTCCCGGCTTCAGCTCGTCCCACCCGCGACGACACTCACACAGGGCGCCCTCGGACCCATGTTGTTCTGCGTCCGCCATTTTGGATTTGACCTCACCTGACAAGTCACACCTTACGTACTATGCTATATGGTTTTATCCTTTTTCACCCGCAGATTTCAACAAATATCTGTCAAGAAAAAAGATTTATGCCTCAAATCTATATAGAACTCTTTAAGAGAGCACTTGCTTGATGTTGTTGAGTCATTTTAGGCCACACCGTGTCTGAATGATTGAGCTTTGTTTACTAAACTATTGAATGACCTTGACTCACAAGGGATAAGGTTACAAAATGGCGGCGATCATTATCTCCAAGCAGATGTGAGGGTCCTTTTGTTTTCACGCCGTTTTACTCGTTTTAGATGTCTTCTGTGAAACTACACTTGGCCTGTCCCTCTTACAAATTATTTCAAACAAACTCTCTCAATTCTGTTGTATTATCCATGCAGTCACCACAGCTTTGAAACTAAAGGTTTTCACAAGCAACCACAAGTTTCTATGACTCATCTCACATTTCAGAAAGGCAAACAAGTTCATTTCCAGCAGCAGTTTACTTTATTTGAATACACCTCAGTACTATGTACAAAATACCACATCTTAAGCTTTGATAGACTCTCTGTGACAAGGTAGAACTGAATAACTTAGATATAAAATGTATATGAGTATATATGACTTTCTCCCTTGCTTGACGTTATTAAATAAGTGAATAGATTTTTAGATAGAATGTTGACAAATACAACTGTTTTACACTGTTGCATTGTTGCCTAAGGACTGAATATTCAAGCAGTTACAGCAGTTTCCGTGTTGCTAGCTTTGGATGTACTTCGGTACAGTTTTACTCTACCCTGTTTTTCCCTTCAGTATCACATTGAAGAACACAGAGTTAGCTATTCAGTTGTAAGATACCTCATATTTTTAAAGACCAAATACACCTTGCAACCTGACAATGCTGGCAGTGAAATACAGAATCACCATTCTAGTGATGCAATCGTCAAAATCACAATGTTCACTCCCAAACCAGAAGCGAATACTTGAACAACCAATGGACCTTGATACAGGATCCGTGCAGTTGACCTTATACATGTGTACTAAAGTGGCTGTGCTTTTTGTTGCGTCAATATAAAGCACTACAAAACTGCTGTGCAGTACGGAAAAACACAAGATATGATTTATATAAGGTACACGTCTCTCTATTCTTCTGAGTCGTGCTTGTAGTGTTCTCTGTGGCCCTGGTTTCCCACGTAAGACTTGGTTCTTATTGCCATGCCAAGGAAGGCACCGCCGATGGCCACCATGGCGACGACTGGCCACACCTGTAAACATAAACATAAACACAAACAATTATAGATAAACAACAACGATGATAGATAAACAACAACAACGAATACAGCAAGTTCTCTACCCCCTCCCCCTTTCGGGTAACTCGCCAGATTCGATAAAAATAGCTAACTTGCACACACACAATTCAATCACTGGTAATAAACATGTATAAAAGCTGAGCTTGTACGAGTATTTAAAAGCTGTGATTATCTTCCAGTCCGCTAGATGACGCACCTACATCAGCGTGAACAAACCCTTGATAAATTCTTCCCTTTAAATATTATATCTTTGTGCCTTTTGTTATCAGCCCAACGCCGTCCAAGAATTTGGCCTTATCATATTTCTTATAATTAGAGGATGACAGTTTATATGTGGAATGTAGCAAATGTCGCCATTTTAATAACATCGTATTTCCTTATCATATTTCCGGTACTATATTAGGTTCAACCACAGGACATTAGAGTTATATTACAACATTTGACACTGAAATATAGCAAATGTATCAAGTTGTATCCCCTTGACGCGTCCCTAAACACAGATTACGTGAGTAAACATTGCCTGATAGGACTGTCTGCCATTCAGCCTAGTTATGTTATTGTGTTACAGGGTTCACGCACAGGTCAAGCCCCTAGAATTAGTCCACACAAGGTTGCACTCGAGCTACACCCTGGGGCCACCTGGACTGAATCCAACACACTCTTTCTAGCCTCTACCAGGCTTTTGAGGGGGCTGGAAAGTTTATCTGGAGAGTGGCAAACTGTACTACTTTAGCGGGCTAACTCTCTCGCATGTTATATGTCTACTTCTACTCTTTCCAGCCGCTTCTGAAGCCTGGTAGAAGCTACACTCTCTCATGTCTTGGACATTTGAGACCAATGTATAGAGCATACATGTACACATGTACTACTTGACATTAAGCATTTAACAAAGACATAATACTATTCTTATTGACTCAGTGTTACTGTGTTTAGATTACGTAGATTTAACGTTTTGCAACAGGACTATTAGACATTATTATCTACGAGTACTTATTGTATTGAGGTTCATGTACAGGTCAACCCCTGGTCGATATCCAATTGTAATGTGCGCTGCAGATTAACTTTTGGAGGGGGATAGGTATGTCTGTCCAGTAGCACTGAAAAACATTTCAAGACAGAGTCCTTAAATATCAACCGTGTGTTGAAGGCATAACAAGATGAACAATAGCTACATTCCAGAAATACCGTCACGCTAAGAATTGTAGATAAAAACTATGCGGGGGAGAGTGCCAAGAGGATATGGTAAGCCATTATATAGCTGAGCTCCATGTTTTCTGTGTTGAGGACACTGCAAGGTGAACAATGTGATATCATCTCTAAAAGTCCAGAAATACAGACACCCCGGCGTTGTAGATAAACTCTTCGGGCTTGGGGGGGGGGGGGGGCACAAGAAAGATAGATGAAAAAATCTGCCTCTTCAGTGATATAGTCCCAATGTTAATGTACAATATTTTACGGAATCTACCGATGATACCGCATTGTTCACCTTGCCATGTCCTAAACACATTGTTACCATTTAACGAAATGTTTTTCTGTGCCACTAGTCAGACCCCCTCCCCCTTGCAAACTTAATCTACAACAACAGGCGACACTTTAAATATGGAACAACACTTTAAATCCGGAACAACACTTTAAATTGCGCTCCGATGCAGAATTCTGCAGAACTGACCTAGTCCACCGGGACCTACCAATGTTACCTAGTAGACGTAATTGTTATCATGTAGTATGTGATAATCTGGAATATTAAGTTTCCTTCTCACACTTATGATTATTTCTTAATAATCAAAGTTGTCCGGATTTAAAGTGTTGTTCCATATTTAAAGTGCCGCCTGTTCAACACATTTTTTTTAAAATCCACCGATTATATCATATTGTTCACCTTGCCATGTCCTCAACACAGGAAGCATGGTGGTCAGATACAATCGTCATTTTACGACTTTGCCGTTATCAAATTTCCGGTACCGAGGTTCCTGCACAGTTCCACTTGCTATATTCAGTCTGCAGAACTTGACATTGTCGCCATGCGAACACTTGAACTTCTCATATTTCCCATTTCATGGGTTAATCGCTGGACAATTTGTCAACCAAAGTCTAGACACTGTATATTAGGAATACCGCTGTAGCAGAAATATAGCATTGGTCACGCCCGTGAGGCGGTATATCAGGATATTTAAAGGACAGAACTTGACATGTAGTTGACATCGGTGCCAAACTAAAGCTTACCCTTATTATATGTCTTCTGTATTGGTTAATCACCGGGCAATTTGTCAACTAAACTCTATAACTATGTATAGGGAATGATTGTTCAGCATTAGGATATAGCTCTGGTCATCCTAATACGCCCATAGTAGCGAAGAGCAAATGCTTTTGTTTAGTTTATGGATAAACAAAGTGGGGGAAAGGGTAGAGTTATATGATTTTCATTTTCCTGTCAGTTTCTACGATAATTGGGTTGTTTTAAAGTGATGGAAGATCGCATGCATGGACACAAACACACACACACACACAACGCTAACACACAAAAGCATACCAACACACACACAATACATGTACACACTCACAAAACATACATACAAACACACACAAACACATGTACACATTCACACACAAAACATACACACAAAGACACACACAATGCATGTACACACACACAAAAGCATCCACACACACACACAAACACACACACACACACACACACACACACACACACACATATACACACACACACACACACACACGCACACACACAAGCGTACGTGCACATACACACACGAGCATACATGCTTTGTCCTTTTCCTACATTCCTGTAGCACCCGCCTAAACAAACCGTTTCCTCCTTTGTCATTCTTACTCATTGTTATGAATGCGGAACAGAAAGCGGAAACTTTCCTGATTTAAGCCCAAACATGGTGATGTTTATCACCAAATCTGTCCGAGGACATAACTTCCTCATAAAACAAGGGTACTCTGCTTCGCCCTAACAGTACGAATACATAAATAGTGTATGTTGGACCTCGTAAAACCAAGCTTCTAGACTAAATAATTTATAATCGTGTAGAATGCGAAAACGTCAAATGTGATCAATTATACTAATCTCCAAGCAGATCTTTTGGTGGCTTCTAAGACAGTATCAAATTGGCAAGACAGTATCATTTGCACTGCTGTATCTGGGCTAGACAAAAAAAATACCCGTACAAAAAAGAAATCCCAATAAAAACGCCTAAAACACGTCAAAAATAAGACGAAGCCTTAATCTCTAGCTGCTTGGAGGGTAAAATTATCATACACACACAGACACACAGACACAGAGAGAGAGAGAGGCACAGACACACACACGCACACACAAACAAGCGCACTCACACATATATACATGTATATACAGATATAAACACAAACATAAACATTAACAGCGAACGAGCCAATAAGAGAGACGCACGTACGTGTACAGTACTGTTCGTGTACACATGGCCACAAAAACAGACTGACATTTTCAATATTTGTTTGCGGCATCTCCCTCCAGAAGTTTCTGGAACACACAAACACACAGAGACTCACACAAATGCACACACACATATACATATATATAGATACAAACACCCAAACAGAGAGAGAGAGAGAGAGAGCAAGAGTGAGAGAGAGAGAGAGAGCGAAAGAGCGCGAATGAGAGAGCCACACATGTACACACACTGACATTTTCAATGTATGTTTCCGCTATCTCGTTCCCGAAGTTTCTATACCCCCCTCCCCCCCTTCAGACTGTGTCCTTGTCCCTGTTAGTGTTCCAGTACTATTGGAGAACACTACACTAACATATGCCAACTATTCAACTCCTGTTACTTGGCGCTATGATAAATACTTCCGTGTAAGACAAAACCAGACATGAGTCATCCAGTGCCGCACCTACTTTCACTATCACAGTCTTGGCACATCTCCAGTGGACTAAATAAAAGTAAAAGTGGCCACTTTGCATTTGGAACAACACCAGAAATTTGATACCGCCAATTGCCAACTGATTTCGAAAGTCAAATATCTCATTTATTATATCGGTTAACGTTGTGACAGAAACTCACGAATGTATCCCTAAAAAGAAATAACTACACACTAACTTTGAATGTCGCTTCTTGTCTAAAGAATAAGTTTAAAGATAAGTAAAAAAGTCGAAATGTAAGACTGCCATTACCTTTTTAATTTTAATATTAATCATCTGGATTCAGATATTTATTACCATTATTGCACACAATGATACAAAGAAAAGTTATCAAGTTATGAAATATCTGTTAATTGTCTGAGTAAAATATTTACAGATATCGTATCTTGAAATTTCATCTGTGTTGATAGAAGTCATTATGAAGCATGTTTGAACTGTAATTTCCAACACAAGAAATTGGACTTACCCAAATTTTCGACTGTACAAATATCTTTCATCACTCTAAGGCCCCATTATTACAAGTATCACTACACTGCTATATATACATACTTATATTATTATGTTTCGACGCGGGTGGTTCTATAAAAATTATATGAATGCCACTGAAACTAAAACGATCCATAAATACAAGATTTTACGGCGCCACATATACAGCTGACAGATATAGCAATCCCCTATATCCCTGGTTAGTGTATTTCAACGCGGGAGGTATCATAAAACTATATTAATACCACCAAGGGTGAAAGTATTCATAGAGATTTATAGATTTTGTTGCGGAAATGGCATACCAGTATAGCTTTAAGAGTTGACGCGGACTTTAGAGGTCAGGGCTCGAAATACTTTTTTCCGCATACCTGCACTGGTACAGGTAACATTGAAAATTTCCTGCACCAGACAAATTTTACCTGCACCACTCAGAATTTAGGAAGTATGCATCATACTAAAAGCTGTTCAGAAACCATTGCCATTATTTCTTTTATACTTCATATGTGGTAACAGTCAATGCAGCAAATAAAAATCCACATACATCTACATGTATATATGAACCCAGTACATGGCCCGGTGAAGGTAGACATCAGAAATACCTGCACAGCTCCAATTTTACCTGCACTAAGGTGCATATGCACCCAGTATTTCGAGTCCTAGGTGGAGGTATTACAAACGACTGAGAACTCAGCAGTATGGTTCAGTAACTAGACCAAGGTCTCTGGCTGAAACGGGCCCATTTGTCTAGTCAAGCCTTCTGATCTGGGCAATCGATATTACACACCACATTTGCTTCCGGGAAAATGCTAACAAAAATACATATATCTCCCTCACTAACATACAGCAGAGTTGGTGTATGTATTATGTACTGTATATACAGGAAAAATGAACTTCATTTTCAATTTTTAGGATTTTTTTGCGCAAAAAAATTAATAATGATAGACAAATTTGATAATAAATATGATCTTTAATACATCAATTATGAAATAACTAGATTTTTCCCAAAAAAGTTATATCTCAAACTATGATACACATTTTTGCCCCTTATCATATCTAGTATACTGAAGCATGATCATTCCAAAAATGTGTGATTTATGTCAAATCTGGGAAGCAATTTTCCTATACAAAAATCATGATTTCTTACCAAATTGAAGTACATGTATATAAATGCCCCAAATCATATTCTAACATACAGACGCATTATTATGCTGAATATTTATGATTCCATACCAAACTGACGCACACAATTGTGCCAAAATTGATATGATTTCTTACCGTACTCTCAATAAAATATCTGATATTATGGTTACAGAATATAAGGGATCAACTCACCTCTCCGGCTTTCCAGATTTTGGGCCTGCCATACTTCATTAGTCTTCCGTCCCGCACCAGTCGGGGAACTGCTCTCGCTAGTTTCAGGGGCATGGTAGCTGTGGAGTGGCGGGAAAAAAGGCGTCATTAGCCGGGTAACCATTCTGTACAGGCCGGCTTAGGGGTGTTTTACCAGTGTCACAGTGATCTCGCCCCCCCCCCCCCCCGTGATTTCCCCCCCCCCCCCCCGCCCACTGCAGGATCAAATCGCTGGTGATTTTGCCCACCCTCCCCCATATTGATTATTTTACTCCATATCACAGGTATGGGTGGGAAATATATCGTTTTATGTCAGGTTTCTATCAATTGTTCTTCTCCTGCCATCTCACGGGTTACTAATAAACTTTTTTCTTCATTTTGGGGCCAATGGACATGAATTGCGACACAAATGAAGACCTAGTGGGCAAATACCCGCAGCCCTTTTTTTTCTATTCTTCTTTTTATTATTATATAAACTTTTACACCTATTCTGTTGATGATAGTGCCTATCTGTTTGACAGCCTTCCTGCTATAGCCTTTCTGATTACTGGCATTCTGCCATTCGTAGGCCCAACCCCGTAAAACCGACCCCGTAAAAACCCAGCGTGCACTAATGGACCTTGGCGGTTTGACAACCTACCTAGCACCGTAGAGAAGCCGTCAGGCCTACGATGGTCTGGCTACCAGGCTACAATGGTCTGGCTACCAATATGAAATGGCCTGGCTATACCAGGCTACTACGGTCTGGATACCAGGCTAGGGCGTCAAGGACGGGGCACGGAAATGATCAGGTCACGGTGTTCATAACAGTAACGTACTACTCACCACTAAGTGTTGGGCGCTTCCGCGGGCGACAAGCCCGCGCTCCTCCCCATGCTCCCGCCGTAAACTATTCACCCAATAGCGCATGGCCGACTACCTATGTATATGTATAGCCTGGGTACCGTTTTCCACAGGCCGGTTTAGGGGTGTTTTACCCACCCCAGTCTAGCCTGGTTACCATTCTCGACAGGCTGGCCTATGTGACTTTTTTTACCGACCCCAGTCCTACTAAGACCCCAGGCCTCTTCTGACATGTTAGATCTTTCCAGCTGGCATTTCTAACTTATTATATTGCCGCCGGCCCTGTAGGCGAAACCCACCCGTAAAGACTGCGCTAGTGAACCTGGGCGGGCGGATAGTACTGTTAGCACCGTAGAGATACCGGCGACACTACGATGATCAGGCTACCAGGCTACTGTATTTGTGCAGCTATCATGTAGAGACTGGCGGAGACTACTAACACGTGTTTCAACAAAGCCGACGATATCATAGAAAGCCATCGTCGTTTTCAATCACAAAACTATAATTATATTCACTGTACATGTAACCACCCCCACCCCAATATATATAACACTTCGAGACAATTTTTCCTAATTGAAAACCAAACAGGTAGAAGTACACGTAAATTGAGAAACCACACGATTTACCTACAACGTTTTGTAGCTCGAAGAAGGTTCGAGAATTCCTCAATATATACATCGTATGTACGCTAATCTCCAAGCAGATATTTCGGTGGCTGCGAAGACAGTATCAAATTGGCCAAGCAGTATCCATTTGCCAGACAGTTAACATTTGCACCCGAAGGGCTGGCGTAATAAGTATACCATTACAAAAAAGAAAGCCTGATAAAAAAAACGCCCAAAATAAGCCGAAGCCTAAACCTCTGCTTGGAGAGTGTAGTACATACGCTGCGTAGCGCTATGCAGTACATGTACAACACAAAAACCGATAATTTTACAAGCCGTTTCTAGAATTATATCTCCTACTCTCACGACAGAGTATATATATAAACCTACCTGCAAAGTGTTAAGCCAAAAGACTCGGTAAGACAGTAAAAATATCTTGCAGCCGGCTGTCTTTGCTCTCAGAGTGTGCTTTGTTTGGATTCCGGAAGGACCACGTTTTATGTGGTGGGACAGAGATCTACATACACGTCATTGGGCGCCGAAATTAGTAATAGTGTTGTGACGTAGCAGCCATGGGCGGGCTTGGTTCGTTCGGTGCGTTTGGCACGTAGGCATCGTGTGGCTGCTAGTGAGTCAGGAATGTAGGAAATGGTGATTGGTGGTGCTCAAGTACATTGGGGTATTTCACAGAATATCGATTTTCAATTCTACGAATTGTACGAAGAACGCACTTCAGGTGTATGTGTTAGGACTTTTTATTGAGTGGTTGGATGTTGTAACGTCAATCTTGTGACGTAGGTTAGTTTTCAACCAACCACGTGGGGTTTTACATTCTTTGATTTATACATGATATTTACCTTCGTGAAAAATGGAGGTATTGTTTTTGGTGTGTCTGTGTGTGTGTGTGTGTCTGTCTGTGTTTTCACATATTTGTGGTCAGCATAATTTAAGAAGGCTTTTATGGATTGTCATGATATTTGGTATGTGGGTAGGTCTTAAAAAAGACAAAGGTTGCGCCAGACTAGACAACACGGAACAATATTACACCAAACCCGGGCAGCGATGTCACTGTAGTCCCCTGTCTCTGTGAGAAATTCTAGCAGCGCCAACATAACGATGCCATAGCCGTGGGCATATCTGTGTATGGAGGTGGTCTACGTGCGACTCCGAGTGCAGCTAGCAGGCCGCGTGATCTTAAAATTATAGAAGTCAGTCCTTCGAAGACTCTCACAACTAAGATACGACAGATAAAACTGGTCACCTGAATGTTAAAAATTTGGTAAATATTGTAACAGTAGAAGAGGCATAAGTTGCTCACGGTAACGAGTTGGCTTGTGTGTTTGGTAGCCTCCACCAGGCCTTCCTACTGGGGTACAGATCGTAGAATTCGGCAGAAGAAGGGAATAGCTGGCCAGTAGAGTCAGTCCGCGGGAGGGTTAATTTCGCCCTCCGCAGCCAGTCAAACCACAAGGCGGCCAAACTCCCCTGGCAAATATTCTCCCTATTATGGCCAGCGTAGTTAGTCTGGTAGAGACTGTGTGTTTGGGTCGGTGCCAAAGGTTGTGCCGGGGGGCATGTATTGGTTGTCGTCTCTCCTTTATCTGTCTAGCCGGGACCTCTTGATCCTTGTTGGCTTGTCACTCCAATGTAAGCATTGTGTTGCACCGTTTCCCACCGTTTCGCATCGAGGGAACGGTATTTAACGATGCTTGTTTTTCGGTAGCCAGGCCTAGACAGACCGGCTCTTCGGCTCCAGGGCCAACATGCTCCGCAGAGAAATTTTTCCAAAGCCCCCTGAGTTAGATCCTGCTCGAGAGCACTACCTATGTTTAATATCTGGTTAGCCTTTCTAAGGGTTTTCTTAGGGGGCCGTGGAAAAGAATTCCTTGCGAGACATTGTGGCCCTGAAACCGAGGAGTAGCCTTGACAGTCTGGGTTTGAGGCTATCGTTTTTCGGGAAACAGTAGGCAAAAGTCAACTCTCCGTTGGATGCCATCTATAGAAATGTATCGGTTCGGCAAATTGGCGGTTCAGTTACACTGTGAATGGTAGGGTGGGATTTGAACCCTCAACCTTCTGCTCCCAAATCCGTCAACCACTTATAATTAATTTAGTACGGAATGTTCTTACGTGTGAACCCATGACAATGCCACTTTGCCGTGGCCGTCGGCTAGTTTGGCGTCAAAAACAGACAACACCAACACCCCACCCACAAGGGGGAATGACATTTAAAAACGAACTATTTTCGTTTTACAGGTTCCTCGATCCAGAAGTTAGGAGTTTCACAAAGCACCCGCTGGTATGAAAAAATTCTAAGATTCCAACCCACACTAACAGTCTAGATAATTGTCCTAAAGAACCAAGGCCGTCGAATAGTACATGTTGTATGGCGTCAAAACAAACAACTACGCCCCACCCTAATTAAGGGTGAACGGCCTTAAAAAAATACAACTTTAATTTTCTCATAACTTAATGGGTCCCTCGGCCGAACTTACGAGTCTCGCAAAGCAACTGGTTGGTATAACCTAACTGTTAAGACTCTAGCTCACAATTCATAGTCTTAATATTAAAGTACTGTGGCCGTCGGCTAGTGAGTCAGACAACTTGGCCACAAACAAGGGTGAATGACCTTTCAAAAACAATCATTTTATCATATATATCATTAACTTTATGAGTCCCTCGACCTCGTCTCACAACGCACCGGCGGTATGACAGAACTGTTAAAAAGGCAGCCCACACTTAAGAGTCCAAATGGTAATCTTTAAGCGTCTGAGACCACCGACTGGTGTGTGATTATAGAACGTAACTAACAGATCATCAATCATGTACGTGTATCATCTGGTGTGTCTAGATAGCATATGCCCTAGGGGGATTGTGCAATACAGCACTGTCGGACCGGGTTGAGGTAGGGCTACACAAATGAGCACGTCAGCGCCTGCGCAGAACCGGGATTTTTCACGATTTTCAGTATCAGTATGCTATGGGATAGGGTTGCTTCAACTTACTACATTTAAGAATGACCAGAAAATTGACTTTGAAAATCCAGTTTTACTGCCATGAAATCGCTCTGGGTGCCTTTAATAAGATCAATGTCTTAGAAAGTCACCTAGAAAGACTGCGGCGTGAAAGATGTCGGTTAGCCTGAGGAATGAATCCACTCTACTTGATACCACACAATCAATTCTAATTTACGACGTGAAAAGCCCCACAGACGTTCTAAGCCATTTACTCTGTGATTATCTGGATACCGTCTTTTGAAGGACATGTAAACCTAGTTACGACTGTATCTTGTTTCTTTTATTCTATAATAAACTCTGTTTCTTTTTCCCACAATCTCACATTACACTTGTGGTCTCCTACAAAAAAGGACCAATCATCCATTAAATCAAGTTTACATGCCAATATGATATTCCTAACAAACACTGCACAAAATCCTATCTTTAAGCACACCTTAAAGCACGCGTAAAGGTACACGTAAAAGAAGAAACAGAATCTTTACGCATTGTTTAAGGTGTGCTTAAAGAATGGATTTTGTGTAGTGAAAATGCCTCATTTGGTATAAAAGAACCTACACAGACTGCAGAAGGTTATTTAAAAAAGACCGATTCCTCAGAGCGTCACTTGACGATTACAAAAACGTCCTGAATACAAAAGATGGAATGCAATCTCAGCTTGGGTGAAAGAAACTTCAGCAAATTTCATTCCGTGACGCAATAGCATATTTCTGTCCCATTGAATCTAATCTACAAGACGCAGCCCCCTTCGAAGATCGGTGTGTTAACTGCGTTTATTTCCGCCGACTTGTTTTTGCTCGGTGGTTTTCTATTAGTATTACGCATTCAGCAACGCAAACTAGAGTCTCGGTGACGCACTAGCGCACGTAGATTCTAAATTGTTTTCGGAAGAAAACGAGCTATCCCGCTGTTTTCCATGCAGATACAGACAACGATATTCGACATATTTCCTGCGTAGAAACTACTAGTAATTTACTAGACAAACCTTCCATCGAAAAACAAATCTGTTCCTTTATCTCTGCTATAACTGAAAAGCGAGGAGAAGTTGAATTTATCTAATGATAGTTAGTTTTATTTTGTATCTGTTAGCTGTATCTGTTCATCATGTTTTGTTGTGACCTGTACTTAGCCCAGTGTGGCAAAAATGTGCAATAAAGGTCGTCATTCATTCATTGTACGAAAGCCAATTCACAAAGAGACATGAGACAACGATAATTGGCATCCAGATCACAACAGCAACGCCATCTTTTGAATAGTTTTTGCCCTACCAAAAAGGTACCAAAATGACCGTTTCTAAAATCATATCCAGTTGCTTGAGTAACTGTTATTGGTGTATTACAAAATATCTCTTCTCCGTTAGAAAGAGCTCATGATACATTACAATTGTGCATCTAAGTCCAGTCTTATTAGCATTATTCCAATTCAACTCACCAAGGTGACCAATAATTTGAGTCAAAGATCGTCATCACACTCACACCACCCAGCTACCTACATGTATTTCTATTTTGGCCCCCGGTTAGCTTTTTTGAAAAGCATTTTCTTGTTTCCTTTACAATTCAGCAAATCGTAGCTCAATCGTACACAGCAGCAGAACGTTACTTCGACAAGGTTTTAAAGATATTCTAATCATCCCAGAGCGTCGAAAAATCTTTAAGTGCCCGAAGAAGTTGGAGCTCACTCGAAATGCAAATAAGACACCAATATGGCGGCGGGGACACCGACGACGTCATTGATGACGTCACTGACGACGTGTGCGGGTCAGTGACCGCGGCGCCCCTGTTGTCCCACGTAAGACTTGGTCCTGTAGACGAACCCAAACAGGGCGGATCCCACGGTCACCATGGCGACCACCGGCCACACCTAGCAACAACAATGAAAAATAAATACAACACGATATAGAATTCCACGACTTCATACCTCCTCCATTTTATAACTCTGTCTTCTTTTCAGAGACTTTTGGAATAACTGCAATGACCAAAATGAATGGACACGGATCATACGCCAATTGTTATTTTTTTGGCGATATGTATATGTTTTTTTGTTGTAAAACCATGTATGTTTTAAGAAAATATGTATATAGACTTTGTGCGATTATGTTTTTATGAACTTTGTAGGACTTCAATCATGTAACCTGTATATTGTTATATTTTTTCTGACCCTGACCTCTTCCCTCATGACCTCAATGAAAAGCGACCGGTAGGCCGATTTTAGACAAACGCTCAAGCAAACAATAATCTCAAACAATTAATTTATACAAAGCATACCTAATCTTGTTGAACTGCTTGAGTTATCTAAAGACTATTTATTAATTTATGATTGTGTTGACAACTTTGACAAATTATCTCTTATCATGAACTGTACCCCTCATTTTTCCGTCGCTACCAAATAAGGTATGTGCCGCCGATGGAAGCAGTGAACCTTGTCACTGTTTACTTTCTACCTTTAACAAATATTTGCATTGTCAAGGCTAGCTAGGGCCAGACCACATAAAGGGACACATATCAAGGCACATGTACACAGACATGAGGAAGTCTGCCATAGCAACTCTGCTAAGAAATACAGATATCTTACCTCACTGATGTACGGTTCTGGTCATGCTTATATCAACAGTATATAACGTCAGTGTTAGTAGACAGTCGGCCATAAAAATACCATTTGACTGTGGTGTACAGTTACATATCATTTCATAGTTAGCATATCTAAGATATCTCACAAAGAGAGAGGGAGAGAGACGTTATAGCCCCTGTCACACATTGAGAACCTTTCCGCGAACACGAACCAGCCAAGTTTGGCTGAATTTCAGGAGCAGTCTGACCAGATTTAGGCTACGCCTGCCATTCTATACGAATCGAATCGAAGTTTTAACATTTTGAAACATTTGGCAGCCGAACAGTAGCCGACCTACTCCTAACCATGGTTTGGGGGAGGCCATATTCGGCTATGACTGACAGGGGCTTTAGATATCTCATAGAGAGAGGGGAAGGAGAGAGAGACACAAAGAAAGAGAATGAAAGATAGAGAGAGAGAAGAAAAGGAGAAGAGAATTGTTGTACTTTGTATGAAGATTTTCGGAGAGAATCTTGGATTCGAAAACAGGCCTCTCACTGCACAAAATCCCATCTTTAAGCACACCTTAAAGCTTGCGTAAAGGTACACGTAAGAGAAGAAACGGAACCTTTACACATTGTTTAAGGGTCTGTTTGAAGAATAGATTTTGTTTAGTGTCTCACCTCGCCCGGTCGCCAGAGTTTGCTCTGTTTGACGTATGTGTTCAGTTTTCCGTCCCGAACCACCAGGGCTAGCGCCCTCACAGTCAGCCTCATGTTAGCTGGAGTGTAGCAAAAAATAAAGCTGTAATGCAGCAAAAATAGAGCTGTAAATGTAGTAATTACAGCAAATAGATAGCTGTAAGTGTAGCAAAAACAGTGCTGTAATGTGTCAAAAACAACGCTGTATTGTAGCAAAAACAGTGCTGTAAATTACGTAGGAAAAACAGTGCTGTAATGTAGAAATACAGCGCTGTAATATAGCAAAAACAACGTGACCTTGTTGCGTTATTTATGTATCATAAAATTCAGGACTGAATAGACGGAAGCAAACGGTAGCCTGTATGCCAGTCTTGTTTTCCCCACTCGGAGGGCGGCTATATATCAGTGGGGGTGGGCGTAAGCTAACAAGGCTGGCGTCTAGGCTAATAAAATGGGTAAAAAAAAACAAGTTCAAAAGTTTGCCTGTGGAAAAGACAGACAATGTCCGGTTGACCAACTTGAACTTTTCAAGCCAGCTCTACCGCCTAGCCGTCCTTTATAATGACTTGTGACAGTTTCTTTCACATAACAAACAACGTACAAGTAAGTGAAAGTACTTAGCAATCCAAACATTTACATGGTACCACCTGTGGTTTTTCGGGCGCTCCATCTTTCTGTATGGCAGAAAACAGTGCATACTAAAACTGTTACGCTGACTACACATGTATGTATATGTTTACTACATGGTACTATACACAATACCTGCGGAGTTGGAAAGCACGGTAAAGAATATAGTGCAGCACAGAAACTTCCGTCCGCCTCCCCTAGCGCTCTAGCCTCGGCTGTCTGGCAGTCTAACTGTACGTGACTTGGTTTGACGTGTTTGGTTAAAGTTTAACTTTCCGGACTGAGCCACCTTTTACAAATACAGGGTTCATACATACATACACATATATAAAGCCCCTGTCACATATTCAGAACCTTCCCCCAACCACTAACCGACCAAGGTTGGCGGTAGGTTGGGAGTAGTCTGACCAGAATTTAGGCCACGCCTACCTTTCTATACGATATTTGAGTTAACCAGTCCCCAACCATGGCCGAACCTCCCGTCCACCCCCGAATGTTTGAAACATTTGGCTGGCGCAGCCGAACAGTACTAGTAGCCGACCTTGCCGAACACCAGCCGACCTTGTTCCCGACCTACTCCCAACCATGCTTGGGGGAGGAGTTATTTTTTGTGTAATAGGCGACTGCATTTTAGTATTTGTTATCTTTACATTTTACAACATCTTGTTAACAATTTTGTCACACTTTCACAACCCGATATTAGATCTCAAATTGAAGTCATTGAAAATTTCATCAGTTTCGGGGATGAGCTAACGTAAGACCTGTCCGTGTTACCATGGCAACCCTTCTCTGTTACCATAGCAACCCATGATCCTCAGACGATCCCTAGCTCAGTTCCTCTTACCAAACGTACGCAATGAGCAGCGTCCACAGGCACGCGAAAATCCTCGTGTCTGTCGGTAATGACTTGACGACTACTTCAATCTGTGTACGGACCTTCACTGGTGAATAGATAGTACCAAAATTAGCAACGTGAGGATGTAGTGTATGACTCTCCAAGGGCTATAATAAGTTAGCAAATTGCCTGGTTTAACCTCTTGAATCCCTTCTGACGTTTGTGCTACGTACATTAAAAGGTTTTGTTTGAAAAGAGGAAGCTATATATATATATAGATTTGAAGTACTCTCGTTAACCTTGCTTCATGTCTGGTCAATAGTTGTGAACTTCAATTGAAACAGATACAAGTCATAGTTTTTTCTAGTCTTGTAATGTTTGTTGTCAATGCATCTTGACAAGATACTTTGATACTTTGATACTCCTTGGCTGCACCTTTCAATGCTTCTTCGCAGACACAAGTCAACCTAAGAGAATAAAGATATATATTCGGACGTGAATAGATGTTACAAAGATTGGTCCTGTGAAGATGTGGTGTATGACTCTCTACTGACAGTAATAAGTCAGCAAATTGCCACGTTTAACCTCTTGGCTCCTGACGTATGTGCTACGTTCGTTAAAAGGTTTTGTTTGAAAAGAGGAAGCTGATATATATGGATTTCGAGTACTCTCGTTAACCTTGCTTCATGTGTAGTCAGTAGTTGTGAACTTCAAAGAGATACAAGTCGTATATTTTCAGTCTCGTAACGTTTGTTGTCAATGCATCTTGACAAGATACTTTGATACTTTGAGACTCTTTGGCGGCACCTTTCAAGGCTTCTTTGCAGACAGAAGTCAGCCTAAGAGAATAAAGATATATTCGGACGTGAATAGATGTTGCAAAGATTGGCCCTGTGAGGATGGTGTATGACTCTCCAGTGACGGTAAGAAGTTAGCAAATTGCCAGGTTTAACCTCTTGAATCCCAACTGACGTATGTGCTACGTACATTAAAAGGTTTTGTTTGAAAAGAGGAAGCTGATATATATGGATCTCAAGCACTCTCGTCAACCTTGCTTCATGTCTAGTCAGTAGTTGTGAACTTCAAAGAGATACAAGTCGTATATTTTCAGTCTTCTAACGTTTGTCGACAGTGCATCTTGACAAGATACTTTGATACTTTGAGACTCTTTGGCTGCACCTTTCATGGTTCGTTACAGACGCGTCACCCTGAGAAAATAACGAGAAACGTCTGTCACATGAAGCGACCCCTACAGACGTGATGAGTATAAATGACGCATTCCCTCGATGACGCACGAAGATAACAAGATAGCATATTAACTGAACTAGCTCTCTTCCTTACTCTTGACGTCTATATTTGCACATCGACAGAATCTATACCTCAAGTTCAAAATGCAGGTTAGTCACTGGAAGATGTGAATTTTAAACCCCTTCAAGTTGGCTCTACTTTCTAAGCCTTGTATCGAGAGTTGAGTCTCTAACGCATCTTGACTGGATGTTTTGATCCTAGGAGACATATAGGCAGCATCTTTAATGTGGCCCCGCAGACGCAAGTCACCGTTAGAGACTTAACGAAATGCCTTAGATTTTTGGCAACCCTTGAAGGTGTGATCTGGCCTACGTGTACTGCTCCCCAATGACGCATACAGGTAATAACAGAGCGAAGTGCTTCAGGAATTATAGCTTCCTAGCTGATCTTGCCCCCTTGGCTCTTGACGTCTGCACTGCGCACAATAACAGAATTCAAAAATGCGCTGCAACAGAGGGACTAGGAACAAATGTTAAAGCCCCCATCACACATAGCCGAATATGGCCTCCCGAGCACTAGCCGAAATCCTCCCAACCATGATTACGAGTAGGTCGGGAACAAGGTCGGCTGTGGTTGGCTGGTGTTCGGCGAGGTCGGTTACTTTTCGGCTGTGCCAGCTGAAAATCTAAAATGTTTCAAACGTTCAGGTATGGACGGAGGTTTCGGACATGGTTGGCTGGTGTTCAGTAGTAGATCAGCAGTGTTCGGGGCGCGTTCGTGGGTCAAATTTGACTCAAATTTAACTTAAATTCGATTAGGTTTGCATTAAAAGATGGGCGTGGCCTGAATCCGATCAGACTGCTCCCGAACTTCAGCCAACCTTGGTTGGATGGTGGTCGTGGGAGTGTTATGAATGTGTGACAGGGGCTATAACGTTACAGCCTGTCCGCCACCGGGCGATGTCCTTGGTGCTGAAATGGGGGATCCCCAAAGCGTACGCACGGGGAGACGTGGAGGTTGCAACGTGTGGTGCGGGAAAACTTTGTAACTCGCCCCCTTGCAAAGCCAGTGGGCGCTAGCCCACCACCAAAAGGGCCTAGTTGTATTGCATTTACAGCCTTGTAGAGCTTTGTTTTTAATACATCTTGACGTGATACGCTGATAGTAGGAAACAACTTGTCAGAAGACTGACTCGTTCACGAGTTCATTACAGATGCAAATCTGAGTAACACAGTTGAATAAGATGTCTTTGACCTTGACTATCCTCAAGGGCAAGATACGATCTTACTAGGAGACACCTTGGCTTCACCTTGAATGTTCGCAGACGCAAGTCATCGACTGAGATTTATAATGCCTTTGATATTTGGCAAGCTTTAAAGACAAAAAATGACACCAGAAGACACCACAGATGCAACATTCAGTTGTTTCTCACAGATGAAAGCTACTGTAATAGAATTCTGAGGATGCACTTGATCGATCTATCAGAGGTTACTGCAGTCTTGTCCGGTGAAAATTGCCCGCGAATCTTTGATCTCTTGACCTTATACATCGAAATGAATCTTTAGGGCACTGAAGCGTGATCATCACATGATCATCACGTGAACATCACATGATGGGTTTCTCCGTGCTTTGACTGAAAGTAAAGGTAATGAAGCTGTAGGGGATAGCGGAAGATATAGATCTTCAGCATTCCTCGCCTTATCTCGATCTTTTGTCTGACAGGTTCATAAAGAAACCACTAGACCGAACAACGTGTTACGGATTCGAGGGAGTATAGCTGTCGGAACAAGTGCTCGTTACGGGTGCAATGTCCTGTGACATTTGCATGGGCCCTGGTTATATCGAGTCTCACATGACTTGGTTGTCTATCTGTATTCTATACATGCATGCTTTCAAACAGTTGCTTTGCTTATAGCCAAAAACGTTATGTTGAAGCTATCTAAATATATGACATGTACGTGGTATACATCATTAGTTGCAGAAGTGATACTTTGATTATGTTTACCTTCACAGAAGGAAAACATATTGTTTTTGCTCTGTTACTTCTTCTTCTTCCGTTCCAAAGAAATAAGGTCAATGACCTGGACCAGCCGGCTGTCACCATTATATTGTTACTGGTGCTGTACTTTAGCAAACACGGTGTGTTGTTGGGTTACATTATGTTGCAAGTTGCAGGACAGAGTTGGACCCGTTTCACCCTATAAATGAACATGTTTGAGTAAGAATTAACAGAGCAGTAACTTGTTAGGCTAAACCATGTTAAAGTAAACATTATGAATTTGCTTTGCAAGTTCTAGTTATACTTTAAGTTTATAACCGGCACGATTCTAAAAGAAATACATTTTTTTTCAATTTTCTCCTAATATTTCAAATCTGAAGAATCTACAAGAAGATAGATACTGCGCTGCACATTTTATTCTTCTCTGACGTCAAGATAAACTCAGAACAACACCAGACGTGGTCTGTAAGGTAGACTAGTTTTTATTATTCTCCCATTCTGTTTCTCTACATTTTATGTGTACCTTAATTAAGTATACGGCTTGCAATTAGCCTGGGGATTTGATCAGTTCATCAATTTGCAATAAAGATCCAAGTTGAATTACAGAAACGGTTTGGCTTTGGATCGTATGACATGGGAAGCTGACGATCGATATAAATATTGGTATTCAGTCTAACCTGTTTTACAAAAACAACTCCATACTCTATCATAGTTCTTTATAGTTCCTGCATAGCTGATAGCCGCCTGGAATTCAATATTTAGCCCCGGCCTGTCACACATTCAGAACCTTTCCCCGACCACCAACCAACCAAGATTGGCGGTACGTTGAGAGCAATCTGGCCAGATTTAGGCCACGTCTACATGTACCTTTCTATCAGACCTGAGTTAAATTTGAGTCAAATTTTACCCCCGAACACGCCTAAACAGTGCTGACCTACTCCCGAACACCATCCAACAGCCAGTCAAACATGGTCGAACCTCCCGTGGACTTCCGAATGTTTTAAACATTTTAAAACTTTCGTATGGCGCAGCCGAACAGTAGCCGACCTGGCCGAACACCAGCCAACCACAGTCATCCGACCTTGCTCCCGACCTACTCCCGACCATGGTGTTTCGCCAGTGTTCGGGAGGCCATATTTGCCTATGTGTGACAGGGGCTTAAATATTTTTTCTATGAATAAATTTCATTTTGTTTGCACAAAGTAACATGTATCAATGCCAGCCAGGCGTTTGCTACTTTTACTTTAGATACATTAGGAGCCAGACTGTTACAGTTAACGCTTTAGATCCCTACACAACTCCAAAGCTAGAGATATCATAAAACCATCCATCCATTCTCAGACTGGCGCCTACATGTGCATTAGCTCCTGACAGCATGTATGTTCACACATAGTAAGTAAGCTTTTATCTATATCCGTGTTCCCGTACTCTTTGGTCTAATCTATATTTAGCTCTGCCCATTTTGCTGTACTGTATGAAGTTGTAATTTGCTTATCACGTATAGGTATAATCTGACGCAAGCAAATAATGAAAATGAATATCAAGGGACGGTAAAATGTATTCTGTGGCTTAGAGTCTATGGGTACAATGACTCTGAATATATTATATATATATAGATAGATTTAACTGATCTAGTTCATACACAGTAAAGCCCCGGTCACACATTCAGAACCGTCCCCCGAACACCAACCAACCAAGGTTGTCTGAAGTTCGGGAGCAGTCTGACAAGATCTAGGCCACGCCTACCTTTCTATACGAATTGAGTCGAACTTGAGTTAAATTTGAGTCAAACTTGACCACCAGCCACGCCCCGAACTACTCCCGAACACCAGCCAACCACTAGCCAACCATGGCCGAACCTCCCGTCCATTCTGAAATATTTTAAACATTCTGAAACATTTGGCTGGCGCAGCCGAACACTAGCCGACCTCGTGGTGGTCTCTATATTGGTTTTGTATAATCTACTGTATGTAGTTGCAATTTGCTTATCTTACACTGATATGGTCTGAGTGCCACAGACAAACAATAAAGAGGTAAAACTACTTACGGTAAGTGAGGAGAGAAGACACCGAAGAAGGAAGATACAAGTCCTGATATCTCAAAACTAAAGACAAACGAAACGACATCTCACCTGTATTGAAGAAGATGACAAGAGGTTCTTTGAGACTACAAGATTTTTAAACAGTATCTAAGGACCGTAGCAGTGGTCAGTACATGTACCTGGTCTGGGCACGTAAGCAGGTATCGTATACCTTTGCGACTTTCCGTTAGCCTCGTGCACAGACTTCTAGCTAGGAGGCTTAGGTTTTTTTCGGGAGGAGGGCCTTGTTCGGGGGGAGAGCTGTATCTACTAACTCCCTCCGTGGCATAACTCCCTCTGCCGCATTAGAGAACCTTAGCCAGTGTAAAAAAATTGCGTATCAGCCCCCCCCCCCAATAAACGCACCTCCAAGAAGGCTGCGAAGGAGGCTAACTTTCCGTAGCGTCGTTCCAATGTTTACATAGTACGTCTACGTGCGTCCCTGCCGGATAAAGTGACCCCTAACGTCTCCTATACCCTTTTGACCTTGATGAACGACCTTCAAATGTTTACATTGTAACATTACGGTTTTTCAAAGACTAATCAGTGAAGAGCTATTGTTTACATCCTGACAATGCTAACCGCACGCTCTCTTGACACTCAAAATAATGTGAATGGAGTGAAACATAATAAAGGTCCATGACCCTATCCGTTTTGCTGTTTATCATAAGCAGAAAACGCATTAGGCGAAATGAGTGGTTTAAAATGTCAATATTGTGACATAGGTTTCTGAATACGGTATAATAAATGAATAGAAGACCTTCGCTCTAGTGCACAGCCCCGGTGGGCTAGGTACATATTGTGGTAAACTGAAACAGAACATGCATTAAGCTTAATGACTGTTTTAAAATGTCAATATTGTGACATAGGTTTCTGAATACGGTATAATAAATGAATAGAAGACCTTCGCACTAGTGCACAGCCCCGGTGGCCTAGGTACATATGTTGTGGTAAACTAAAATACTGTATAATGTGTCAGAAATAACAATGCTTGATCTATGTTTGCAAACAGTTTTTTACCTACCACTCTAGCTTGGGAATTATGTACTATGTAGCTGCTGGTATTATCGCCATGCATTCAAGTACTACGGTTATTTTATATTTTGTGTATCTCAAAGTGTAGAAAGGTCTAGAGTATGGTATCACTGTCCTTTTTGTTCTATGCACGAGTAAAAATAAGCATGTCTATCGTTGTGATTGATTGATTGTTTGCTTATAGAACTGAGGCTTTCAAAGCACTTGGCCCGTATCAGAACAGGAAAAAAGACCCAATAAACACGTACAATCACAGGATACAGAGAGAACGTAGGATACAAAGAATGAAAAGCTACAACTAGAACCGCAGCTACAATGTATATATGTTAAACCTTGCTTGCTATGTGGGTAACGCCACAAAATTAGTATAGCTCTGACAAAAAATGTATGTAAAATCAGAATGAATCAATACTTGTATGATCATTTTACCGTTTTCAAGGGGTCATTTTTTAAATCCAAAAGAGTGCATTTGCCTTCAAGCTCGTCTGCTGTCTGCTCTATTTTGATAATCATCTGGTCCAAACACAGCTGCTATAGGACTGAAGTACTATAGTAAGTACCAGTACTTTGCAAATCGCCTTTGTGGTGGTGTGTATGTGACCGTGTCTGAGCGAGTGGAACACTTGTGAGAACTAGAGACGACTGGTGGTGACATTATTGACAGTTCATATATATACTCTCACAACAAACATACACTCTAACACTGTCAACATGTGCCGACCCACAACATGACATGTACGTATACAATGTACTGTAAACATAGTATCTGTATATATATCATGTCTTCACTCTGAATACGAAAACACAGAAGAATACAATAGGTACCGTAGTCATAGATTGTATCTGGGAAAAGTTTCATCAGGTAAGTACAGAATGGAAAGCTTGGTAGAACCAGTCATTCTTTTATCTGTAAAGGATACGGAAAGATTGTCCTTTACGACAGCTTTCAGCAGCTAATAGTTGCAGAAAGGCACCGTAAGGGAGGGAAAAAACGTACATATCCGCACGTACGTAAAGGTCACGTAAAGGCAATCTTTACGAAGACGTATATGGGAGGTAAAGTTGCGGAAAGGAGGAAAAAACGTCGCCTTTACACCAAGTTTAAGCGTGCTTAAATACCAGTGTTCGTGCCGTAAAGGCATTTAAAAACTACCACCAAAGGCAGGTAAAACATTTTGGTAGTGCAACAAAGAATTATGATATCTAACTCGGATTATGTTTAATCCTACTTGATCCTACATGCACATAGATGCTGATATTCACATTAAAAATTCATAATTTACTCCCAGTATGGTTAATTTCTAATGCATATACTCACCGTGTGTATTTGAATGACCTTGCGAAAGCGAACGGCTCAGCTTTGGTGTTCCGACATGAAAGTTCAGGACAACCTGTCGCTTGGGCCAGGGAACTTGGCACCCTCCCAATATTTCAAACTGTTGCCATGGCAACGTCCATTTTCGTCTAACATCACCATATTTAGAGGACGCCGATGTTGCATTTACATGTTTGCTTTCATTTACAACTCAAATATGAACGTTGCAAAGTGTAAATTTGACTTTCTCGGTCGTATATACTATATATCATAGCCTTACTTTGATCTAACTGGCGTTTATGGTTGATAATTCACTACCTGTGACGTCAAAAACAACGTGCCGCACTTTGTACCTTAATGCAGTGTTCTGCTGTCAAATGTATTATCGTACGTTATGCAACTAATTACATAAAAATGTTAACTTAAAAGTAAACTTTAAGGTAAGCTTTAAGGTAACGTAGTTATGTATCAATTACAGGCATTCAAGCGTAACCTGAGTTACTCTCCAAGCAGAGGTTTGGGTTTGGGGCTTATTTTTAGCGTGTTTCTAGGCTTTTTTATCGGGCTTTCTTTTTATATAGGATAAAAAAAGTTTCAGTGAAAAAAGAAAGACCGATAAAAAAGCCAAAAAAACACGCCAAAAATAAGCCCAAAACCCAAACCTCTGCTTGGAGAGTAAACCTAAGACGTACTGGTTCAGCTGACCTTTGTTTGACCTTTGTTGACACGAACATTAGATACTTGGTTCTGTTATGGAGACGGCGCGATTTGAGAGGGGTTTTTAAACGGCTTACGTGACAAGAATCACGTAGAAGCTAACCTACACCTGCGCATGCGCACTATGAGAGTATGTGGTAGCCTCCATAGCGGTCCCCGTCGCCGGCTTTTTGTTTGTTACCTCCAAGTACGGAGGGTTTTTTTCTGGGTTTTTTTGCGTTTACTTCTGTTCATAGGTATTTGAATGTAGTAGAGTAGCAGTATAAAGTGTAGTTACCGCAGATTGACATGAAGGTCCAGTTGGAAGGTAGTGATGACTGGCAGGCTTGAAGGAAGTAATGGGTAAACCCAGGCAAGTCACCCACTTAGGACTTGTCACAATACGGTTTCTGTCCTACTAGGCCCGTTGAAAAGTAGGTCAGACCCTTCCTTTGGTTGTGCCAATAAATTCACAAAAAAAGCTAAATACAAAGCACATTACAAGGGTGTATCTTGTACATTTTTAAATATTTATACTTGCAATATTATGTTCTTGTCTGTCTTGCTCTTGTTTAGTTTTTTTATGGTATTTAGTTGTTGACATAAGTTGTATAACTCAGGTGTAGTACCACTTAGCCTCCTAGTTGATGTATTGTCATGGTTGTGTTTTTAAGACAGAAAAGACCCTCGGCGGTGTCTGCTCCCGAGGCTAATGATAATGACCCTGATTGGTAGCTTGTTAAACGTAGGGTTGAACATTTGTCTAACCACCCCGGTCTTCCAACCCGCAGTCTACTGGCGACCTGCACAGAAGTTAGTCCGCAGTTAGAGACATCCAAATCTCTGTCACTTGCAGAGATATCGTAAAATCTAAGGGTCAGTTCAACAAGTGTTTTATATCAGACAGGTGGGTCTTGTTTTCATATTTTGGGTAATATTTGATGTATTTGCGGTTAAAAGTGGTATTGTTAGGAAGTTATGCTGTCGTCGCTTGTTTTATTGAGTGAAAGGTGCCCTTGCTATGCAATAGAAGCAGAGAAATACGATTTGTCTCAATTCGTTTCCAATTTGTAGCGCTTTAGTCACATTCTATTTACAAACTTGTAAATTAGGCGGAACAATTTTGATTTATTAAATTACATGCTCTGGAAACCTTAATCTGACATACAACGTCAGCAAGCTAGACTACGCAATAAGGCACCAGTTAACGTTAGTGATAAGCGCTGAAAGTATTTAAAGACATTTCAATCTGTACACAAAGCAGTAGCCCATTATTAGCTAGCATGGTGACCAAACCTATTTTAGCTGCCGATTCTCTTTTGTCCTCTCTGTGGCCATATTTGCAGAGAGGACTAAAGAGAATCGGCAGCTAAAATTGATTTGGACAGCAGGATTGTTACTACTCTCCAAATATAGGTTTAGGTTTCGGCTAATTTTTTTACGTGTTTTAGCCGTTTTTTTCGGGCTTTCTTTTTTGTACTGGTTTCTTTTTTACGCGAGCCTCGTGTGGCGTATTATATACTGCCTGACCAATTTGATATTGTCTTGCAGCCACCGAAATATCTGCTTGGAGATTAGCTCATTACTAACGTTAAATACTTTCAGCGCTTATCTGTACAGACAAGAGATACACAGTTTACCAGTTAATCCATGTAATCTGTGGTGTAAAATGAAGCTACTGAAAGAATTTGGTAACACATACCCCATATAAAGACTACTAACGGAGTGAAATGCCGAAAATCCAGCAATAAGCTCTCTATTTATCCTGCACACTACCTGACAAACCGATAGTGACATGGGCCCTTTGCTGGAGGTAGTCATGATTTAGTCAGTAGGAGTGATACGGACTTTACGGAACAACTCAATCTCCAAGCAGATGTTGGGCGGTACACTGCACAAAATCCTATCTTTAAGCACACCTTAAATCTTGCGTAAAGGTACACGTAAGAGAAGAAACGAAACCTTTACGCATTGTTTAAGGTGTGCTTAAAGAATTTTGTGCAGTGGTAAAATCGTAATGTTTTCTGACCGGTCGTTTTTTATGGCGAAAAGCGTTGCGATTTTCAACCTAACAGGTGGTTGGTTCGTGTTCAGTTATGGTCACTAGTACAGGTTGAACTATAGTCCGGTCTAGTACCGGTATTAGCTACGCCAAAGTGAAAGCAAAATCAATTTTACGTGTGACGTGTACATGTATATTTGCTAACGTCTGGACTGTAGGCAAATATTTGACACCGCTACGTGGTCAATAAAAAGGCACTGTCAGCATAATCAATTGCAATGCACGTCCACCAAAATACTCGCTCCAAGTGTAGACTTAGTCTATATATACTTCGCGTTTCTGTACCGCCATGTATTCTTCCCTACCTTCACTGGGCACGTATATACTGACGTATATGGACTGACCAAATACCTCACGACATTTGTCGATATTTTGATAGAATAATTTAAAAATGACATTTACTCTTGAAAACAAATTTTCAGTTCGAGATCTGTCTCTTATAGATATTCCTTTAGTATTATTACCTCCATGAAAATGGAGGTATTGTTTTTGGTCTGTGTGTGTGTGTGTGTGTGTGTCTGTGTGTGTCTGTGTGTGTGTGTGTGTGTTTCCGCATGTTTGTGGTCAACATAACTTCAAAAGGCCTTTGTGAATTGTGATGGTATTTGGTATGTGGGTAGGTCTTAGGAACACCAAGATCATGGCCAAAACAAACATTTACAAAAGCTCTTAACATTTCATGGAGGTATGAGGTCTCCAAATTCTTGTTTAATTCCATGCCTACTCAATTTGAAGGCGCCAAAACGTCTGCCACAAATGTCGAGCTAGTTTTACTAATCATTTTGTTTCCTACCAGAGCACGTTAATTATTCCCTGTGGACATATGGTACTTCCTCTTAATGCCACTAATAGTGTGTATCCTAACCGCAGACAGTACTGTATGGTACCAAACGGTCTTGTATAGACACCAAGGTCAAATACAGAAACCGCTCAATAGGAGCAGTCCATTATTCACGCCTGGCGGGGGTGGCAGGATGTCTTTTTAATCCCCTATATTCGTCATATTCCTGTCCACACAGAAGGAATATAGTCAAACTTTTACTAGTGAACACTTCTGCATAAGGACTGCTAAAGGCCATCCATCCATCCATCCATCCATCCATCCATCCATCCATCCATCCATTCACCCATTCACCCATCCATCCATCCGACCATCCACCCATCCATCCATCCATCCATTCATCCATCCATCCATCCATCCATCCATCCACAGGACAGATAAAGAGCGTGAGTGAAAGACACAGAGAGAGAGAGAGAGGGAAGCTAAGAGATAGAAAGAGAGAATCATGATACATGTACATCACATATTAACATGTGATGTAGAAATAACATTACACATTAACTGTCCGTATGTTCGTTTTCACACGAGAAACGTTTAGAGCTAACATATGTTCATCTACCGTCCCAGAGCGCTCATCAACCTCCTGCTCCTGTTAGAAAACAGATGGCCTTTTACAATTTAGCGTAACTACGCAGCAGCAATGTAACAAATGGTGCGACTCCGCCCTTATGCCGGTAATCCTGATCTTCTATCAGTGTTCATTAACCTTGGATGGTAGTGGGAGTGATTGGGGGACGTGTAGGTACATATTATATGGAGCTGTCTGAGCTCTGAGTCTGGTCTTCATTTAGCAGTCATGGGACAGTGGGTGGTAACAGGAGTTATTAACTACATGTATTACTGTGAAATAGACATGGCGCACACTGTAGCCTTCCTTGGGCACGGATCGTAGAATTCAACAAAAAGGGTATAATTGGCGGAGTCAGTCCGCGGGTAGGTTAACATTTTCAACCCCTTTGGTTGCCAACCCCCCAGGCAAAACATTATCCCTATGAGCCAGCGTAGTCAGTTTGGTAGAGGCTAATGTTCAATGGGTGAAACACAAGTCATAAACTTTGTCATCTCGGGGACTTGTCACCGTTTGGAACTTTTACAAGTGAAATCTACTTGGTAGTCATGGGACAGGGTGTTGGAAGTTATATATGTACATGTAGAGGTCTTGTTTATTCAAGGATTGTAGATGCAATATTCTGTATCCTATCGCAATTGGAACTCAATGCATGTACATGTAGCAGCCACAAGAAAGTGGGTTGCAACAGTCGTTATCAAGCTTTGTTCGATAATGGAGGCGGTATCCTGGCATTATGTACTTTCACATTGAAAATCAGAGTTTTATGTTCATTTGGTAGTCATAAACCGTTAAGAGATTGTAAAGTTGACAGAAGTTATTAACCTATGCGTGGTAACTGGGCTGATATTGCAACGTTAATTCACGGATCTCTATAGGATGAAGAACTACACTTATTAACTGTAATGTGCTGTGTTTATTTTCGTATCATGCAAGCATAGACAGGGATGACAGTTGTAAAGTAAGGACTAAAGCCAGCCGAATATAACCCCCCTCCCCCAGATGAGTAGATAGATGGATGAAAGAATAAATGAATGGATGAATGAATGAGTAGATGGACTGATGGGCAAATTGACCAACACAGTTGGCCTTGTACCTCCCACTATGGAGAACGGATCATTTCAGAAGATTGGATTTGTACGGCTTGTCCGGAGAAAATTTGAAAGAGCCAAAATTGATGGATGAAATTGAAACCACTCAATCGTATTACCACGGTAATGAGATGGAACCATACGCGTCACGTTCTATTGGTCGTTGCCATGGCAACCGATTCAAGGACAGTCGTAAATTTGTACGGCAGGACGTTGAACCCGAAGGCCTAATCTCCAAGCAGATGTTGGGGTGAAAAAATCGGGACGTTTTCTGACTAGCTCCTGCAATGGAAAAACATTCGCTACCGATCTCTACCGATCCATAGCGGTGTATTAAAAAAGAAAGATTTTGTGAAAAAACAAAGTCTGATATTAACATTTACTGCCATTTCATAGCACATTTTGCCATCATTTCATACTTAAAGTGTTTGAAATAGCCCCCAAACAAGCTACGTGAGGAGTCCCTTTATTTTTTGGTACCGCCAATAAATAGCTAGAGCCTACGATTCGAAACAAGCAACCATTTTCCGTCAGCGACATCGCATATTTGCCTCACAGATATCATTATGCTATGGGATAGGGTTGATTCAACTTACTACATTTAAAGAATGACCAGAAAATCCAGCTTTGCCGCCCTAGATAGCATTGGAATTATTGCCTTTATCTTGTACCTGCTATTCTAGACTACAACACCGGCATTTTGTACAATAATTCTCCAGACAGCAGTGTCTGTCTGCTTGATGCACGTTGAATGAACCTTATCGATCAGTTCTGTACAAGCCACTCAAGTTGGTAATAAAGGGAGATGACTTCAATAATTAAATGGAGCGATATTTCACGGTCGACATGGAAACGGAGTCAAGGACAGTGGTAAATCTCTACTGGAGGTCGTTGAACCTGGAGACAGTCTCTTTTAGTCTCTACTAGACTGTAGGAAGGCCTGGTGGCGGCTAGCAGAGAAAATCACGTATTAGGTAGAAACGTTAAAGAAGATAGCAATTTGTGGCAATCCATTTTATACTCATGATTTTTTTCAATCCAATGTCACTAAGAGTCGACCAGTCGTAGCTATATTACATTTTATCCTCAAACCATTTTGTCTAAATGTCTTCCTTTGAAATGCTCCCATACGTACTTGCAATATATTGCTGTAAAGCATATCATGCAATGTTATATAGAAAACGCATTCGTTTTCTTGTCACATTTGCTTTGATCTATGCAGAAGTTATATATCAGCTAGATATATGATATTGGCATAACCCCAGAAGCAAGCCGGTGCCGGTTTCACCTTGATACTAGTTGTACAGATTCTGCTTTTTTGATTGCCTTATTTTTCATCTACATGGCGGCAAAACATCAGAAACACTATTTCCTGAAAAATGTCATCAGTTTGGTGAATGATTGAATAGCAAAGTTCTTTATTCCCAAACGTCGGCTCTTGTTGAACAAGTGGTTGTGAGTAAAGAACTTTGCTATCCAATCAGAAATACTAGCCTGCTAGATAGTCTCGCACTATCTCGCGCCGGCTTTTCCAACTCTCGCGAGTACTGATCAGTACTGCCCCACCGTTAGAATACTTAGAAAGGAACTAAGTCACTAATAACGGTTGACCTCCTAGGACGTGAAGATAACCTCCTAGCTTAGTAGTTACTAAATCACGGTGATCACCGTTAGTTAATAGTTACTATATACAGTATGAGGCCTACAACATGCATAGCCATCAGAAGGAACTGTATTATCATACATGCCAACCTGTGACTAATATTGGGGCTTGATTTTGAATGCCGTTCGTGTAGTCGTGCCTCTCCCAGCATGAGTTAGCACGAGCCAGGGTGTTTGTCGGTGTTTATGATAGCCTCTAGGCCCGGTGATATATCACCCGTCGGTCGACTTGTCTGGAAAGTTTGCTGTGAATACTGTGTTTGTGGGGAGGGCGGGTGAACCAGGGTAGCCCAAAGGAAGCTATACGTTCGGCTCTCATATGAACACACACAGCCATTGCTATTACAAACGGCAGGCCCTGGCGACTGAACAATATACAGTATACAATGCAAGCGGTTACAAAACATATACAAAAGGGTTTACAAAGCACAGGACTACTTATTAGGTAGATTAGCCCTATGGAACCAGTAGATGCCATGCTTTGTACCCTGTACATTGTTGTGGAATAAAGTTTACGTATATCTTTGAAAGTAGATTATACAAATCAATACATTTTGATGCGATAACTACGTCAAAGTCATTAACAGAATAGGAGTACTTTGAAATGTTTATCTCTGTCGGATAGCCCCTCGGCACCATAGCAAATTTCCTATCACTCAACTTGTCTGTAAAAGACGACTAACTCCTAGTTAAGTAGTAGGTGTGTCGATTGGATACGACAAGCACAAAGAAACGAAGCGCTGTTGGCAAGTTAGAACGTTCCTCTTGCTTTACCATAATTCAAAACAAGTGTTCGGGAGTGACTAGAATGTTCTAGGGATCGGTCAACGCCCTTGCCTGCTTCTACATACTATTTCGTTATTAATGATGTTTTTCTCCCAAGTGCTTCCTTCTTAATGAATTATTGATGTAAAATATATCGTCTGATATCAGTCCATGTCCTGTAGAAACATACCTTGACCTTCGCTGTACATCTATACTTAGATTAGCTTCTATACGAAATCATGTATAGACTAGAACCCTCCAAATAATCTGATAACCTTACAGGACTGCCGTATTTCATTTATTGATTTGATTTGAATTTTCTGGTTCCCATGGTTACCAACGTTTTTTTTTTTTTTTTTGTACATAGCAAGTAGTAAACCTTACAGGCATCCAAAGCAATTTCAGGGAAGTAAAACTGAATTTTTAAAGTCAAGTTTCTGGTCATTTTTTTAATGTAGCAATTTGAATCAACCCTACCCCATAGTATACTGAGTCTGATATTTGTGAGGCAAAAATACGATGTCGCTGACGGAAAACGGCTGCTTGTTTCATATCGTAGGCTGGTTCTAGCTATTTATTGGTGGTAACAAAAAATAAAGGAACTTCTCACGTAGCTTGTTTTTAGGTTATTTCAAACGCTTTAAGTATGAAATGAAGACAAAAATGGCAGTAAATGTCAATATCAAACAGATTTCCTCATCCAGAATATTTTGTTTTGCCGCCCTGAAATTGCATTGGATGCCTTTAAAACATGGCACCAAACCAAAAGATAAAACCATCACGAAAAGGCGGTGATATCAAAGTGCCTACGGGACAACGTGATAGACTACAGTGATGGCATGTCCTTCCACATGTTTACCTTCAGCCGCGCCGACAGTACGAGTTATAGGATAACCCTTCCTCCGTATGGGGTAACCTTCGGTCGTACGTCCCTATATAAGACTTATGGCTTTTCACTAATACACTCGGCATGGGGTCTTGGTCTGCCTCGTGCCGAGAGAGAAGCCAGGCCCCGAGGGAAGCAACGATACCAAAAAGAGAAGGGACGAAGAAGTTTCGTGTGTTACGTGATCTAGCCTAAGGGTAATCTCCAAGCAGATGTAAGCAGAGGGAGGGGGGACACATTAACACATACACACACAACACACTAAAACACCCACAAATATGCATAAACACACACACACACACACACACACACACACACAGAGTTAACACAAATACAACCACATACGCAAACACACACATATTTATCTATTTACATAGAGACAGAGAAAGAGGGAGAAAGAGAGAAAAATGAGAGAGAGAAAGACACCGAGTGTGTGTTTGTTTGTTTGTTTGTTTGTTTGTTTGTGTGTTGACAAGGTTGTCCCCTTCAGTAGTGTGGACAGAATGACTTAAAGTACGACCCATTCTCAGCATGAGGCAGTCTCATGTCCCTGTAAATCCCCGTGACAAATTCCATGTGGCTCGGCATGGGGTGCGCTGTTGCCTCGTGTCTGGACCTCACGCCCCAGGCGAGGAGATGCTTGCTAGAGATAACGAGCAACTCTTGGATTAAGAAGAGGTCTATTCAGACAGCAGAAATGAGCTCCTGTCACACATAGCCGAATATGTCCTCCCGAACACTGCCGAACTCCCCCCAACCATGGTTAGAAGTAGGTCGGGAGCAGGGTCGGCTGGGTTGGCTGTTGTTCGGCGAATTCGGCTACCGTTCGGCTGCGCCAGCATGGATATAAACCACTGGAAACGGGAACATGGCCCAATGGTAGACTTACAAAAGTAATATAAAGAAGACGGGGGAAAAGGAAGACGAAGTACATCATGTAAGATGTGATGTCTATACTATAGCTGTAGTGTAAGTCCCCCATTTGTAACGTCTAGCCTGCATGGATATACAAACCAGATAACATGGAAAGCTAGTCTCAGGACAAGATTACCGAGAAAATGAAAAAGAAAACCAACAAAAAAGAAAACGAAGTACGCTACGAAAGATTCACTTCAACATCATACATGTGATCGATATCTTAGATACGTGCTTTAGTCCTTTGATTTGTAACTTCCAGTCAGAATGGATATAGAATGAAAACACAGTATCTGAGGCTAGGATTTAACGTAAGGAATTGGAAATTGGCCGAGAAAAAACGAAAGCGAAGTACAAGAAAGATATGCTTCAACTCTTTATGTGTATCTATAGCACAAGTACTAGTAGATGTGAGCTTTTCATTGAGTCACCTGATCTAGCAGAAGCCATTGGTGTAATGTTATCTCTTGCGGCAGTGTACAACGTTATGTGCGTCTATAGTCCAACAGGATGCAGATTTTGTGCTATCTGAAGGCTGCTATTTGTCTGACTTTGTCTCATGCTTCAATGTGCAACTTCATTGTGTATCTACAGTCCTAGGTTCTGTACTGTCTGACTGGTGTCATTTGTCTAAAGTTATCTAGATCTTGCGCCGCTGCGTGTAATTGTAGTCTGAGTAGATTTAGGCTTTGTACTGCCTACCGATTAGGCTTAGGGACCCCCCATTTCAGCACCAAGGACATCGCCCGGTGGTGGACAGGCGGTAATGCTAAAGCCCCTGTCACACATTCAGAACCTTCCTCCGAACACCAACCAAGGTTGGCTGAAGTTCGGGAACCGTCTGAACATATTTAGGCCAAGCCTACCTTGCTATACGAATCGAATTTGAGTTAAATGTGAGTCAAATTTGACCCCCGAACACTGCTGGCCTACTTCCGAACACCAGCCAACCATGACCAAACCTCCCGTTCACACCCGGATGTTTTAACATTTTGAAACATTCGGCTGGCGCAGCCGAACAGTAGCCGACCTCGCCGCGAACACAAGCTAACGACAGCCGACCTTGCTCCCGACCTACTCCCAACCATGGTTGGGGGGAATTCGGCAGTGTTCGGGAGGCCATATTCGGCTATGTGTGTCAGGGGCTTACATGTATTTCTGCTGACTGAATAAACTTATTCTGTTGCACAGTTATGTGCATCTTCAGTCCACGTAAAGATAGGTAGATTTTCTACCGAGTCACCTGTTTGACATTGCTATTAATCTTCACTTTATCTTTTGAGAGGATATAAGCGTATCGATGCGACTGGAAGCTTTCTAACATGTCTAAGAGGATTTGTACCAGAGAGGTTAGTGGACGTGTGATTTGTCTTACTAAGCGTGATCACGAGATTTGGGAGAGTCCATGTGGGGATAGGGTGATGTACATGTAAAATGTTATGTATCCATCAATGCATTCAGCCATACATATGGGTACATCTCTCACTGTCTCGCTCTTTCTTTCTCTGTGTAGTATGTAGATATATACACACATGCAAGCACAAATTTATAATCATATACCAATGTCATCGTATGTGGATGGATCAATTCATACGTAGACAGAGACCGATTTTATGGGTACAAAAACATGCAGCTGAAAATGGATGACTGAATGGAAAGATAGATAGTAGATAGACAGACACGCACACACATGCACACAGGTATATGTATATGTATACATTTTGAAGATTCGAATATTCATATCTAATACAAGCCGCCAGTTGGCCCAAAAATCTAATCATTTCGAGGTCTCATCAAGACCTACCTACCTACCAAATATCAAGACAATCCATCTAAGCCTTCTCGAGTTATCGTGTTTGCACACACAGACACAGACACACACGAACACTACCAAAAACATAACCTTCTTGGCGAAGGTAATGACTATGAGTGGTTCCATGATTCATCCCTACATTCCAGCCTGCGCCACAGGTGGGAGTGAAGTGTACACCAGAGACACCATTTGAAAAGGTCGATCTCACTCATCATACACTCTACTGAGACCAAGCGGACGTTTTCAAATAAAGTACTCCGTATGACGGATTGCTTTATTCATTATATCATGGAAAATAAAGCGTTGAACTTGACTCAATGCCAGCTCCAGTCCCGTGTGTGTTCACTGACTAGACACTGTGGACGCTCGTCCTATCTTGAACTGTTTTATTGATGGTGTACATGTATGCAACTCTCTGCCGTTATCTTGGCGACAGTAAAACTGTTACCAGTGTTTATCTCAGGATGTGGGGCTGACATCTCAGTTCAGTATATACTGACTAACGGTGAACACCGTTATCTAGTATGTACTATAAACGGCTATGTGTATCGGGTGTTTTATACCACGACGAAAAATGTGGATATAGTTAGCTTTGAAAAGCTCTTAGCAGAAGGTGTATTCTGTTTGAAAATCGGTTTATGTAAAGTTTTAACGATGTCTCAAGGGGAGGTTGTAAACTTTTATTGTCACTTCGCGTGCCAGGTAAACGTGTCCAGACCGGCTAAGTCTTCATATTACTGTAGGTAACCAACGTAGCGTGAATTTTACAATGCTGCATCGTTTTATCTATGAACTGTCCGCGATTTTGATGTCTAAAAAGCAAATCTGACGAAGAGAAATAAAAATTCTAAGATACTTTTTTTGATGTTTTTCGACATCTATTCCTTTACAGTATTTAAGACATTATTGCAACGGCGAAATGTAGCCATTTTTTTACAAAATTTTTCTTCGTGATAATAAAAGGGTTTAAGCTAGGACGAGCGTCCACACTACCTAGTCAATATCAGACAGATTTCCTCATCCAGAATATTTTTGTTGTGCCGCTCTGAAACTGCATTGGGCGCCTTTAAGAGCTTTTCAAAGCTCAGCCCACTCAGGGTCATACAAGTTCACAATCTCTTCCCGTCTGCTTTGATGCTAATATTGGCTTAAGACATATGGTTCGGACAAGACGGGACATCTTAAGACACCCTGAAGGATTTAGTAATGGCCACTTTGTCTCAGAATACATCCTTGGGCAGTAATCTTTCCGTCTTAGAAGAGTGGTTACGCGTCTTGAAGACGGCACCCTGCGGTTAAAGATTTTCTTTCATGTCTGCCAACTGTAACGAGGAGATAATAGACTTTCCTTTTTAGTCTGTCGAAAGTCGTTTTTATGTTGTTTTCATGTTTATTAGCTCGTGAATGAAATCGTGAAGTTCATACATGTACGTGACCCACTTAAAAATTTCGTACTCTCCAAGCAGAGGTTTGGGTTTTGGCTTATTTTTGGCGTGTTTTTAGGCTTTTTTTATTGGGCTTTCTTTTTTGGCACGTTGGGTTGGCATGAAAAATATACCAGTGCAAAAAAGAAAGCCCGTAAAATAGCCTAAAAACACGCCAAAAATAAGCCAAACCCAAACTTCTGCTTGGTGAGTAGAAATTTCGTTGTAATTCTTATGTTCTACGACCAGATTGGCGAAGACATTTCGCCCCTCAATCGGTCATAGAAGTCATAATAGTTTCACTTTTTTTTTGTTACCTGGTTAGCATCAGTATTATTTAATGTTTTGGGGTGGTGGGACTTCGGCGCACTGTTTTTTAACTTATTGTATTTATATGTTAATTGTATTTTTGTTTTGTCGCGCTGTTGAAATAAGTTTTAAACTTGAGTGCAGCGCCACAATGTCCTTGTCCTTGTATTGTCTTGTGTTGAATAATAAAAAAAAAAGAAATTTCGTTTTATTCAGTCTGTAACTCATATCACTACCAGGGTATGTAAATGTAATTTTTATGTGAAATTTGGTGGAGCAACTTTTACGAAATATGAAATGATATGACTACACATAAATATATGTAAAAAGGAGAATTTGAGGGAAGTGTGAATCGTAAAATGGGGCGAAACCTGGACGCTAAACGCTGTCATTTTGGCATCTTTATACATGTGTCCTTGCCCTATTTGCTCACTGTCCATTAAACGGCGCAAGGACACTGTATAATGTCCTATTCTCTCTGCACTCTGTCTGACCCCTCTTTTGTCAATAAAAAATCATTCCGCCCCAGTTTGCAGATAATTGCACAATTCTGGATTGTCCACATGATTTCACATCAAGTCTTTGTCGACAGAGACTCCGATCAGGATGCTGTTAATGTGTTAGGGTGGTTTCCCATTTACGAATCCTAAATTTCAAGTCAATCCATTGATCTTAAGTGACATGAATCAATGATGAAAAGTTCTGTCTGTTTAGCGAATATCTTGAAATTCACAGACTCCAATCGGGATCTCCACCAATTCTACCGGCAAAGATCCCGATCGGAGTTTCTGTTGACAAAGATTATATTGATTATTATTTCTTGTATAAAGTTCTATCCGGTTGTATTATTTTAGTCAGGGAGTTAGAAAGGAACATTCCTGTTTTTCATTGACCTTTACATATGTGTAATAAAGTTGAAATTAAAAAAAAGACTCCGATATTGGGATCTCTACTGGTAGAATCGCCGATTTTACCAGATCGGAGTCTCTACCCTGACATAGATATTTTCTCTGAATCGGTTTGCTTAAAAACTTTCCTGTCTCCTTTTCTTGGCTTCAGAAATGAAGCAAAGATCTAGAAAAACACAAAATGACCTCTAATAAACTTTTGAAAAGATCATTGCCATATGATTAATGATGTCGACTGATTTATTACAAGCGGACCTTTTTGCAGCTGAAGGCTGAATTGTCTGATGTATACAAAGCATAAAAAATTATTATTAAAAATTCATAATATCACAATCAATAATTCATAAAATATTCGAAAATCGTAGTCTGGACACACCCTTCATTTTGTGGCCAGGACACACCCTGTCACCCATTTCAAAGCCCCCCTCCCCATTTAGCGGTTATTATGGAATCTACCCATCCATCCTTTATGTCATTTAAGTATAGGTTTTAATGTCCCAATTCACAACATTTTTGAGAAATATTCTGTATCTGTATCTGTATAGCCGGTATAACCGTCCTTCCGCGTAACACACCAGCTTTGCAGGCACGCGGCGCGGCGGCAGCTGGCTACATTACACCGAACGACCTGCTACACCTAACCTTTGAACGTCTAACTCTAGACATTGTTTAAAACTATCTAGTGACGATGCCCCTACTGTACTTGGTGGCAGCGAGTTCCACTCTACGATAGTTCTAGGAAAAAATGAGTTTTTGAACACCTCAATCCTTCGTTGCTTTTTTTGTTAATAAATTGGAAAATTATAGCTCTAATAGCTGTCGAAAATACCGAACATGCATGCCACATTTCCCTTGTCAGTACTACAGTAACAGTTTCTGTATCACTACCACATAGTACAAGACACACGGTATTATTACCTAGCATGCAGCTGTATATTGATTGTAGGTACCTACAATGGTATAACCTATAGCCACTGATGTATGTGTTATGTAATTGGAAAAGGCGGCGACGATTGTTTAAGCCCGGCGCTTAGACTGAAAGACCGCAATGCGGAGAAGACATGATTTGTGTCCCAGCACACGTTTACGTTATATATGGAACGTTGCGCACTCAGTTTGTGGCACCACCACAAAATATCAGAATGTAAACAAACATGGCTGACAGCTGTGTTTCCAACTTTTAAACACACTCGTATGGTGTAATATTTTGGCACCTCCACTTCCTGAATGGCACTTATTTGCAATGGAGTAGGGTTGATTCAGCTTACTTTGTAAAGAAATGACCAGAAAATTGACTTTTTTCATCGTCCTAATGTTACATAATGCAGCTTTAAGGCCGGTACTTAGAAAAAGAGAGGCCATACTTTGTGTCTCAGCACACGTACACGTTATATATGGAACGTCCGCATGTTTTATTATTTGTGGCGTCGGTAAAACCCGCCGTAATTTTTAATACAAATGGCTTCCAATATCGTACTCTTTACAACTTAATCAAGGCTAGGGCGAATGTATATTTCAGTAGTACAGTAGTAGTACAGTAGTAAATAGCCTACACCAGACCTTTCTGTGGGCTAAACAAATGGGAGAATTTCGCCAAATAGCGGGACATTTTGCTAGAGGAACTATGTATGATGACTGTGTGCATGCACTCCTACATGTATAACCAGCCAACTCCTATGACAGCTGCAATTTAGAAGGAGCTGCTAGGTGGTTTTGCGATACAAAAAATCCCGCCTGTCTATTGAAGTTAACCCCCCCCCCAAGATCCAATCCTAATCGTTTTTATTCTCCTTACAAACCAAATAACTTGTCAACGACCCAACTGGCAAATCGACCAAGACTAGAGGTGAACATGATTATGTGCTACAATGATTTTCCTCTAATGTAATAGACTGCACTATGAAACCATCCATTGTAATGTTACGGTTTTAGTTCACTGTATAATGCTGAAAGGAGACAGTCTTCAAGGAATATTAGAGGAAACTGGCGCCGAGGGTTAAGAAAGAGGATTTATGCAGTAGATGTAAGGAAGTAGATGTTGCCAAGTAGGCTTCCCTGAAACCTCCTTGGCAAAACATTTGTGCAGACAAAGTCAAACTTCCCTATGTGTTTCCGCATACTGTCCAACACACATGTGGGGCCATGTGGTTTTACTTTAAATGTTGCTAGTCATACTCCTATGTTATAAGTTGTGAAAATAACAGTGGGATTATGTAATATTAACTGTTCGTACTAAAAAATACTATGTTTCCATGATATTCTCTTTCTTTTTTTTCACTGACTTATCTTTCTTTGGTTTTGAATTTGGGGCCCCTAGTGGCTTCCTTTTGAACTGCAGCTTTTTTCTTTCCTGCATTGTAAAATGGATGCTGATACTCGTTTCGGTCGGTGTATGCAGACAGCTTTTGGACGTACTGAAATATTGAACAAACCTTCCACTAACACTAGCTTTCACAAGATGAAAGGACCAGATGTCAACCTAGGTCAGAACTCACAACCACGACTAAGAAGAAAGGTTCTATTTTTAGGCACCGCTTGAAGTTTACAGTTGACGTGTTTGCTGGATTGCGCAACGAACCTTAAGGTGCCTTAAGGGGGAAGTCTGTCAGGAGGAAGTTGACACAACGTTAAGACCTTATCGGATATTTGTGTCTGCATGACTCACTCGGGAGTCCCTGGTATACGTGAAGTTCTGCACGTAAGCCACTTCCGCTTCAGCCAATCACCGCCCGGCACATTCCCGCGCTTTTTCTCGGTAGGCTTGTGACGTCATGTGACGTGGCCTGGTTTCTGAGACGGTAGCGAATCGCTTTGTGTTGAAGAAGCGTCTAAGAAATACTCAAGGCGGCATTGCCAAGTCGTTTCTTCTTACGGTTAAGATGTAAGTTGATCCTAGAACAGAGGATTTTAACCCCAGCGTTCTCAAGTTGTGTTAAGGTTCAATGTTAAGTCAATATTCTTAACCTTGAAGTTCAAATTAGACCCGCTGAAGCTATTTTGACAGCTTAGAATTTAGGGCATTAACCCCAGAATAAAGGTGGCACCTCAAAATATAATCTAGACTTTTCCATACATTGCAAAAAAAAAAAATACTACAACTAACTTTTAAAAAATACTACAACTATTAACGTAAGAAATTTATAAATAGAATACACGTTTTACACGTTTTTAAACTGGAATGAGCCGGTTGATAGTAAAGAGTCACATGACGTGGAGACATGCCTGAGTAATTGCAAGTGTCGTCAGTCGTCTGTAGCAACCACGCCATATATGGGCATGCGATCCCAGCAGGCCTTGGACTGGGGGGCGTGTCACACGTAGGCAGTTGCCAAGGTCATTCGACCTGAAAAAAAGCAACGGGTGTGTTTAGATAAATAACTTTTCCAAAAGTTGCTAAATTGGCAGATGATTTTATGATTATATGTGATTTTCGCTGAATTTAGTTTAATAGAATGTCGCTTTTGCATAACAAGTTGATTAATGTAAAAACAAGGAAGGGCTGGAAGCACAAATTTGACTTTGAGTGCACTCACACCCCCGTGCCAGAATGTAACAGTCTGTTTCTGAGTTTTACGTTTCGTAGTAAGTTCCGTATCCGTCATAGGGTGCCCACGTGGGTCCATTCACTCACTGACGTAAAACGCCGGTTAGACAAACGTTTGAATCCAAACCGGCCGGTATAAAAACGCCCTGTACACGCTAGTTCCGGCAGAACCTACACAGATATCTACAACTTTCACCGTCTTGAGACTCGACAAGTTTTCTTAAACCAGGAACCATCATGAGAGTCAGCCGCGCCCTACTCCAACAAGCTGCCAAGTTGTACCTTGGCGGCCCCGACAGTTTCTTCAAGTATGCCGGCAATTCATTTCTTAAGGATCCATCGGTAAGGTTTTTCCCTTTCTTATAATTTTTTTGTTGTTGGAATCTTTTAACAGGTATTTGAGACTAATCGTAAGAAGCATGCGACTTACACCTCGCTACTTTACTCGGACGCCATTTTACAAGTTTTTCCTCGGCTCCTTGAAAACAGGAAAGGAGGTAAGTGTATGTGTAGATGTACCGACATGTGGTGTGAAATTGTTGAATTTCATTTCTAGAAGGGTGCACGAGTCAGCCGATAGATTTATGTAAAAATGTTGCTTTTACAGAACTATATCTTGTGTTATCTTGCCCATGTATAAACAGTTTTGAATCATTTTGTTGTTATAATTTTGGATTTTAAGTAGTTTTTATTTTTTCCGGGTGCGTTTGGCGGTTAGGGACTGTGCAATAGTGCTAGTGTATGGGTGAAAATTGCTTCTCGCGATTCAGTATTGAATCATTTTGGTGTTGTAGTTTTTAGTTCTAAATGGTTGTGAGTTTTTCCGGCGGGTGCGTAGGGTTGTTATAGTCTCCATCAGACTAACAACGCGGGTTCAAAACAGTAAAATTTAGCCAAATATGGAGAATAATTGGCCAGGGGAGTTTAGCCACCATTTGTCCTTCGGAAGGGCGAATTAACCCTCCCGCGGACTGACTCTCCTCCCCAATTATTCTTCCTTTTTTTGGCGAATTCTATGATCCGTACCCCCGTAGGAAGGCTTGATGGAGGCTAGTATTGTTAGTCATTGCTGAGTAGTCTACGGTTAAAGGTTTTGCAAGCCTGTAGTATAACCCATTGTTTGAACTGTAACGATTTGCCAGGGTCACGGCCAATACGTGGACAGGATTTTAAACCGTTACTCCTTAAATATAAAGGGACGCAGTCAAACTAAACTTCAACGCTACTTTGACACTTTCAAGAGCGTTTTAGCGAAACTAGTGACGTGTCTATTTCCCTGTTTTACCGGTAACGAGTACAATATATATTGTTTTTAAAAAGGATATGACGGCCACACACACGCATATAGGAATCGCGGTCGTTGCTCGAATACAAAACTTGTACAATGAACAACTATTTGCTTTCAAACTTGAAGGTGAAATAAGAAAAGGGCTTGGTCAATGTTTAATGATAGCCTTAAGATTTATAAATGTATTGAGATATTTTTGAAGACAATTTTCAGGCAACTAGAATTCTGGCATGAAAGATCTAAAGTACGCCATTGTTTGATTGTGTTACGTTCGCTGTTATGTACAGTGAACAAACATACTATTTTCAAACTTGAAAGCAGAATTTTCAAAAAATATCGTCACCAATTAATGACAAACCGTTGCAGGATCAAATTTCTGTTGCTGAATTTTCAAAATGTACAGAGAAAATTGTCTGCCGGCATATGTAGAAGTCAGACTAGCGCTGGTAGGCCTTTGTTCGTGTAACGTTAGCTTTCGTGACATGTGCTTTTCCCGAGCACAGAATTTCCGGTAGTTCAAATTCAATTCGTGGAATTTTCCGTGACGTCCTTGTGCCGGCTGGACAGGAAGTCTAATAGGAAATTCAAGTTTATTTTCCCTTAGCCTCCTCCAGACTTCTTTGACGGCTCCGGAAAAGATTTCCGAAATATGCCAAACTTGTGAATGGTTTGCTAGAGGAGTAAGTTAGCCTGGATGCCAGTGTGTGGACCAGGGTCTAACTGAGGGGGCTATGGTATATTTTCCTTGGGAGCATGTTTGCCCTGGAGCCGAGGAGCTATCCTGTTAGGCCCTGGAAGCAGCCTGGCACCCAGGCTAGGAGTAAGTCGGTCAAACAATGTGTCATTGCTCTCATGCCGGCCGGCGACGCCGGTTGCGAATTTCTTCCCACTATGTGACAAATTTGTACTTTTTTAGTCGCAAAATAATTCGGGTGGGGGGTAGACAGTTTGTGTTGTATTTTTTTATTTTTCTAGGTCGTCTATTTGACCTTGACTTATTGGTTTTCAAAAGGCAGGTGTCGTCGGGTTTATTTATATACGTTGCTGTGAAAATTGCACGGTATGCGTTAAACTCCGGGTGGGACACAAGTTGGTCACGTAGGCACAAGGGCAGTGCGCAGGCGTATCTCGCGGTGGATGACGCAGGCACGGCAGCCAATGCGCATGCGTGTCCTCAAATCTAGGCCGAAACATGATATTTGAAATTAGCATCAGTTAAATCAAAGATGGCGGATAGACAGATTATTCCATTAGATCAAAGGGGGTGCGTCACTCTCTTGACATTAAACATCTATTTTTAACATTCAACCTAAAACATTATAGCTTTTTAAAATTTTAAGCAACTGTTTTTCATCTTCAACGAGTAGAATATTTTTCTCGGCTAAATTTAGTAGTACAGCGCAGATTTTGCTGAACATTATCGATATTTTTCATCAATTATAAAAAGAACGCTGCGTCATACCTTTACACCTGTCATAGGGCCTACGTGACTACCATTCGCCCCACCCATAATTATCGCGTTCCATGCAGCTTTTAAAAACCACACAAGACAAGCTAAGCTAGCGCCAGGTGGCCACCGTTAAATACCCATTTTATAGAGTGCTAATGTATAAAGCCCAGGCTAGGGTTCACTTGAGGTCACTCTTCATTGATTTTTGGCCTACAAAAGGTTTGTTCAAGTAAACAGGCCGAACCCAGCCGTATAAAAACTATTATATATTCACAGCTGACTCGTTCTTGTTCAGAAATAGAACAACGTCGTGACGGTTACTCCAGTGCAAATTATTTCAACTGAATGGCTGATTTGAATGGTGCTTAATTCATCAAAAACGGTTGGGCGTTTTTAAAAGGAACAATGCGAAATGTTTTTTGTTGTCCGATTTCAAGACATTACAAATGTATCCGTAGAACATTTTGAAAATTTGTGACTCTCTCAATCCGATGAATACAATAATTGGGTGACTGTTAACTGCCAAATTTCAGTGATAAAATTTTGAGTGGTTACCGATATTTTTTTAGTTTTAATGTTAGGCGAACACAAATCAATACAACGGACTTCTAACAGCACTTTTTTTTCAGACAGAGTAGCCTCTACCAGGCTTCGTGAAGCGGCTGGAAAGAGTAGAAATTGGCCAAATAGACAGATACCATGCCAGGGGAGTTGGTCCACTAAAGACTACAGTTTGCCCTCTTTCCAACCACTTCCCGAAGCCTAGTAGAAACTACAGACAGAGTATTCGAGTGTACAGTGTGGCCACTATGTGTCTTGGACACAAGCCATATCCCTGCCGCTTCCCGAAGCCTGGTAGAGGCTACAGGCAGAGCACTCGAGTGTACAGTTTGGCCACTTTGTGTCTTGGACACACGCCACAAACGTTTGACAACTACGTTTGACACACATTTTGGCAGTTTCACACTTAGTGTTGACTCAACCCCTAGTCCACAAGACCATTATAACTCCACCCACTGAGTAATAAGCTTTCTTTTCTACAGCATTTGACTCATTATTAGTCAGAGAGCACTCTAGCCCACAGCATGACTATCGTATCTTGAACACCAGCCGTACACGTACAATTCAGTAGTTGGCATTGGCCCACATACTGAGAGTGTAGTGTTAGCCCCCGGCATAGTTGAATGGTGACCTGTGTTGAACCCCCCTCCCCCCTACTCTAGTGACATCCTTGTTGACCGATTTGACCTTGACCCGCCCTACAACTCGTAAAACAACACACGAAGCCTTTAAGTCGCTGCCATATTTGTCTTAACATTCCAAGGATTCTTCCTTGGGGATAAACCATTTCTTTAGTAGCCTGGCGCCGAAGCAAGGTCGTTGGAAGGGTCAGACCTAAACAGTCATACTTAGCTGTGGGGATGTTGTTTTATGCATTTAAATTTGCGTGTTCGAAATACCTCAAATATTTTCAACTGTACCCCTCGGCTAAAAGCTTAGGTGGAAATATGCGGTGCCTGGTTACGCTACCTTGGCATTCTAATGCCTGAATATGTATGTCCTCAGTACAGTTGTATACGTAGTACGTGGACCCCTTGGAATTTCCGATATTTTTGCCATATCTTACAATCACCATATCTCGAAGATCAGAGACTGATAGCTTTTAGCAACGTTGACTACACATATTTGCCTCTCGTATTGTATCATATTTTCACAGAGATTCACAATACTTAGAAATGTTAATTACAGTACTGTGCTATTGTTATAACTTGTTATAGATTATTTGAATATAGGGTCTCATATGTATGTTTTGTTCTTGCCGTTGCTAGGTGTGGCCCTTGGTGACCATTGTGACCGGTGTGGGGTGTATGGCAGTGAGCGCTCTGACCTACACAGCCATCGCAAAGGCTGATGTCGTGTGAGTATTTCTTCTTTTTTTTGCATCGTTTCACGTTTAGAAACAGAAAAAAAACTTTTAAAAAGTATTATCAATGGAATGTTGTCATTTTTGTGTAGGTAGACCTATCATGTCAAAGGAGTTACATTTTAACAAATATCTTGATGCATTTTTTTACTGGAAATTAAAGTATGTTTTCATCATTTTCTCCACAGTTTCGACAAGAAGACCCAGCCATGGCTGAAGGTGCCTCAGGACAGACCTACACAGAAGGTGTGTAGACTATACTTTTTATAATGTGAACATAACAGTTGTATTCGTCTATCCATTTAGATTTGTCTCCGAAATCTACATATCTACATAGATTTACACTATTTCTTGCTTATCTGTTGATGTTTTTGTAAGGGAATTTTTAATAATTCTGTATTTTTCATATTCCTTTAAAACCACAGATTTCTTTGAAATATCATGAATGAACAAAGCATTTAAGGCCTTTATATGAATGAAAGTAGAGCTGTGCCTGCAAAGTAGGTTTTGCTTATCATAACTCTTATTTCTTTCTTTAAGCTAAAAATAATCTAAAATCTTAATCTTATCTTTTTCATCAGTTGGTCACAATCAACCAGACCTACAAGGACATCCCCCAGCTCAAGGTCATGAGTGAGATCCGCGAAATGGAGAAGCAATAACCCCGCCTGCACTTCTGCTGAAAACCGCCAGGTGGTGCTGGTGAATGGCAGCTGACCAAGGCGATGGTATTTCAATGGGGCCACGCTGCTACTATAGTTCTAGCTGGCTATAAGTACGTGTAATCATATCTTTACCTCAAGAAAGAAAGTATATGATGCACGAATTGTAAGACCACAGTGTTTAGGGGACCAGAACTTGTATTCAGGATTATCAAAATCTAAGAGAAAATCTCTTTATTAATTAGAAAATAAGCATAAAAATTGTGAAATATTAGTTCCGTCCTTACATATATCCATTGCACGTGTTGCTATATTTTGAGAAGAAAAAAGAAGTGTGTTGTAGCTTTATCTACGTATGCAAGATTTAAGTATTATAAACGGGAGTTCTGAATCTGAGTGTTACAATGTGAAGATGTGTCTCAGTGGCACCACGTATCAACGGTTGCGATTGTGCGGATGTTTCAGGGATCGTTTTTTGTAGCAACACTTTGTAGCAATAATTGTGATACGACAGGAACTATAATTTATTGTCACTGAAAATATTTATGACATGTGCACAAGAACGATGATATTGTTGTTGCATTTGTTGAATTTCAGGGACACGAAATAGCAGCTATGAATTATGAAAAAATATGAAAAAAATAACTTATTGATTGATCACGTATTTGACACAACAATCAGGGAATTCTGATGTGTGTTATTTTATCTATAGTCTGTCAATGAAAAAACAACAAATAATAGAGTATCTATGGTGAGCTCTCTATGCTGCTGAGCATATGTGAAATTAATTCACAATAAATCTATTGTTTGAAGAAATGAAACTTGTATATCCATTTTTGTAAATCAAATCGCATAGGCATGACAGGCTAGAATTACTATATTTAGCCATATACTGTACATATTATCAAAAGAAAACAGGGGAAAAAAACTTCTGAAGTTGCATATGAAAGTCTATATTGACCAGCAGCCATGGAATAAAATCACTACTCACTGGCGATACATTCCAGATACCACATTGTTTTGGAGAAAAAATGGACAAAATTGATTTCTTATATCATATATTGCATTATTACTGGGTCTAGTTATTGTAAAACTCTAGCCAGTATACAGACTACCAAATCAGAGCCTCATCTACAATGTCTTTCCTGACCACAGAAGCAACCTAACCCATGGAGACACATTCTAGTAAGAGCTTTTCATAGCCAGTCCCTAATGTGGTCACTTCCCTGGTACCCACTCCAACTAGTTAAAAACGAGAAATACAAACACCCTGGAGGCATTCTTAATGCATACATTCCCCTATATATTGAAGCTTCTTTAAAGCCATTATGTCTAAGAAGAGTGCCCATACCTCTAAGTACACTGAGGGGCAAGTCTGTCTTTTTGAGTCCATCTAAAGGAACTAGGGAATAACAGAAATCCCTTTGAAGTCTACTTAAAGTAACCAGGAGGTAGAAGACCTTTTTTTTTCGGCCGAACGTTTTTTTCATGCTACATTTAAATTCTTCATAGCAGTTGCCCTTTGGAAAACTCTTGCAGATACTCCACTTTACCGTAGTCTTCACTCTACATTCAAGTAGATGCTCAAAGAGCACGTATTTCTTTGAATCATTCGTTTGAATTTGCCTTTGTAACAAATCATCTTTCTTGTTGAGGAAAGGCGAAATTTTTTTCTCTTATGAATTATAAAACGCTAACGCCCCATACAGTGAAATCTGTGAGTCCTAGTCACGGGATAATGTTACGTGTGGAAAGGCACGTAGACTCCTGACGCAACAACCAATCAGCGAGCGCGTACTACCCGCGCTTTTGTCTCTACAATGTTACATCCCAGTTCCTCAAGGCCTTTGATTTTGGTGTCTTACAATCACACCTTAAAGAACACGTCCTTGTGGCTAAGAAGGATAAATGAAGACTGAATTAAGAATTTGCACCTTTTGTGTTCGCATTGTCTTAAGTAACAACGTAAGACTACTTGCTTTCATACGTTTGGCTCTAAAAAAAAGAAAAATATTTGGACTAATTGTAAGTGGCGCCGAAATCGCTTCTAACCAAATAAAGGGAGAACATTCCGAGGGCAATTAACTATTTTAATGAGCGCACGTAGACAATTGTTAAGACAGTTCCACTTCGAAAAATGAGGGGTGTCATGCATCAAATTTAAAGACAATGAATTTGGCTATGGTGGTTAAGATATTTAATAAAATAAGTTAAGACATGACATGGTTTTTAATAAAACATCATTAATCTGTAAGTAAAAGGATAGATGTAAGTAATTTATGACACCAAATGGACATGCGACCCCGATTTTTGAATGGACTGTCCCCAACCGGTGTGCAATAGTACTTGACGTTTCTGCGAACGTTTTCACTCGTCAGTCGAACCCACGTGCCTATATTCTGACGTAGCGCGCCGGCCGGCTAAAAAATCGCCGCCAACATTCCACTAAACCTCCCGGTATAAATACACTACGTGTAGACAGCGGTGTGGAAATTCCCAGGGTGTTTCTTTCTACAATTCTAGCAAGAGAGGTTTCTTCTCTTCTTTTTCTACACCACCAGTGACATGAGAATTACCCAAGCCGTCCTCGCACTACCGAAGCTCACTAAACGGAAGTGGCGGCCCTACAAGCCCGACAGTTTCATGAAGTACGCACGGTTATCGTTCTTTAAGGAACCTTCGGTAAGATTTCTCCTTCTTTCTTTCCTTGCATGTCCTTAGAACGTTAACGTTGTACTGTGAACATGTGTTGTATATCCAGAACCGTGCCTGTGATAAAACTACGTCCTTGGATACGCAGAGACTGTCCAGAACCGTGCCTGATCCTAACCATGACATGATCTTCAAGCAGATCCTACGGTGGCAGTATCCATTGGCCAGAGGAGTGTCCAGTAGCCACCTGGGCGGCCGAGGACTCTTTTTAGATGGTCAGTTCTAACCGTAACGCTTTTACCGCCAGACATCTGCTTGGAGATTAACCATAACCCATTCGGGCATAGAACTAGATAGGCACGGTTCTGGGTACGATAACAGGTTAATTCTTGATGTATCGTGTGGGATATGTGTTTGCATCTGCACTTATAAGCGTTAACGTTTGCGTGTTATATCTTGCATGTCAGTTTGCGGCACGTACACACATATACGTTGCGTACACCGGTCAATTGTGGGGCGGGGCAAAGAAAGAACGCACACGCACGGCGTTCCAAAAAGACGTGCAAAGAAGCCTTATCCACACATCTGCTTGAAGATTAGTCTACACCACCTTGCCAGATTTCTACAAAAATATTCTTTTTTTTTTCTAGAACCACATAAAAAGAAGGAGTGCCCCGTCTCAAGTCATGAACCGGAAGCAATATGGCTTAACCTGTCGGCAGTTTGCATAACGTTATATCTGGAATATCAATGTTAATGTTAAGCTTTAGTACGTATTCTAAGTGCGTGGCGTCTAGCGTTGCGCAACCGGGCATCGCCCTATAGGTTATCAGTAAATCTGCTGAGTCGTCAGGTTAGAAATCCAATAATATCAATACCCTAACCTCCTTTAGCAGGCTTGCAGGTTGGCTGGTAAGAGAATCAGTATATGTAAAACTGAAAAAAAAAGGAAAGAAATTTTCCCAGGGCAGACACGCCTGTACAGACGTCCGAGCGAGTACAGAAATGTGTGTGTGTGTGTGTGTCGGGGGGGGGGGGGGGGGGAATGAAACACCCCTGTCAAAAAGTCCTCGGCAGCTAATCCTAGCCAAATTTTATTATCATTTTATTTTATTATGTATATATATAACTGTGCAACAAAGAAATGAAAAATGCTTGTGGCTTATTATGCTTTTTTGTGACTTATCTTGTGCTATTTTAGTCAGTCTTCCATATATTAAAATCCGACATACAATCAGATAACAGCGTATAATAAGTCACAACAAAAGTCATCCACGTAAGCCTGCTGAAATGACTATCAATACTGATGATTACTCCTTATCGGGTCTAGACATTGTGAGTAATAAAAGGGATCACACCTCGTATTTTATAGAGCTATGATAATAGATAATTGAGAACTATCACACTGTATTACAGTAATATTTGAAAAGGGATTGGATGGTGTATTATAGTTATCTGAATTATTGCCAAATAATACTTAGTCTTGACGAAAAAACATATTATATTATAAATATATACTTCCTATGACGTAATCACTGACCAACAGGAATTTATTTAATAAAGTTGCATTTTGAGCTATATTTACTTTTTATGATTGTCCAGTTCCAATACTGTCTCGCTGAAAGTAGTGTTATGTTATGAATAATGTTGGCAACGCCTGGTACATATATATGCTTTTTGTGGCCGAACAATTCCTGATAAACTATCTTACCTCTAGGAATTTTATGTAGAAGGTTCACATTTTGTGCTAGATTTGCTTTTTTTTTTATGGCCGTCCTCTTGGAATTGTGTTTTCTCACAGACAGAACGTTTTACGAAGAAGGTTCAATTAGATTCCTTTACAGCCATCAGCTTGTAAATGCCTTATCCTCAAAATAGGAAGTCTGCGAGGAATATGTCATTTTCTGCTATAGCTTTCCATTTTTACGGGCGTCTACTTGGAAATTGGTATTTAAAAGCCAACCGGCGTTGGGTAGTTTTATAGGGCAGTACAGTGCATGATAGTAGATGTATGAAAATTGCATGGCGCGCCTTGAACGTGGGTGGATGTAACAAGCACGTCGGCAGAACGTACTGGGCCTGCGCACAATCCTGATTTTTCATGTTTTTCGTTGGATGTTTGGTCAACATTGCATCAAAATTTTACCTGTTGCAGATGATATCTTTTCCTATACAACATCTGAAAACTACAGACAGGCTGTCAACCTTATATGCTCTAATACAACCTTATATGAGACGTTCTGCCTAAGTGCTATGCGCAATACATTACGGGTTTCGCGCAGGTGCAGTGCGTTCTGCCGACGTGCTGATGTAACACACGTCGGTCACGTACACACAGCGACTCTGTGACGTCACCACGTACTTGACATTGATCGAGTGACGTAATGTATGTCAAGATGGCGGACGGAGAAAATAAAACATGGCTTTCGGACGATTCCATTGCAATGAAGGGGGGTGCAACGTTACCGCTTTGCTGTTTGCTACACAACGACATATCTTAATGTACGACTAAGGTATTAACCTTGCTGATGTTATGAGTCTAACCTTTCTCATCATTTTCATGTATAACATACATGTAGACACTGATAAATTCAGAAGCATAGTATTATAAGAGGCAAGTATAAGAAGCCTTTTGGCATGTCAAACAATATCACACTTGTGTTTTTGCTGTTTTATCAATTTGTACCTTTGAATTTCTAATCTGGCACGAAATTTGTAAATATTTTCGAGATCTAAAGAAAGCCTTTAAAATTTTAAAGAAGGGCGTTAAAATTCTATCTAAAGAAGGGCTTTCAAATTATTAGGCTTAGTGTTAAGTCATGAAAAAATTGTAACACATACTGTCAATGGTGTCAAGCAGTGCAATTCAGTCCTTGGACTGCGAACGTGCTTTTAGTTCCTTTGAGGAAAAAATAAACCAGTCTATCTATCTATCTATCTATCTATCTATCTTATTACTACTTGTGTTTTGATGTATTGAAGAAGATTTAGAATTCATAGCAAACATAGCTACCTAAGCATGAATGGTTTTGGTATACACACATTGTTTATATACGTTTTAACTTAAACTACTCCTACCTTTGCCTCTTGGCGGTGACTCCTGCCTTTTGTAGTATCATGAGCTCTTTCGCCCGACTGTCAGGAAGGTTTTCTTTCTGGGCATGGTGACCTAGCCTTGTGTCTTCCTCAAAAGGCCCTGTTCCCCTCCTCATTTTTGGATGTTTTTGTTTACATCATATGCATGCAAATTATTTGAGGACATATGCAAATTCTTGGTAGCCAATCGCCACCCGCTTTTTGCCTACAACTCGCTGGCCGTGACGTCATGGCGATCGCTCTTATGGACCGCCACACTTTGTAAGGAGGTAGGAAAATCTGTTAGTAATTAAAAACGGAAATTACGGATATATTTTTGTGTTGCGTGTAGCTGTAATATTCTGTTCCATTGCGTGTAGTTGTGGTGTTTGTAATTCTTGTTTGTTCCTGTCGTTGCTAGGTGTGGCCCCTGGTGACCATAGTATCGGGGGTGGGGTGTTTGGCGCTGGCTGCGTTAGGCTGGACGGCGTATAGCAAGGCTGATGTAGTGTAAGTATGGACGTGTTTTACCTCTTAACCTAATGGAAAGTTAATAAGTTGATTGGTTGGTTAGTTAGTTGAATGCGTTAAGCTTGACGGAGTACAGCAAGGTCGATGTACCATAAGCATGGACTGGTTAATTGATATTAAGTAGTTGAGAGGTAGTTAGCTAGTTAACAAGATAATTTCTAGTAGTACGTTAGCTAGTTCGTAGGTGAGCTACTCATTAAATTACTTGGCTAATTAGTAGGTTGGCTTACTTGGCTAGTTACCTAGATAATTACTAAATTGTTAGTTACTTTGCTTTCGATTATATAGAAAGCTAACTTTCTATAAGTTAGCTAGGGAGTTAGCAAAAATAAAAAATAAATTCAGTCATAATGCTATTCCTATTTTCACAGGTTTGACAAAAGTCATGAACCGTGGAAGGAGGTACCACTGGACAGACCAACGCAAAAGGTACTTCAATTCCTATATATTATCCTTTCTTTGCAGGTCTTGGTCTGTAAAAAATGTGTATGTTTTGTGCTAACTATCCAGATCCCTTACCTATTACGCTACATGTACAGTTAGCATTATCCATAGCCCTTCAAGCTTATTTAAATGAGTAGACTACAATGTCTTGTAATACATTTTTAATTTCTCTAATCTCAAAGCAGATCTTGGGGTTGGGTACCAAAAGAAAATAGACAAAAATAGGGCAATGGATACTGTCTGGCTAATGGTTACAGCTTGGCCAATTTGATACTGTCTTTTTGCCTATTTTCTTTTGTTACCCAACCCCAAGATTTGCTTGGAGATTATAATTTCTCCACGTTTACAGACAAAATCAAAACTGCACTCTATCCAATACCTATAGCTAGAACAACACAGATGACTTGCATTGTATCTTCTTCTGCTTCAAAAAAAAATTCAGCCCTTACAATTTTACATTTAGAACATTACCAATTGAAACAATAGTAGCCACCTGCACAACATTATCATAATCTATATCTATTGTAATTAGCCTTCGGGCAAAAATTCACAATAAAACGTCAATAAAACGTATCATTATTTGTGATTAAAAAAAAACAATTGTTATCTTTTTTTCTCCAGCTGATCACAATAAACCAGACATACAAGGATATCCCGGAGGTTCACGTCATGGAGGAAATCGAGAAGGAAGAGCATCGCTAGCTATTACTTGCAAGGTTACAAAATATCGCAAGGTGGCGTTCGTGAGTGGTGGAGCTGTGTCATGCCTGTACGTGCTCAACCATAGCGGCCACGCTTATATATATATGATTACAAAATTTATGTAACATTCGTCGAACAATAATTTGAAAGACAATGATTTTCAAAACAAATATCTCAATAAACATAAACATATTTCTAGAATTCTTTATGTAGTATCACACATCTAGATGTTATTTATCATCATTGTATCACGAGTTATCCATGAAGAAAAAGGTCTGCTATATGTAGTAATATATTTTGTTGTCTATCAAATAACTGTGTTTTTGGAGGGATCATAATTGTGTCAAGTGTTGCTGGGCAATCTTGTCTGTTTGAAATTTGAAATAAAATTATCGCTTGAACAAAGGACCTTGGGTATTAATTGTTCAGTAATGTGGACATTATTTTCTATAATTGGAATTTTGCTTACAACAAAGGTCATTTCTTCCTTATAAAGTTGTTTGTTTAGTTCAGTAAAAAAACACAGTCCCACGATCTCTCCCAAGTGTAACTCTGATAAACAGAACAAGCAGAGAGAAAACACGTATCCTCCATTGTCACTAAAACATACGATACAAAAACATGGCTCTGTAAGGGTGGGGAGACTATTTCCATAAGGTTTTCTTGATGCATGTTGTTTCAGAGCAATCGTCTATCTCATAGTCTATTGTTTTATTACACCGTCTCAATTGCCCAATTACCCGATAAAAAGTTTATCATGTTGATTTGTCACACAGACGTTAGATGTCTTTCCGTGCAGTATGTGCAGTAATGAGTAACTGCGACCAAGCTTTTTAGGACCTTTTAGCACTGTATCTGCAAACGTGTTCACCATCGAAAAAACATGGGAATCCCGCTATCGTCTCCTTTGTGCTCCGGCGTGATGTCCGGACATGCTTGTTTGCGTTAGGCTATTTTTAGCGATCTGGGGAAGAACTCCGACGTCATCTTTTGTTCGTTTCAGAGCCTGTTCCAACTTGCCATCTATGACTGTCTGTAGGAAGTAACAACAAGAATCTTGGATGCTCTGCCGATCTTAGGGACACAAATCCGCAAAGAGCTGTCCTGTAATAGTATATTGTAGCATCTGCCTGCAGCTGGAGCTGTACCACCCCCCAAAGGTGTTGTCACGTCAAGGTGTTGTTGTTACAGAAACCTGATCTGATTAATTGTGATTGGCTGTACAATAAGCGAGTCCACAAGTCAAGCTAGTGAAAAAGTGACATAACAAATACATAGCCCCTGTTCAAAGGTAAACGTGAATAACACTGAAGCTATTATCATAAGGTAGCAAATTTCGATAGCGTATTCCTGCCCCTTTCAACATCAAATGGCGATGTGTAACGTCGATCCGCCCATAGTACACCATCACGTTTAGGAAATAAATGTCAAAATTGCCAAACCCTTTGAAGTTGTTTACCAGGCTGGAGGTTGCAAAGTCAGAAACCTGATCTATGAAAAACAAGATTGAGCCAACACAAACACCTGCCTTTTATGGATGTGAAAGCAGAACTTATTAATGAAAGCTGACGTCATGACAGCACAAGTGGGAAGATAACAAAATGGCGGCTGCACCGTCAAGTTTGGGAGACCAAATCCGCGGAGAACTGTCCTGTGGCATCTGCCTGGAGCTGTTCACCAGGCCCAAGGTGCTGCCCTGTCAGCACACCTTCTGTCAGGACTGTCTACAGGATCATGCAGGGAGGGGAGGGGCGTTCAAGTGCCCAAACTGTCGGCTACAGGTCTTTGTACCTAGTCAAGGAGTCACAGGTTTGCCTGACAACCATATTGTGGCGAATTTGTGTGAGAGGATGCAACAACAAGCTACGCTGTCAGAGGAAACAAGGGAACAAAACCAGTATGGAAACAAGTGCAGTTCCCACCCCTCTGAGGAAGTCAAACTCTACTGTAAACAGTGCCAGATGACCTTATGTCTGGATTGTGTCGAAGAAAGCCATGATGGGCATCCTACCACGAGCCTTAGGAGAGCATCGGAAGAAAGGAGATCTACAGTCCAGGCCATGATTCCCGAGGTAAGAGACATCTTGGAGCCTGCTGTCTTGGAGCCTACAGAGAACCTTACCAGTACACTAGGAACGGTAACTGTTCCAGGGGCAACTGCATCAAGCGGCGCTGCCACAGCGGTCATGGGTCGTCACCATGCCGAAAGCCGATGCCACACTGTGGCGCCAATAGATAGGTTGACATTTGGTGAACCGGGTCGGTTCAACTGGCCTTCTGGAGTTACTGTGTCAGAAGAGGGTGAGATCTTCGTGGCAGATTGTGAAAATGAGAGAATCCAAGTCTTCACCCTGCAAGGAACATTTGTCCGACAGTTCCCAACAGTCGTGCCAGGTGGACAGGAGATGGAACCACTTGATGTGGCCCTGGACGGGGAGGGGAACCTGTGGGTGGTGGGGGACACAGACTCTGCTGTGCAGTACGACAAACAGGGCAGGGTGCTGAAGAAGTTTGACATACAGGAGACAGTGTGGGAGAGAGGGGTTGCCGTGGACACCAGGAGGAACCACATCCTCGTCACACAAACCACAGGAGACTGGAACTTCAAACATGGTGAAGTGTTGGTGTTCAGGCCAGATGGGACACTTGTGAGAACAGTGGGTCAGCAGAAGGGGATGAAGCACCCAGTGTACATTAATGTGGATGGGGAAGGGAACATTCTTGTGACAGACAGTAAGAATCACTGTGTGTATGCCTTCAATGAGGACGGACAGTTTCTGTTCAAGTTTGGAGGTGAGGGAAGTGGTGAAGGTCAGCTGAAGGATCCCTGTGGCATCTGTACAGACAGAGCAGGTAACATTATTGTAGCAAACTTAGGAAACAGTCGTGTAGAGATGTTCGACAAGAAAGGCAGATTTCTCAAACACGTCACTACAGATATGAAAAGCCCATGTGCTGTGGCCATGGCACCTAAGGGACAGCTGGTGGTCACTGATACTGTGGATATCACAGTCACTATTTTCAAACATGGCGACTGTGGATAGGATGGTTACCAATGTTGTTCTGTACAAAATGTAATTTCAATGAAGTGAGGAAGAAGTGACATTAATTTTCTACTCAGAAAGGAATTTGTTAAGTAACAAACTTCTAAATAAGATCCTTTTTGTACATACATGTACAGTAATTTTATTTCAACCCATTTTCCAACTGCTTAGACAATTCTTTTTTTAAGCATATGGGATGTTAATTATAAAGGCAATGCTACTCATGTAATATGCAAACAAAGGGGTTTATTGCATTGTCTAGATTATAATACCCATGGGTCGATGAAGGTTCGATGCTTATAGATACCAAACTTGAGTAATGGTGTGCTTACATAATACTCATGGTTTGAAAGTTATATGAAGCTACATTACCCTAACTGTATTCGAATTCTGTTATCGCACTGCAGATATAGAATTAACAAATCATAGATCTGATAGAGATATAACAAACAATCAGAATAACTTCAAATGACTACTAGTAGTATGTGTTATTATTGCTGGTACATTATACATAAAATCTTTAATTTTTAGTGATAAAACAATTTTTATACCCTCGCCTATCTTGCAAACCAATTTAAGTGCTCATTCCATTTTAAACACTTGCCACTGTTTGTCTCATAGAAAGGTCTCTTTCCAAAAGTGACAATATTTGAATTCCAAAAATGACAATTTTAGTACTCCAATCATTTTTGTATTCCAAAAATGACAACTTTTGTGACATATTAGGTATGTATTATTATATTATCAACCGAAATTTTAAATTATTAAAATCTTTGTGTGGTGTGGATTGATTGTACTTTTGTGCTGGAGAAATAAAGAAACGATTACTGAGCTATCAAGTGTGTGAAAGTCATTATGTACATAGTTTTGCATATAAGAACATTGGTAATTTTAAAAGAGGGCAACATACAAGAAATATAACAGCTAAAGTTAGTAATGAACCGTCCCAACCTGTACTTACCCGGCCAATGTTTTACATATCCCCACAACAGTATCAGTTATTTGGTGGAGTTTTTCATGTACATGTTACGTATTAATTTGTAGTCTTTGAGTCTAATGTCCATTTGACCAGTTGAATTAAAACACAGCCCGTGGAGCCTGTCATTTATAGTCTGTTATATCCAGAACCGAGCTTTATATAGAACAATGCTCAGGCACAAACACACACACGCACAAAATTACACACAGAAAATGATATCAGAATCTACGCTGAGAAATTATGCGAAACCTCTCTTCGTCCACTGGCGTTCTGGGGTTGAAGCGATGCCCCCCGAGGCTGGTTCTTCTGCAGACTCTGGTACACCGCTGGACTCAGCTCCTGGTAATGGCCGCTAGGCTGGGTGCGGAGGGGAGGACGCTGGGTGGGGAGTGGAGGAGGCACGGCCAAGGGCACCATGGGATAGGAGTAAACGTCACTTCCGGTTCCGGATCGTTGGGACGCCGCCCTGCCGGGAGTCCGGACGTTCTCGTACACTTCTTCAGCTAAACATTGTCAGTTACAAGTCAGTTAGAGTGTAGAAATGAATGCTTTATCAGCATCGCAGCCACAGGCAAAACTGCGTACACTGTCCAATAGTTCATGAAATACAAACAAGAAAAAAAGACAATGCCTAGGACATACATTATAAAAACTTCAATAAGTATGCTTTAAAATGTTCAATGTAGTATAGAACTAGATTTGAGTTCATCTTAGGTAAATAAAATCACCTTTGTGCAAGAACAAGAATTGGTCTACATTAGACTAAAATTAGTCTGTTCCCACTTTGATAAGTAAGACACTAACTAAATAAGAAATTAGAGTATTATTGTATCTGTTAGTTCTGCATTTTATTGTTCTGAGCTTCTGAAAGTTCCTTGTACAGAACAGTTTTCATTCTGAGAATACCTTTGCGAACGTTTTTAAAGGTGACACATTTTAATACTACAGTACCTGTGGCGTATGTCTTGCTCTTAGCCGACCGGCAACGCAGAATCAGTAGTGTAGCAGCGACCCCTAGCAGAAGTCCGGCGACAAAACAACCGACCGCTGCACCTACCACGACCCCGACTCCAAAAGGAGTCCCGTCTGTCAAGTCAAACATGCATATATATGTGACCAAAATAAATCGACATAATACCCGCCGATTTTCTATTTCATGCAATTAGATAAACCATGTACATGTAAAATAAGCTCCATCTGTTCTTACACTTACAATTGTCGACAAGAAGTTGAACCTATACATACCAGTATATCGTGATTAGGCTTTGTAGACGTAGTAATTATAAGATATCACACTCTTATATCATTGTAACTGTACATGTACATAGAACTACTTTATCACCATGACCTGTACTTAGCTTGTAAGAGTATAAACGTACAATAAAGGTCTTTCATTCGTTCATTTAACTGTTATAGAAACTGTATGTACATGTATTTTAATTTCTAACCAATAGAGATTAAAATTTACTAAACACCAATGATACTAGTACACTGTATTGATTGTGCAGTATCGTACCTGATTGACAGATATTTCCGCCATAACCAGCCAAGCATTCGCATCGGAAGCCATTGACCAGATCGGTGCAGGTTCCGCCATTGTTACACGGGTTTGGACTACAGTCGTTTATATCTGCAAAGGACCAAGAATCTGGCGATTCAGTCTTCGTCGTCAGTCATCCTCAACAGAGGTGAAGCATTTGGTTTTTGGCGACGTCTCAGGGAGAAGCCTAATGGTACAGTGTTGTGTGCAATTCGCAAGAATTCTAGGAATCGTACAGGCATTTTGTCCACAGGAATGGAATGTCCACAGGCATGTCTCTGACCCACATCTATGCCCACATTCCTGGAAACCTTTGGGACCCTGCTTTGGGAAGACCTCTCTGCCCCGGATGCCCTACTTTCTGTGACCCCAGGGCTCGTTCACTATACACTCAGGGGAGGAGTGCACTGTATCTGTATCTGTATAGGTACCAAGTCTTCCTCAAAATCATGAAATGATGGCAGGGCCGCAGTGCCATGCAAACATTAACCCTAACAGCAACCGGCGTCGCCATGGCAATGTATGTTTTCATTGCCAGTCTTGTTCTAGCAGAATGTTCCTTCTTCTAGTAGCTATACTTGTGCGATACGGCTTAGCTAAGGATAGAGCTAAAGCTAGAGCTAAGGCTCTGGTGATCCTTAAACGTTGTTAAAGCGAAATATAGATAGTTACAGCGAGGATTATTGGGCAAACCCAGAAATATTCTACCAATCAGTATATGACAAACATGGCAATCAACTGAGCAGACTTCACCTCCTTACCCACACTGCTTTGCGACCGCCCAAGCCAAAAGTAGCAGATCTGAGAATATAAGGCAACGCTGTATTTTGTATATTGGGAATTTTTAAAAATCCAATAAGACATAAGGAATGAAAGTTCAATGTTATGCTTCTTTTTTTTTTAAAGTCACCTGTTTGGCAAGTATCTCCTTCATAGCCAGCTGCACATGCGCATTGGACGCTGTTCCCCAGATCGGTACAAATTCCACCGTTTTTACACGGGTTGGGACTACAGTCGTTGATATCTGCAACAACAAAAAAACAATTGATGAGATTCAATCTTTAATAAGTGTAAATTGAGTATTAATGTTTAAGAAGTGTAAAAATAATAGTGCAGTAGTTGGGATTCCTGGGGAAACTAGAAATGTTATTTGTGTTTGTCGTCAAGCGAAACTTAGTATATTGCTGGCTTAATTATTGCTGGGATCACATTTCCAAACCGGGGCCCGGCCGGGCAGTCTTATGGAACGAGAAGTATGATATAAAAGACAAACACACACACACACACACACAAAAAAAAACATTTACAAAATAATCATAAGCATAATTTGTGCATTTTTAGTGACATGAATTTTTTTCTATTTCGTCCATTCAAACAGCCCGGCCGGGCCCCGGTTTGGAAATGTGACCCCGGCATTAGGGCCGGTCACATCCATCGTACGATCGATCGCAAATTGAGTACATTCTTAAGCTGTCGCGCATGTGTCCTGCAGTGAAGAATGTTCACCATGATGTCTAGATCCCTAATACCTGGAACACTTTAGACCGGAGTTTACAAATTAATTCATCTTTTTTAACTTTAAGAGCAGATTAAAACAATATCTTACATGCCATTCTACTATAGCTTAATTCTCTATTAGATAGTCTTATTTATGTTATTGTAGCTACCATACTTTCTTGTTTTGAATCATTTAAGTGCTACTTAGCTTCTCCATTAGATGGTTATTTTGCTATAATTTTGTTTTAATTTTTTAATTGTTCCTTGTTTATATTTTGTTACTATTTTCTTGTCATTTGCCTTGTTTATCATTTCAAGTATTTCATTTAAATTGTGATTATTATTTATGTTTAAAGGAAGAGGGTTAGAATAAGCTTCGTCCTTTTTCCTGCACGGTGTTTTTATCTAACTTACTTCAATTTATTTTGTATTTTTGTGCAAATAAACAATAAACAAACAATAAACAAACAAATGTCCTCATCTCACCTCTGCATATTGGGACAGGATTACTCCATGTTCCGTTAGCTCGGCACGTCGCAGTAGAGGCGCCGTCTAGCCCGTACCCCTGGTTACAGGTGAACGTAACCACGTCCGGGTAGGAGACCGCTCCGGTAGGACTCACCGCTCCGTTAGCTGGGGCTGTCAACGCTGGACATTGCCCAACTGAAACTGTGAAATACATATCTATGTTCATGTGCTAAATGTGATGTCAGATATAATGTTAACAAACTACGTTGTAAAAACGTACTGTACTTAACATATATAAAAGGGACGACATCCGTCAGAAGACTTTTTTTGGTTTTATTTCAATAAGTCTTCAAATGAGCCCCTGTTCTTGCGTTTTCACTACAATAGTGTATGTGTTCAAGTAACATATTTGAATAGAAACTGCCTGTATCTGTCAAACTCATCTTACGTGTACATGTTGGAACGGGATGACTCCAAGTTCCGTTAGCTTGGCACGTCGGAGCAGCAACGCCGTTCAGTACGTATCCCGAGTTACAGGTGAAGGTGACCGAGTCCGGGTAGGAGACCGCTCCGGTAGAAGTCACCGCTCCGTTAGCTGGGGCCGTCCGAGCCGGACATTGGACCGCTGCAAAGAAATATACATCTTCGAGTCCAACCTGATCTAATGTATGCCTCAATTTTGCAGAGTTGCCTATACGATGAATCGACTTTTTTTGTTACAAAAACGTCAGTTTGCTAGAAATTGTTAGTATCTATCAGACTCATATTCATCTTACGTGTGCATGTATGAACAGGGTTACTCCATGTTCCGTCAGGTTGGCACGTCGAAGTAGCCGCACCGCTCCGTACGTATCCCGAGTTACAGGTGAAGGTGACCGAGTTCGGGTAGGAGACCGGTCCGGTAGGACTCACCGCTCCGTTAGCTGGGGCCGCCCGAGCCGGACATTGGACCGCTGCGATGGAAAGTACAAAAAGAAATAAATCTCATGAAACATATAACTAGAATGTCTTGTGTATGCTGAGTAGGATACGTATGTCTAGGTGATATTTCTTGTAGGTTCTGTGTACTAAAAATACACGGAGCGATGCTGAAGTTCGTTCGTACAATGTTGGTACAATTTGCCAAAGTTTAAATGTTGGGGGCCTGCTTTCTCATGCTCTCACCACTATATTGCGTAGGCATGTACATTTTGCTAGAAATTGCTTGAATCTATCAGTGTCAAATTTATCTTACGTGTGCATGTTGGATCAGGATGACTCCATGTTCCGTCAGCTTGGCACGTCTGAGCAGCAACGCCGTTCAGTACGTATCCCGTGTTACAGGTGAAGGTGACTCCGTTCGGGTAGGAGACCGCTCCGGTAGGAGTCACCGCTCCGTCAGCTGGGGCCGTCCGAGCCGGACATTGGACCGCTGCAATGAAAAGTTAGAAACAAAACACTGTCTGTGAAACGTAGAATATCATGTGTGTGATTTCTGTTGAGTAGGATCTAGGTAAGGACTCGATATTTCTTTGCAGAAACCTGCTTTAATAGGTCCTATATACTAAATATATAATTCATTATGTATATCTAGAATGATGGCCGTTATTAAACGTCTGTTTGGCAACGTTAACATTTGAACGTTGAAAGTGGCCTCCCTTCACATGTTCTCATTACTATAGTGTGGGCGTAAAAATTAATTTACTGATACCATTAAAACTTTTGGAAAATCCCAGACCAATTCTTTCAGCCCAGCATGTAGTGCAAGTAGGGCCAACCAACGGTAGTGCAAACTTTGTAGCATATACTATATTAACTTGCAGGTTTTCTTACGTGTGCAGGTTGGAACAGGATTACTCCATGTTCCGTCAGCTTGGCACGTCGCAGTACCAGCGCCGCTCAGTGTGTATCCCGAGTTACAGGTGAAGGTGACCCCGTTCGGGTAGGAGACCGCTCCGGTAGGACTCACCGCTCCGTTAGCTGGGGCCGTCCGAGCCGGACATGGGACCGCTGCAACGGAAAGTTAGAAAAAAAACACTCTCTGTCAAACCTGTATATAAAGATATCTTATGTATGCCTTCTGTTGATGAGTAGGATATGTACATCTCGGTGAGGAATTGATATTTCCTTACAGAAACCTGCACTTCAGGCCCTGTAAATGTATACTAAATACAGGTAACAGTTACTACATACGAAATGTATATATATATAAAGAACGACGTTTGTCAACGTTTGGACGTTGAAAATGGCCTCCCTTCTCATGTTCTCCACACTATATAGTGTGGGCGTGTAAAAACATCATTTTGCTACAAGTGGCTTGTAACTAAATGTCATCTTACGAGTGCATGTATGGATAGGATTACTCCATGTTCCGCTAGCTTGGCACGTCGCAGCAGCAGCACCGTTCCGTACGTATCCCGAGTTACAGGTGAAGCTGACCGAGCTCAGGTAGGAGATCGCTCTGGTAGGACTCACCGCTCCGTTAGCTGGGGCCGTCAGAGTCGGACATTGGACCGCTGTAAAGTACATGCACAAGGTAACATTTTTGTCAAAACTGGAAATCAAATCACAACGTGTTATTTCGATCTGCATAGCAGGGAATGTACATCTTTGTCATATATGAATATTTGTGGACAAAAATCTGCAACTGCAATCAGCAAAGTTGTGCAAGCTGTGGTGCAGACAGTGCTTCAGAAGTACCTGTTACAGAACAACCTTATCTCAGACCGGCAGTTTAAATTCAGACTACATCAAAGCACAGTTGACATCCTTATCATTCTTTCCCAGCATTGGCCTAATGCACTGGATAATGGCTATAAAGTGTGTCTCGTGGCTCTGGACATCAAGGGTGCTTTGACAAAGTATGGCACAACGGACTTTGTTCGAAACTCAGAAGCAATGGAGTCTGTGTCAAGCTACTGACGTGGATTAAAAGACTAAACAGGAACTTGGAAAGGATGGGAGTCTGGGCAGAGAAATGGGAAGTTACTTTTAAACCGACTAAGTGTAAAACAATGACAATCTCCAGGAAAAGACATCCAGCGAGGTCCAGATCTTTCCTTTCGTAACACCAAATTGGCCGAAAAAGATAAAATTAAAATCCTGGGAGTCACTATTGACAGTAAACTCAGCTGGACGAAACATATCTTAAACACTGCAGCCATAGCTAGACAGAAACTTGGAGCTTTGAGGCACGTTGCCCACAAGCTCGATGCCAGCGTAAGAGCTGCAGTATACAAGGCACAAGTACGCAGCATTATGGAATATGCATCACTGTGTTGGATAGGTGCACCTGCCCTCTCCTTGTGGCTTCTGGATTCTGTTCAGAGGAAGGCACTTGGAGTCATAGGCACAAATGAACAGGAGGCCAGGTTGGCGCTGAACACCCAATCCCTTCACCACCGGCGCCACATGCCTGCCGCAGCACTGTTGTACAAGATGCACACCGACACATATCCAACAGACATGAAGAACACTTGGCAGTTGTGATGAGCTATTGATTAGCACACATTCAGTGGCTATTGCTCACCATAGTGTGTTATATACTGAATTGTTATAGGTACACATTCAGTGGCTATTACTCACTAGCACTATAGCCTATTATATACAAAAAAAAAAAATCCCAGACCAGTTCTTCCAGCCTACATTGTAGCATGCGGTACCGGTAGTGCCAACGAACGGTAGTGCTAACTTGGTAGCATATACTATATCAACTTGCAGGTTTTCTTACGTGTGCATGTTGGAACAGGGTTGCTCCATGTTCCGTCAGCTTGGCACGTTGGAGTAACAGCGCCGTTCAGTGTGTATCCCGAGTTACAGGTGAAGGTGACCGAGTTCGGGTAGGAGACCGCTCCGGTAGGACTCACCGCTCCGTTAGCGGGGGCCGTCCGAGCCGGACATTGGACCGCTGGAATGGAAAGAAAGAAAAATTCAAGACCAGTTCTTTCGGCCTAGCAAGTAGTACCAGTAGTGCCTACCAACTCCTAAATGTGGTAGTATATATCAACTTGCAGGACGTCGTCTTACCGGTGCATGTTGGAACAGGACTACTCCATGTTCCGTCAGTTTGGCACGTCTGAGCAGCAACACCGTTCAGTGTGTATCCCGAGTTACAGGTGAAGGTGACCCCGTTCGGGTAGGAGACCGCTCCGGTAGGACTCACCGCTCCGTTAGCGGGGGCCGTCCGAGCCGGACATTGGATCGCTGCAATGAAAAGTTAGAAACAAAACACTGTCTGTGAAACGTAGAATATCATGTGTGTGATTTCTGTTGAGTAGGATCTAGGTAAGGACTCGATATTTCTTTGCAGAAACCTGCTTAGGTCCTATATACTAAATATATAATTCATTATGTATATCTAGAATGATGGCCGTTATTAAACGTCTGTTTGGCAACGTTAACATTTGAACGTTGAAAGTGGCCTCCCTTCACATGTTCTCATTACTATAGTGTGGGCGTAAAAAATTAATTTACTGATACCATTGAAACTTTTGGAAAATCCCAGACCAATTCTTTCAGCCCAGCATGTAGTGCAAGAAGGGCCAACCAACGGTAGTGCAAACTTTGTAGCATATACTATATTAACTTGCAGGGTTTCTTACGTGTGCAGGTTGGAACAGGATTACTCCATGTTCCGTCACCTTGGCACGTTGGAGTAACAGCGCCGTTCAGTATGTATCCCGAGTTACAGGTGAAGCTGACCCCGTTCAGAAAGGAGACCGCTCCGGTAGGACTCACCGCTCCGTTAGCTGGGGCCGTCCGAGCCGGACATTGGACCGCTGGAATGGAAAGAAAGAAAAATTCCAGAGCAGTTCTTTCGGCCTAGCAAGCAGTACCAGTAGTGCCTACCAACTCCTAAATGTGGTAGTATATATCAACTTGCAGGTCGTCTTACCGGTGCATGTTGGAACAGGATTACTCCATGTTCCGTCAGCTTGGCACGCCGGAGCAGCAACGCCGTTCAGTGTGTATCCCGTGTTACAGGTGAAGGTGACCCCGTTCGGGTAGGAGACCGGTCCGGTAGGACTCACCGCTCCGTTAGCTGGGGCCGTCCGAGCCGGACATTGAACCGCTGTAATAGAAAGAAAGAAAAATTCCAGAGCAGTTCTTTCGGCCTAGCAAGTAGTACCAGTAGTGCCTACCAACTCCTAAATGTGGTAGTATATATCAACTTGCAGGTCGTCTTACCGGTGCATGTTGGAACAGGATCAGTACTCCATGTTCCGTCAGTTTGGCACGTCGGAGCAGCAACGCCGTTCAGTGTGTATCCCGTGTTACAGGTGAAGGTGACCGAGTTCGGGTAGGAGACCGGTCCGGTAGGACTCACCGCTCCGTTAGCTGGGGCCGTCCGAGCCGGACATTGGACCGCTGCAATAGAAAGTACAAAAAGAAACAATCCCTGTCAAGCATATAGCTAGAAATGAAAATATCTTATTTATGCCTTCTTCTGAGTAGGATATGTATACTTAGGCAATGAATCGATCTTTCTTGACACAAAAATGCATAAAAGGTATTTTAGGTTCTAAGACTATGTACTAAATATATGCAGGAGAAGGGAGGAAGCCTGTTAGGCTTATACTAACCCTCATCCTTTAAACATAACAAATAATGATCACAATTCAACTGAAATACTTGAAATGACAAACAAGGCAAATGGCAAGAAAATATTAATAAATTATAAATAAGTAACAATTAAATAATTAAAACAAAATTATAGCAAAATAACTATAACTAATATCTAATGGAGAAGCTAAGTAACACTTAAATGATTCAAAACAAGAAAGTATGACAACTACAATGATATAAATAAGACTATCTAATAGAGAATTAAGCTAGTTTTCCTTTAGTTTTAGGCATGTATAGCAAAGACGAACAAGCAAAATTTTACGGACGCCACTTGTTTTTAAGTAGATCTGATAGTACGTAAATGCATGTATTTTGCTTTTTCTGCTACACAGTACGATTATATACATGTATGAAGCATTGATGCACTCACCTAGTGGAGGTGGGGTCGTCACCTGAGCGACAACTGTAAAAAGGTGGATACATGAATCCGATTAATGTTTAATAAAAACCAGAGAACGATAGTGCCATCCATAACCTGTGAAAAATCATTATTTCCTGTACAGTAGATGAAATGTAACATATTCTAACGTTTGTTTATTTGTTTATTTGTTGTTGGCACATAAAGAAATAATAAAAACAATAAATAGTTACAATAACAAACATGCAGGGGAGGCCTGAAACCTGAAAGGCTTATCTAGGGCCTAAAAATATATTAAAATATAAAACAAGACTGGCGATGAAAACATACATTGCCATGGCGACGGTGGTTGCTGTTAGGGTTATTGTTTGCATGGCACTGCGGCCCTGCCATCATTTCATGATTTTGAGGAAGACTTGGTAGCTATACAGATACAGTGCACTCCTCCCCTAAGTGTATAGTGAACGAGCCCCGGGGTCACAGAAAGTAGGGCATCCGGGGCAGAGCTAGAGAGGTCTTCCCAAAGCAGCTGGGTCCCAAAGGTTTCCAGGAATGTGGGCATAGACGTGGGTCACATGCCTGTGGACATTCCATTCCTGTGGACAGAATGCCTGTACGATTCCTAGAATTCCTGCGAATTGCACACAATACTGTACCATTAGGCTCCTCCCTGAGACGTCGCCCAAAACGGCAAGCAGTAATTGTTAGCATTCAAAGTTGACTTGCGATTTAGGCCTTGGGGGAGGGGGGTTATCATAATATGCTGTTACCTGATTGTATGCCAGTCCTAATTATGCTTGACATGACACTGACATGTCAAACTATAGAAACTGGAGACGCCGTGAACTTTTAAACACACTTGTACTAATGGGAACTTTGGTGTACTTGTTGAGTCTCGTCATTCGGGCAATGGGAAAGAAAACCAAAGGGCATCGATCACGACAAACATGGCCGCACCATACAAATAACCGACTGCAAAAAAAAGACTGTGCATCACGCTCTAGACATTAGACAAGGGCTAAACATCTATGTTCACCTGAGATCGAACTGCAAACAACGTAAACCAAATACAGAGAGCTATATGCTGTAAGAAACAAGGTGAAATTTAGTTAAGTTGACGCAAAGCTGTACATAGTTATGTTTGTACTTACCCAAGCTGAAATTAGCCACCATGAGTGCGCCAACTATCCCCAGGGCAAGCTTCATTGTGTAGTTGAACAAGAGTACACGTAGAACTTTAAGTTTGTCTTCTCAAAATCATCCGTCGCGTGACGTTAAGGTGTACCTCCTATCTGACAAGATAGGTCTTGTCTCCAGACGAACTCTTACACAAGGACACTTTCTTCTGTAGACAAGGTAAACAGACAAATCCACTGAAGATGCACCCCGTTTCCTTGTAGCCCCACAAAAGATCTACCTGACTTAATTGTGATCCTCAAATTAAAGGTCACATAACTTCATACGGCGTCGGTAAAAACGCCGTAGGCATCTTCAGGGTCATCGCCCTATGTATCTGTGTTGTCATTGTGTATGTATTTCATCGACATGGTTTGAAATTCAAGTTTTGTATTGACGTTCTAGCGTCGCCAATGTTAAAGTAAGACTTCCATTGTACGTGTTTGACGTTCAACATTCCATATGCGGGCATCTTCCGTGAGAATATGGAACTTAAATTTGAAAGAAAATCTGACGTACTTTCGTCAACAACACTTAGGGTCAAAGTTGAAAGGTGAAAAGCAGTTTGTTTACTGTGAATATTAGAGTTTTTACGAAACAAAGAAGAAAATTACCTGCCAACGTTTTCAGAAATCTAATACCCATCTAATACTGAACTGAAACATAATTACTCAATGCAAGATATACACATACCTTGTGATGAGACGTCGACCTGTATTCCTGTTTAATGATGAGTAACAGCGCATGGTCATTCTTAGTTGATAGTGTATTGATTTGTGGTCTGCTTCTAAACGAATGGGCAGACAGAAGAGATATCGCTCTTTTGGAAAGATTAGCAGTGTAGTTCCAACATGGGTCACAAACTCATCGTCAACAAGTTGCATTGAAGCGAGAAATCAGTTCGAAATCATTGTTGCAACACTGATGTCTATTTATGTGCAATGAACGATACGTAACTGCGCCTACGGGGCCAAATTAAAGGGACATTATAATGGTTGACAGGCTTGCGCATTTAACTACCTTTCTGTCTGCCATACATTGTACCTGTTACAATTGTTGTGCAATAAACTTGACTTGACTTGACTTGACTTTAACCCTGATGTGAACAAGATAAACATAGTACGATTAGATGGAGTTATGGGTACGGTAGGCATACAAAACAATGATGGGGGTGAAGAAAAGTGTCTTTTTTTCTCCTCTTTAGGGATAAAGTTTTGGCTTTTCTGGGAAATGCGTCTTTGGTCAAAGGACTTCACGTTTGATGTCTATGTTATTTTTAAGTGGGATTTACTGAAGAGGATATATGTCTGATACATCTGGACATAGTTGCGTTAGGCGATAAACAGCGCCAGTATAGTTTAACTGCATGGGTGGATCACTTTATGTAAATCCCGCTTTATTTTGTACACATACCGGTGCTATCAACCCCAAAATACTAAAACGTGATTATTTATCACATTTATCTGGTACTTATTTTTATTCTAAGGGTAAAACGTGATAACTTAAAAAGTTGTGATAAGTAGTTTTTGAAAGGTTGTTTCATTTTTTTACCAAAGAAACATTTTATGGAAAAAAAATGAGATAACACGTCCTTATCTCATTTTTTCTCCATGTTAGAATATTCAAATACTAGGGAAGTCCTCATCAAACACGGCAGAGACATTGATAAGTCTGCTTCGTACGTCCTGTAATATCTGCCTAAATACTAGAAATAGATAAGTCAGGTAAGTCTAATAATTGTAGCCTATAGAATCAAATATCCAAATAACAATTATCAGGCATCTGTCATATATCACCATTGTTAAACGTATACACCACCCACTTTTCGTGCAGTGGTGTATACAGAACTGGTCACTTACAGCTACTACATAGACCATGGGAAACGTAACAGGTAGCAGGTCACATGTACAGATACCCATACTTAGCACAGGAACGTTGCAAGTTAGTTTTATAAAATATCCGAATTTCGAGAAAACTTATAAACGAACTTCATTGAATAGTTTCATCGTGTCGGTAAATCAATGGATATTAGATTTCTAAAAACGTTAGCAGGCAATTTTCTTGTTTTTTTTAGTAAACACATATCTAGTATCCACTGTAAACAAGTTTCACCTTTGAACTTTGACTCCAAGTGTTGTTGACGGAAGTACGACGGATTTTATATGAAAAATTTAAGTTCTATTTTCTCACGTGAGATGCACGCGCGTGGAATATTGAACGTCAAACACGTACAATAGAAGCCTTGCTTTAACATTGCTGACGCTGGCACGTCAATACGAAACGCCATCTTGAATTTATTTCAAACCATGTCGATGAAATACATACACAATGACAACACAGAAACATAGGGCGATGACCGTTAAGATGCCTACGGCGTTCTTTACCGACGCTGTATGAAGTTATGCGACCCACGACCTTTAATTTGAGGACCACAATTAAGCCAGGTAGATATTTTGTGGGGCCAGAACGAAACGGGGTGCGTCCTCAGTGCGTTTGTCTGTTTACCTTCTCTGAAGAAGAAACTGTCCTTGTTTGAGTGATAGTCTGGAGACAAGACCTATCTTGTCAGACACGACGTATACCTTCAAGGCACACGACGTACACCTTCAAGTCACGCGACGGATGATTTTGAGAAGATGAACTTAAAGGTGTTCTCCTGGTCACGTACACGATGAAGTTTGCCCTGGGGATAGTTGGCGCATTCATGGTGGCTAATTTCAGCTTGGGTAAGTACAAACATAACTATGTACATCTTTGCGTCAACTTTACTAAAATTATTTCTTTTACAGTATTTAACTCTGTGTAGCGTTATATAGTTTGTGTTATTTGCCGTCCGATCACAGGTAAACATGGACGTTTTTCTGACGTCTAACGCATGATACAAAGCTTTTTTGCAGTCGGTGCGGTTGTATAGTGCGGCCATGTTTGTCTGAGCGCTTAGTCTATCTGTCCCCTTCGGTTCTCTTTCCCAGTGTCCGGATGACGAACTCAACAAATACCACAAAGTTCTTATTAGTTGATCAGTACAAGGGTATGCAAATGTTAACGACGTCTCTTGTCTTTAGTTTAACATGTCAGTACAGAAACGGATACAATTGGGAATGGCATACAAGCAGAAATCAGAATGTAATACTATTAACCCCCCGCCCCCCAAAAAGAGCCCGCCGAAGTTGCAAGTCAAGTTTGGATGCTAATTGGATGCTTACAATTGCAGTTAGAATACCTTACATTTCATTAACTGTACAGGAAATTATTTTTTTAACGGGTATGGCTAAGATGGCACTGTCATCCTCTAGTTCTTTCTTAAAAATTAATCTTTTATTACCTTTTTACAGCTGTTGCTCAGTTGACGATCCCACCTCCACTAGGTGAGTGTCTCAATGCTTCATACATTCATATAATCGTACTGTGTAGCGGGAAAGGCTTAGTACAAACCATAGGCACAATACATGCATTAAAGTACTATCAGACCTACTTTCTAAAAGTGGCGTTCGTGGCATTTTACATGTTTGCCTTTGTACACCTTTCACCATGTGGTGCATGCCTAAAACTAAATCTAAAACAAATATTTCATAACATTTCGATTCGTGGTTATGTTGATCTACAAAGGTCTGACCTATCAGTTATCAGCTATAATTAATAGCTTAAGTAAATACAACCAAAGCAATCATTTAGACTGATTGACCCTAGCTGCTTCGCAATGCATTGTGATCTTAACATCTGTTGAAAACGTAATTTTATTTGCAAAAGGAGGCATCATATTGCTCCGTTGGTGTCAAACATTTCTTATCTATTTTTCCCTTTCAGCCTACACCTGTCCTTATCCAGTAGACCTGGTCTTCCTTCTAGACAGCTCGGAGAGTTATAGGACAAGCGGTTTCGAGGAGCAAAAAACGTTTGTCCAGAATGTAGTCAACTATTTTACACTCGGAGAAGACGACACAAGGGTCGGTGTTGTTACGTACAGCAACGTCGACGCTCAGATTACTCGCATTAGGCTCAATGAAAAGTACGGCAGAGTTGAGCTTTTGGAAGCGATTCGCGTCATTCCCTACGACAGAGGCCATACCTTCACAGGACTTGGTCTCGATCACGTGCGCAACAATTCCTTCCTCGCTGTAAACGGCCGGCGGAGTACTACTCCTGACTTTTTGGTGCTACTAACTGACGATGAATCCGAGGACTCCATCAGCGGCCCGGCACAGCTGATACGCGACATGGGCATCACCGTGTTTGTTGTGGCCGTTGGCGAGGAAAGCGATATTTCACAAGTGACTTTATTAACTATTGCTGGTGATCCAAACAGGGTGTTCAGACTGGAAGACCATGATTTCCTTGTGGACGACACGCACCCCAGAGACATAAGGGAGAGCATTTGTAACGCCGGTGAGTACTAAGTGAATATGAATGTATGTGTGTTCCAGTTCTGTTATATGTCCTACCCATACCTGCGGTGCAAAGTAAGAGTGGACCTTTGAGTGCACGTGTAACGTAGGATTCATCGGTAACAGTTTCACCTAATCTTCAAGCAGGTGAAACCTAATCTCCAAGCAGATCCTAAGGTGGCAAGACAGTATCCAATTGGCCAGAGGAGTGTCTTTTAGCCACAGAAGATCTGCCATCACTAGGCTTGAAGAAAGGTGGCTAAAAGACACTCCTCTGGCCAATTGGATACTGTCTTACCACTGTAGGATCTGCTTGGAGATAAGGTTTTACCTGCTCAGGATCGTCAATATTCATTAAAACCGCGATTCTGTAATCATCGTGCAATCTGCCTGGTGTCGTTATTGCACAACCATTAAAGCGTGCCAGACGATATGATTATATGTTTTGCTTCTTGTTACCAAACTAACGAGTCATTTGTATTCTATTGTTTCAGCTGTACAATGCCCTGTCCTGGCGGCACCTGCAAACGGTGCGCTGAGTCCCACAGATAGACGTCAGTACCAGGACGTGGTCACGTTCACCTGTAACACGGGGTACAACCTGGTCGGCCAATCCAGTCTTATCTGCCAACAGAATGGCACCTGGAGTGCAAGTCCACCGACATGCAACCGTAAGTAAACCTCTCTGATCAAACGAGATCACGCATCCGTTACAAAACATGCTAGGCTCAAAGAGCAGATCTGGTATTCTTCTAACTTTCTGTAGTATCAGTATATTTTGTGTCGGGTGTGTGATCAACTTGAAATTGAACCTATCCTCTGGAGGGCACATAACACTAATGAGCTACTCAATTTGAAGAAAGACAAATACATTTCCTTCTTCACGGCAGTGACCAACTGTCCTACTGAAATGGCTCTAGCACAAGGCAGGGTATCAACAATATGTTTGGCACTACCAGTACTGCATGACCAGGCTGACAAAAGCGATCATGCTTCTACTGTGCTGACGTGCGCTGGTATGACTAACTGAGGGCATGATTTGCAGATGTTTGTCAACAAATATGGATTTATGACCACCATTTACAAGTCAAGTCAAGTCAAGTCAAGTCAAAGTTTATTGCACAACAAGTCAAGTCAAAGTTTATTGCACAACAGTTGTAGCAGGTACAATGTATGGCAGATAATAATTTACTAGGAACAACAGTGCGTTCACTCTTCCCAAGGCCAGAACTGAACGACTGAGACAGTCTTTCTTGCACACTGCAGTCAGACTTTACAATAACTCTATTTCCTAGACCAACCACCAGCCTGTGAGCTTGGATCTTGGTTTAGCGTTTGTTACTATATGTATTTTTGTTAGGACAGTCAGCACATATGGTATGTACAATTGTTTTGTAACAAGCTTACGCAATTCAGGGCATATGGACATGTATATGTGTGTATTTCCCTGTCAATGTATGTTTGAAGTAGAAATAAATAAAAACTTACTAGCTGGCATGGGTCCAGCAAAATTCTACATATGGGTTCAAGGGGTACTATATTTCGCAGAATATTAAATAGAACTACTGACTAAGAACTAGTACATCTCTACAAATATAAGTGTTAAGCTACTTTATACTATGTTTATAAAGGTACAATGAGTACATTTGTATATATATATATACTATACAGGTTCTACGATATCTATATTTCACAGAGTGTCGACTGAATTACTGACTAAGGTCTGTTACGATTCTACATATAGGTACTAAAATACGTTATCTAACTAATAAAGTATACAATGAGGTCTTGTGTAACTACTATACATCTTTACATGTTGATATTCCTATGTTGTTATTTGATGCCCTACTCTACAGAGGGAATACATTGTGACTTTGTATGATCCTACTTTGAAAGGAATGTACCTCTTTGTACTTTCCATTCCAGCGGTCCAATGTCCGGCTCGGACGGCCCCAGCTAACGGAGCGGTGAGTCCTACCGGAGCGGTCTCCTTCCCATACTCGGTCACCTTCACCTGTAACACGGGATACGTACTGAACGGCGCTGTTGCTCAGCCCTGCCCAGCCAGCGGAACATGGACTGATCCTGTTCCAACATGCACACGTAAGATGAGTTTAATACTGATAGATACACGCAATTTCCAGCAAAATGTAGTTTTACTTTACGATTCAGATGTATTTAGATGTACATATTCTACTCAGTAAAAGATATACATAAGGTATTGTGGTTTTACTTCTTGTTATATGTTTGGCAGGAATTGTTTCTCTTTGTACTTTCCATTGCAGCGGTCGTATGTTCAGCTCGGACGGCCCCAGCTAACGGAGCGGTGAGTCCTACCGGAGCGGTCTCCTACCTGAACGGGGTCACCTTCACCTGTAACGCGGGATACATACTGTACGGCGTTGCTGCTCCGACGTGCCAAGTTGACGGAACATGGAATAATCCCGTTCCAACATGCACACGTAAGAGATTGAGACTGATAGATACACGCAATTTCCAGCAAAAATGTAGTTTTACTTTACGATTCATTATCTAGATGTACATATTCTACTCAGTAGAAGATATACATGTACATAAGGTATTGTGGTTTCATTTCTAGCTATATGTTTGGCAGGAATTGTTTCTCTTTGTACTTTCCATCGCAGTGGTCCAATGTCCGGCTCGGACGGCCCCAGCTAACGGAGCGGTGAGTCCTACCGGACCGGTCTCCTACCTGAACGGGGTCACCGTCACCTGTAACACGGGTTACGTACTGAACGGCGTTGCTGCTCAGACGTGCCAAGTTGACGGAACATGGAATAATCCCGTTCCAACATGCATACGTAAGAGATTGAGACTAATAGATACACGCAATTTCCAGCCAAATGTAGTTTTACTGGAGTTTTAGGAATTCTGCAAGATATCGGCTAATTACGTATTCATTCATTATTACATGAGTATGCCTACTCTAAAGAAAGCATACACATGTAAAGGATACTATGATTTTGTATGAAGGCTTTTTATACTTTCCATTGCAGCCAGACAATGTCCGACTCTAAATGCCCCAGCTAATGGAGTGACCTACCAGACGGTGGTCGGGTTCACCTGTAACTCGGGTTACGTACTGAACGGCGCCGCCGCTGTGACATGCCGAGCTAACGGGACATGGAATAATCCTTCTCCAACATGCACACGTAAGACAACCGTTGTTCTAAATATTCTGGTGTATAGTACCAAAAATGGCCTGTTTTGCAGGTTTCTGTAACATAATGTCTATCCCTCACCTAAATGTTTATATCCTACTCTGCAAAATGTATTATATACACAAGATATTGTGATTTTACATCCAGGCTTAACAGAATTTTTTTCACTTTACTTTGCAGCCAGACTATGTCTGTCTCGGACGGCCCCAGCTAACGGAGCGGTGAGTCCTACCGGAGCGGTCTCCTACCCGAACTCGGTCACCTTCACCTGTGACTCGGGATTCCAACTGAACGGCACTGCTACAGCGACGTGCCAAGCTGACGGAACATGGAGTAATCCTGTTCCAACATGCACACGTAAGATAACTTTGAACTGATAGATACTACCAATTTCTAGCCAAATACGGTACTTAAAAACGCATACACTATTGTTAGGAAAAGGGAAATCCTTTCAAGATTCAAACATTGGCAAACAAACGTCTACTAACGGACGTCGTTTCATTTATCTTGAGTACAGTAGAACCTGATTATTTACTCGTTCGTCAAAGCAATTAACACATGCACAAACTATTAGATACCTAAACATGAGTATTACACCATTTCAGGTGGACCATTGCAATGTGAGGCGTTGACGGCCCCAGCTAACGGAGCGCTCAGTACCACAGCGACCTCCTACCAGACCGTGGTCACCTTCACCTGTAACCAGGGATACGTACTGAACGGCGCTGCTGATACAATGTGCCAAGCTAACGGAACATGGAGTAACCCTGTTCCAACATGCACACGTAAGATGACTTGCAAACTGATATATTCTACCAATGTCTATCGTATTGTAGCATACAGGCATTTAACCGATAGTAGAGTATTAGAAGGTAACTGCGTGAATGATTTGTATACAAATGATAGAAAATCATATATTAAAATACATCATTTTGTGCATGTTTAGTACAGAAATACTGCTCCATAATAACACTGAGGTTATTGACCATTTCAGCCAGACCATGTCCAACGTTGACGGCTCCAGCTAACGGAGCTCTAAGTCCTCCCGGACCACACGCCTACCAGACCGTGGTCACCTTCATCTGTAACACGGGATACGTACGGAACGGCGCTGCTACTGCGACTTGCCAAGCTGACGGAACATGGAGTAACCCTGTTCCAACATGCGTAGGTAAGATGAGTTTAAATGTATGCTTAAACCAGGCAACCCACTTCATGATTATGTATTAGATGCCAAGTCTAAAGTCACTGGAAGGGCTCTAAGAAACTCAGGTTAAATCAAGGTTCCCGGGGCACTGACAAGCAGACTATAACTCTTTTATTTTTATCATTAATTCTTCATTATACTATCCGTTTGCACAACAGACAAATGCAGACTGAGTCTAAATGTTTTTGGTGTTTATATCCAGTTTTTCTATCCAAACGTGCACTGTGTGTACAGAACTGTTATGTAATGAAAAACGCAATTTAGGAATACATGTACAACGCTTATGCATATATTTCTACAATGTTGTTTTAATTGAAAAGAAATGAGACTTGAGAAGTTTTGAATTTGGCTGTGATAGATACTAGAAATTTTTAATCAAACGTGGTCAATTAAGAAGGGGGATCCTTTCAAGATTCAAACGTTGGCAAACAAATGCCTACTAACGGACGTCGTTTGATTTGTCTTGAGTACAGTAGAACCTGATTATTTGTATTAAATATTTGTCAGCACAATTAACACATGTACAAACTATTAGATACCTAAACATAAGCATTACACCATTTCAGCTGGACCATTGCAATGTGAGGCGTTGACGGCTCCAGCTAACGGAGCGCTCAGTACCACAGCGACCTTCTACCAGACCGTGGTCACCTTCACCTGTAACAGGGGATACGTACTGAACGGCGCTGCCACTACGACGTGCCAAGAAGACAAAACATGGAGTAATCCTGTTCCAACATGCACACGTAAGACGACTTGCAAATTGACATATTCTACCAATGTCTATCGCATTGTAGTATACAGGCGAACCTTCTATCGGGTCTGAAACCTTCTCTGGCCGGCAAAAGAAATTAAAAACGCATTATCAAAACGGCCACCCGCTCACGGAGTCTGCACAGGAGGCTACATGTAACAGCGATAACTTTCTGTATTCAAACATGATAGAAAAGCATAAATAAAAAGGACGTTATTTTGTATATCTTTAGTACAGAAAAAGAGTTCGGTAATAACACTCAGTTTATTGACCATTTCAGTCAGACAATGTCTGACTTTGACGGCCCCAACTAACGGATGGGGAAAGAAGGGTTTTGCAAAAGCGTATGTTCCACTTGAAACTCAAAGCAGCGTTATCCTCCTCATCCCAATATGGTTTACTAATTTTTTTTCTTAGTAAAAATTGGAGTTTAAAAACTCCAACAAATAAACAAATTGTTCAGTTTAACTATGACCTGTACTGTAAATCATTACATATTGATAATATTGATAATATTTGACATCATTAGTCTATACAGAGTCACTTTATACTGCATATTACAAAAAAAAAAACATTCTTCTTTATATTTTTCTTGTTTGTTTATAAAGTTCATGCTAAGGTCAGTGTATGCCCTTCCGTGGTTGAGGATCTGGTAGTTGGAGAGACTGTTACCATCACATGTAACACCACAGGGTTTCTGAGTGATCATAACTACCAGTGGATAGTGGATGGAACAGTGGTACCAAATATGAGAGGCGATGTCTTCAGGTCTGTACATAAATATCTCATTTAATAGTTTAATAAACCTTATTCTCCTACTTCTAAGTACGATGATATGTTATTCTTTATATTGTTTCCAACCCATTAGTTGCAAGCCTTTGGGCAAAAGTACATACAAATGTGGTATGATCCTGGGGTCGTGTGGCGTAACGGCAGAGCATTCGGCTCAGAACCAAGAGGTCCCGAGTTCGAATCCTGCCATGTCACCGATCTTGTGCCCTTGGGAAAGGCACTTTACACGACTTTCCTCACTTCACTCAGGTGAAAATGAGTATGCCAGAATGATCATTGTCGTGATCGTGGGCATTAAAGGAAGAAAGAAAGAAAGATTAAAGTGCGGAGCAACATGACTTGTATGTCTGCCACATGTACTGTATCAAAAGTACTGTAACAGTTGAACAATTAATTTCAAGTTGTTACATGGCCCTGGCTTACCTGTACACACCCTGGTACATTCAATCTATAAGAGTTCTAGCATTAATCATTATACAGATTTCATGGCCTTTACTTAAATCATACCATAGAAACTTGAATTTGCCGTATGAGTGATTTTGTTGCCTCCATGCTTGTCTGTGCAGGTATGATGCTGTAAGTGGTGTTCACAAGATCAAGTGCAAGGTGACAAGTTCAGATGGTGAGATGGAGTCTAATGAGAGCACAGTGACTGTCCTCCCAAAGGGTTTGTGTTCTTTGATAATCTTACGAAAAACTTCGTGACATTATTGAGTTGACATTATTGTAATTGTACATCACTGTACATGTAGAACACTGCCCACAACTTATTTCTGGGCAAGAATGAGGTAATTGAAACTTTAAAGCAGCTTATGATATACCATACATTTTGTGCAGTTTCGTTTTTCATTTCAACTCAATTCAAAAGTATATCTATATTTTTTTAAAGTGTGACTCAGCTATGAACTGACTACAAAATATTTACCTATGATTTTGCCAGGCACCATGACGTTTGTTTCCAGTATCAGAATAACAGCCAGGAACTTCAATCCTGAGATGGAAGATCCATGTTCAGCTGATTTCCAGAACATCAGTAAAGATATCAAAGATTGGGTAAAACTACAGTAACCTTTCTGTTGGATGTACTCTATTATTATGGGTTAAATCAGCTCAATGTATTTATACTGGCTTATAAGTACATGTACATCTACTCGTCTATCCAAAAGTCGATCTAAAGAATTCCTGTATGGTTTAAGCTATCCGGATATACATGTTACATTATACACCAAATAATGGAGTAAAAGTATGACATTGGTACAACTACGTTGTGATGATCAATGATTTATATGAATAATGCTCTTGAGTAGAGTTGTTTTCTTTTTTTCAGTATCAGCAAGCTATGAGTAGTGTCCAAGGCCAGATATCAATCAGAGTAAAGGATTTAAAGTAAGTTTGAATCCTGATATAGTAGTTTTAACTTGCTTCCTTGACAAAGCTATTTAATATTTTCTTTTTTTCAAGCCACAGAAAGTTTCAAACTAAGTACTATCTAGAAGATACACAAGGTTCAGATATTGATTATAATGTATCCAGCTAGCAAAACAGTTATAATTGTAATTATGTTTTTAGTTCACCTAATATTTTGTTCCACAAGGCAGTGGATACAGAATGAATCAACATGAAGTTAGTTGCCTTCGTCAAGAAGGGTATGTTTTCGTGGGCGTGCGTGTGTGTGTGAGTCTGTCAACAGTATAACTCAAGAAGGCTTAAATGGATTGTCTTCATATTTGGTAGGTGGGTAGGTCTTGATGAGACCTAGAAGTGATAGGAATATGGGCCCCCTGGCGGCTCGTTATGGTACTGCAGCAGAACTTCCGGTTTTGATATATGGTGATCTGGACATGCTAGGGTCATGATTTTTGGGTGGTAGATAGCTCTTGTGCTCTGGAAGAAGTGACATAAATTTGGGTCCCCTAGCGGCTTGCTCTGGAACTGCAGGAGCATTTGTATGAAAATGTATTTAAAGTAGGATAACTCAATAACCGGTCGACGGATCGTCCTGATATTTGGTGTGTAGGTAGCTTAAGTGATGCTTGACATAATAAGATGACAATTATGCAAATTATGATCTAATTTGCATAATTATTGAAGCAATTCCATAATTCAGTTACCTTCCATGTGTCACAACCTTTGTTGTGACACATGGGCTACAGGCTGTCCCAGAGGGAGAAAGTCCCAGAGGGGATAGTCATTAAGCAGTCCATGTGGCTGCAGGCGGTGTTGCCTTACATGTATGTCCTGCACAGATGTTTTCTCTTGCCCAATGCACGATTGCAGACTGCATCAGCAGGGGTAGTTTTCAAGATCCAACTTCCATATTTAGGGGGACTAATATATCACTTCTACCTTCTTAAGTTATATAACGATAACATCCTTTGACGAAGGCATGAGATCGCTGACCTCTAGTTTTGTTTTGTTTTGTAACGGTTATGTTGCCTGCAAAGTTTCTAAATCACCCTTTATGCAGTTAAACTAGACAACTTGTTAGCTGTGGCTTGTCTACTTTGTACTTAGGCCGTTTTGAGCATTTCATGAATAAAGAATGGTTTAACAAATACATGTATTTTTATATATTTCTTGCAGACCAGGAAGTGTCATTGCAAGTCAGAACATAAATGTGCAGGATTCTGTGCTCAAAGACAAAGACCTGTATAACGGTATCTTCAATGCCCTGAAAACAGCAGCCCAGGCTCCTAGCTCTCTTGGGGTGGATCCTAACAGTGTGACACTCCTAAGTGCAAGTATGTCTTACCACTCCTGTTCTTCCATTTTAAAAAATGACTAGCTTAGGACTTAGAACTGAAAAGATGTAGCTTATAACTATATAAATGTTCCCCATTGTTAAAATGATGCAATCTGAAACCTCTACATGCTGTTATCTCAGACACGTTCTGAAAAAAAGTTTGTGTACAGTCACACCTATTGACATGTGACCACTTAAGTGACCTGCAGAAAATGCTCACTGTAAACAGGTGGTCACAATATAGATAGGGCTCTTAATGTTGTTGGTGTGTAATTCAGCACTAGGGACAGGGACACCAGTCTTGTATCATTGATATCCTGATAAAGGCAACAGTGGTCGTTAAAAATTTGATCCTTGTGTACCCTTGTGTTGGAATAAAGTTTAGCATTGTGCTATGCTTACTGCCAATACAGATGAACTTGCATGATACCAATGCCATGTATATGTTGCTGAGCCTTCTTTGTGACAACTGCATGACAATACAGACCCACAGTTCTTGCGGTGCATAAAGCACTGCCCTGTCATAATCTGGGACATGCTCCTCTGGACAAATACAGTGATTACACCTGACATCAGACTGACGGACGAACACCACTCATAAGATATGCCATCACGCGTACATGGATAAGACCAGTCACTCTTGGTCCCACAGCAACATGTTACGGTGAAACGGTGACAGTGACAAACTCATCATCGAGTCGTGTGAGCCTAACGTTCCCAAGTACTGCAGGAGACACACATGTGTACTCAACTCAAAGGTGTGCAAACAACACGGAAAGTGGTAAGAAGATCTAAATAAATACTCTTGACTATATGTCTCCAATTCTAAGTTGTGGACAATGAATCTTCTAACATGCAAAGTACACTATGCATCTTATAGCCTTGATAATAAGTCAATTATGATTTGTATGGTACTAAATGTGTTTTGTTGGGGGAGGAACTAAGATCTTACATAAATATACTTTTGATCTTGTCATTTTTTTAAACAATCTTCAGCTGGTGTTCCGCTGGCTGTCCGAAGGTGTATGGGAACCTTTCAGACTGGAGTTAGCTGGGCAAGCCCAGAGACGTTAACGTTGGATTGTGGGCTGGACTTGTCCAAACTGGCACAGGTAATGTACAACGTAGCCAAGGGTTGCCGGATCGGAATTGGTTGGGCTAGGTTATACTTTTGTTATCTAAATTATGATGAGTATCTGAATTCTACTTGTACGTATTAATTGCAGGCTGGATGTCAAAATTGCATAATAATATTCATAACAATAGCGACTGCCTAGCTATTTGTTATATTTCACTCGACACTCCATACCATGACTTTTCTCTAGTTCTAGTGTTTCTTCTTCTCTATCTCCTTTTCCTTATACTACCATTTGGTCAAGTGGAGTCAACTACTATTTTGGCGACGTCTCAGGGAGGAGCCTAATGGTACAGTATTGTGTGCAATTTGCAAGAATTCTAGGAATCGTACAGGCATTTTGTCCACAGGAATGAAATGTCCACAGGCATGTCTCAGGCATGTCTCTGACCTACATCTATGCCCACATTCCTTGAAACCTTTGGGACCCTGCTTTGGGAAAACCTCTCTTCCCGGGGATGCCCTACTTCTGTGACCCCAGGGCTCGTTCACTATACACTTAAGGGAGGAGTGCACTGTATCTGTATAGGTACCAAGTCTTCCTCAAAATCATGAAATGATAGCAGGGCCGCAGTGCCGTGCAAACAATAACCCTAACAGCAACCACCGTCGCCATGTCCATGGCAATGTATGTTTTCATTGCCAGTCTTGTTTGATAATATTTCTCACACGAATATTTTGATAAGATATGCATTACACGTATAACCTAAATGAAGAGGGTTGAAGAGACATATAGTTTATTTCTTGTTTTTGCAGGTGCCTGTTACTCCAGATAATGTAGCGCAGGTTGCTGCAGACTTACAGATTCTTACGTCAGTCGGGAGATCACTTACTACAGAAAACATCACAGATGCTGCCACTGTCATGGACAACATAGCAAATACGGGTGGAGATGAGGATGTGAGTCCCAATATTTTGGCGGCCCTATGGGTGGAGCCAAGAATAGTTTCAATTCTTTTTTTTACGATGGGATTTAACTTCATGATAGGGGGACGGGGAAAGGGACACATTTGCTGTGTTTGCATTGCTGATTTTCCATCTATCAAAACTATATAATTTTGCAGTTCAAATAAGAAATTGAAGAATTTGACAAAAAACGTAGTAACACAAATCTAGAACAGCCCTTTTAGCTACAGAATTTGTCCATCATTTACTTCGGTACAAAACGTAAGATAATCTATTTCATAGCATATAAGATTTTTATGTCTACTTTAACATACAGGTTGGCTATTCCTTGGTTGTGTCTGTTGACCAGATGATGAACGCTGATGATGGTGTCCTTTATCAGAGTCAACTTAAGGATCAGGCTCCCTCCAGGTTCGAAATATACTTGATATCTTCAAAGTAGATATAAATATTCTGGATAATTTCTGTTGTGAAGTGCTTTGTTAAAAGACGTATGTTAACGCTGTGATTTATTTGATACCATCAATGTAGATATGAATATGATTGAAAAATTTATGTTGTGAAATGCACTGTTAAAAGACTATTGGGGACATCGTCTGTTAACGCTGTGATCTATTTGATATCATCAATGTGGATATGAAATTTATGGATAATTTCTGTTGTGAAGTGCATTGTTAAAAGACTATTGGGGATATCGTAAGTTAACGCTGTGATTTGTTTGATATCATCAATGTAGATATGAATATGATTGAAAAATTTATGTTGTGAAATGCATTGTTAAAAGACTATTGGGGATATCGTAAGTTAACGCTGTGATTTGTTTAATATCATCAATGTAGATATGAATATGATTGAAAAATTTATGTTGTGAAATGCATTGTTAAAAGACTATTGGGGATATCTTAAGTTAACGCTGTGATTTGTTTGATACCATCAATGTAGATATGAATATGATTTAAAAATTTATGTTGTGAAGTGCATTGTTAAAAGATTATTGGGGATATCGTAAGTTAACGCTGTGATTTGTTTGATATCATCAATGTAGATATGAATATGATTGGAAAATGTCTGTTGTGAAATGCATTGTTAAAAGACTATTGGGGATATCTTAAGTTAACGCTGTGATTTGTTTGATACCATCAATGTAGATATGAATATGATTTAAAAATTTATGTTGTGAAGTGCATTGTTAAAAGATTATTGGGGATATCGTAAGTTAACGCTGTGATTTGTTTGATACCATCAATGTAAATATGAATATTCTGGATTATTTCTGTTGTGAAGTGCATTGTTAAAAGACTATTGGGGGTATCGTCTGTTAATGCTGTGTTATTCATATGTTGTTGCAGGATTGTGCAGGCACTTGAGCAGTTCAATGATCGTGTCAATCTGACAACAAACCGTTTCCGTCGCATTGAACAAAACATTGGGGTGGAAACTTACGAGATTGGAGCTATAGAACTGCTCAGCAGGTAAAATGACAGAGACGGGCAAATAGAATGTTAGAATGGTTTATTTAGAATGGTTTATTATTATCATTATTCGTACAAACTCATCGCAGCTATAAGCTGAATTGCGAGTTCATAGTACATATACATATACAAATTTCAACAAGTTGACAGATAAAAACAGGCTAAAAGTTTACAAGACGGCAAACAGGTGACAATACATAATTATTTGAAAGATACCAATTGATTATCTAAATGCCGTCATTTAACAGGTCTACGATATATGGTAGGGGGCTATTTTGGTAACGTTTAGTACGTGCTGGCAATGGGTCATATTTTGTAGCTGTGATTCATATGGCAGGATATTATAACTTATTATCCTAGATTTCTGTGTTTGGTGACTGTAACTTCTTTCCAAGCATGATCTAACATATAAAGAATGAAGGTAAACAGCTTAACTACATTCCAATAATAATGAGAAAGAAACCTATAAAAAATGTCATGGCTACCAAACATTATAGGGCATGTGACATCAGCAATTAGTTAAGTTGATGAACTTCTTCCCTCTTTGAACAGCAGATATGTCTCTGTAGCAGGACATAAGGAAAACGTATAAAATGCCTTTTGCTGTTCTTTCCAGCGTTGGCTTTGCATCCCTTGAAGGCAGTGAAGACCTTGAGGACGGATTGGTACAATCCTACTCTGACTCATCTTTCATCCCTGATGATCAAGTGGACGCTTCCATAGCTCTGTTTGATGAGCTTAGATCAGTCATTGCTTTTCTCAAGGAAAACTTACTTGGTTGGTTCCTTTTTTTGATGTTGGGATTTAGAAATTACTTGTTAATGATTTGGCACATACAAGCACACACACACAAGTATTAAATTTGTATATAGTGAAATGCCGTCTTGTTGTTTTAACTAATTGTATGACAAGAGTGAAGATGCAAAATCAATAAGTTATCCACGATGGTAAAGCTATCAATATATTGATAAGGCATTAACTATTATGAATACTATGCAACATTGAAAAAGTAGTGTCCTTATTTGCATATCTACCACTATGTGCTATTTAAGCGTTAGAGATGATGCGTATGCATATGGACAACACACATTATCAGAACATAGTACGCTAAACTTTATCTGAGTAAATATGAATAGAAAAATGTCAGTGTCCTCACTATACCTGTCTTTCTTTAGCTTTGTACCATGTTTTAAAGATAGCTTTGAAAGATAGCATTTTTAACAGATATTGGACATTGAAATCTATTTTATATTCCCAAGATCCAACGGATGTGGAAGTCCGTCTGAGTTTCATCGTCTATCAGAACAGCCAGTTGTTCCAGTCCAACCAGACGGCTCCTTTCTCAACCGTCACAAACACCAGGGTCAACAGCAGGGTTATTGCCAGTAGAGTGACTGGTTTTGAACTCAGGAATCTGCCCAACTCAGTAGTAACAAGATTTCTTCCAATCGTAAGTAAATATAATGAATCTTTATTTTCATGTTCATGTCCATAGGGCTAAATGCATACATCAGGGTGTTATGTTACCTGTACATCATACTGAGTAACATGATATAAAGGATAGAAGGAAAAATGATAACGAAAAGTTTTAACAACTGCTAGAGAATACATACTATCTAATCTAGGCCTTTAAGATTTCTTCTCTCTTTTTAAAGCAACTGGAGATAAATTCACATAGTTTTTCTATTGTGTGGTCGTTACTGGGAGACATGAGGTGGCTGAATACCTCTTTCCCTGTTCTACCTTTATACAATTTGTCTAAGTGGATTGTTCTAAATAGTATGTCACGTTCGGTATCATACGATTTACATTCAAGTACAAAATGTATTTCATCTTCTACGCTATCAGAGTTGCAAATTATTTATAAATTATATATCAATTGTACAAAACCCTCGCCTTTTTACTCCATGAAATATAAGTGAGAGTCAGCCGCTTTGAACTAGAAAATTTTATATCCGGAAGGGGCCCCGAAGGGACAAGATATCATTAAGTAAATTTTAGTGGTACAACAAAAATGATAAGAAACCTGAAAATAATAATAAAAGAAATAAAAACAAAAATGTGACTTGTGATATCTTAGCTCTGGAAGTCTTGGAAAAAATATAGTACAACGTATTTTCCTCTAAGGGATCATTGAAGTCAGTTCTATTTTTACAGGTCAAAAACAGTACAGACAGCACAGTGAACAACATCAGGTGTGTGTTTTGGGACTTCAATGCTAACGGAGGCATTGGCGCCTGGTCAACTGAAGGATGTGATTTTGTTAGGATTGACAATAACAGGGTGGTGTGTGAGTGCAACCACCTCACCAACTTTGCTGTTTTGACGGTAAGTGCAACATTATTTTAAATACATTTATTAATATATCTACTGACAGCCCACAAAATTGAATACTGACATATGCAGAGGCAAGAAATTTGGGCTTTCGAAGAGCATCATTACACAGGGTCTGTTTGAATTACAGTTACATTGGGTCGTTTTAGACAGAGATCTCTTTGAGGACAATCTACATAGCAAACTAAGGATCTAGTGTACCTTGAATCTTATGCTCAAGAAAACAAACACCCTTTTGTCAATGTCTAGATTTATGGTGGTGCGAAAATTGTGATGTGAACATAAGGCACAATGAACATTTTCTGATTATGGTTGATTATGCCTAATTATGTCGTAATATTTCAGGACATCTATGGAGGTTTGCACAGTTTTGCACTGGACTTGATCAGTACGATTGGAATTGCCCTGTCCATCCCAGGCCTAGCCCTGACTCTCATCACTTATCTGGCATTCAAGTAAGTTGATCTTATCAACAAATATAGAGGACTTTGTTACAATGAATTTTATGTAGTCTCTGAGAGGATTTTGTAGTTTTATAGTATTATTATTTGAAAAAAAGTACTGTGCTGAACATAGGTGTTGACATATTTTACAAGGTGCTGGTACATTTTAACTGTGTTAAATGTGTGATAGGCAAGTTCGTATGTACATGTAAAGAACACACAATTCAGCCCGCGGGCTGCAAGCTGTTTCTCTGAAATAAACCACTTATTATTATTATTATTATTATTATTATTATTATAACAAGGATTCCATGGTATTAGGATTCCATGGTCCTTTCTGAGGCATAACAACGCTGTGTTTTACGCCAAAAAACAGTTACTCAAGCAACTGGATATGATTTAGGAAACGGTCAGACGTTTTAGGTAGCATCCACTACCTTTCGTCAGTGACACTAAGGGACTGCAGGAGAATTGAAACGTCTGACCGTTTCCAAAATCATATCCAGTTGCTTGTCAATGAGTAACTGTTTTTTGGAGTATCTTATCACCTGGATGTCTAACCTTCACCGACGTAACGCTGTGTTTTGTTGTTGTTGTTGTTGTTGTTGTTTTTTCAGACAACTTCGTCAGACCAGGCCACACCGCATCCTTATCAACCTGTGCCTGGCCCTACTGGCAACTCTTATCATCTTCCTGGCAGGCATTGGTGCCACCAGTTCCCCGGTCGGCTGCACTGTCGTGACATTTCTCCTGCACTACTTCCTCTTGGCTGTGTTCGTGTGGATGGCCGTCGAAGCCTTCAACATGTACCTGGCCTTTGTGAAAGTCTTGGGGGCATATGTGTCGAAATTTCTCCTCAAGGCAGCCATCTTAGCTTGGGGTGAGTACCTTAGTATCACAATATATGGTTGTTTCCACTCATAAGGATTGTTGGTATTTTGCCAGTACAATTATAATCTCTGGAACATTCTAATTTGATTCCATAGCCAGAAGAGTTAGTACCATTTATCATATTCAAGACTTTGATAATCACCATTATGATCCGCGCAACACAACAAAGTGTATCTTAATCAGTAAATACTTTGGACTTTCATAAGTGGTAAAATAAAGATGATAATAAGGCAGTATTCTCTTCTTTATTTCTTACCTGGGTCAAGATACTATCTAGGTTCAAAGGAATTGACTTGATACATATATTGCATGTGCATGAGCATGTGCATGAGTACTTAGAATTTAAAGGAACATTGAAAGATGGTATTATATAAAACTACAGTAATGAAAGTAATAGTTGATTCTGTTTTACAGCTTTATATGCTAACGTAAGTTTGTATATCTTTCAGGTCTTCCCTTTGTTATCGCCATCATTACCCTGGTTGCGGACGTCCCCAGCACCTATCCTGATGGACAGGAGACCTACAGGAGTACCAGCTTGTAAGTTCTGATATGTAAAACAATGTTTTATCAAGCACCTGTCATTTCTTTGTCTTCTTGATTCACCTTTATCAAACCATTTGAAACAGTCAATAAGTTGAAAAAATTGTATATACATGTATCAGACAAACAGTCTTCATGTTTTCTAAAATTTTCCTGTTTATGAAACATTATCCCCGAACCCTAAAAAATCATTATTGGATAATGGTTGGGGGAAGCATACACACTATGACTTGTACACTGCTGGACGGGACTGTAGTTCAGCTATCAGATTGTCTGTTACAGGGAATATTCTTAATTAATATGAAGACTCAAGGAAATCTTCTTCAACCATGGGAGAGCACCCAAATGTTGTATTTGGATTTGTCCTGAGATGTAATCTGTCCTAACTCTTGGGTATATTATGCCTTCTCTCTCATCACTCAGTATAACTGTGTGAACACTCAGGTACAGTTTTCCATTTCAAAGTAATGTTTACTATCTTTTGTTATTGACTAGTTGCTGGCTGCAGGGTAACCAGCTGTATTTTGGGTTCCTGTTGCCAGTTGGACTGATACTACTGTTCAACACCATCGTCTACATCATGGTGATCAGTAAGCTGGCCTGTAGGGGCGGGACTGAAGGTAAGTGACCCCGGAAGAAGGTATACCCAACTTTACAGGGTTCTCTTCTCTTTTCTTTTTTAATGATCCTCAACTGAGGTCAAGCATGAAGCAGTTACTAGTGCAATGAGGCTTCGCTACGGCTCGTGTATTTAGTGGTGGCTAATACGAGACGGGGTTCGCCTGGCCTCCATCCGGGTGATTTGTAGTGAATCACCAACTTCCAGCTAGGAGTATTTGCACCATCGCATACTGTGTATATGTCCAAACCCATTTATAATACACTGTCTATAATTATGTACATGCATTACGTATCTACCATTCAACGTGCAAGGTAGTACAGATCTACAATATTTGATATTGACGGCATTAGCAGGATTTGCTGCTAGTGCTCCACCATGTATTGTATAGTAGTTGTACATGTGGGGAGACAACTAGCAGTGGAGAGACAACTAGCAGAGGTGCAATTATGCACCTGTTTTGTCTCTCCTCCATGCTACTTGTCGTTGCATTGGAAAGTCTAATAAATAAATAAATAAATAAATAAATAAGTTGTTGTAATTTAAGTTTAGGCAGTCACTGAAAGTCGACTATTTTTTTTACAGGGAGAGTTGCTGATCCCCAAAAAGGTGGGACCAAGCAGCAGCTGCGTATTGCCATTGCTGTCATGGTGCTGGTCGGACTCACCTGGATCTTTGGATTCTTCATGATCAGGTTATGCGAGATCTAGATCTGCAGGATCTGACATTTATGTTGTGAACTGGTTGCATTTGCAAGCCTAAACATTTGCAAGCCCAACTACAGTTTCCAGAAAAGGCTTCCCACAGAAGATAAAATCATCTAAGAATAAACAATTATAACACATCAAATAGTGAACCTTAGGTAACTAAATCTGTCGAAGGTAATATTCTCAGTCTTTCACAAAATTCATATTGATCATCGGAGTTTAGTATCACATGCAGAGAAGGAAATTTAGACAGACATTGTATGCATGAAATCTCCAAGTCAATTTGTCATTTTGTTCTTTTCACTATTGAACAAAATAGTTTAAAATATTGATGACTTATGGCTTTTGTTTTACTATTATTTCAATTGTGTTCCAGCGATGGGAGGATTGTCTTTTCCTACTTGTTCTGCATTTTCAACTCCCTGCAAGGATTTTTCATTTTCTTCTTCCAGTGTGTACGCCAAAAGGAAGTCCAGGACCTGTGGTTCAAGTAAGTAGACTGAAGATTTAGTCTTTAGGCCACACCAATTTTATTTGTTGCTTCTCGGATTTTTTCAGAAAAATATGAAGCGACAGGGCGAAAAAAATAAAAATGAAAACAGGCCTAGGCATCCTATTATAGCCCCAAATGTTAAAATAGGTGCCATGAAATCAACACAAAAGTCTGGGTTAAAATTTAAACAATGAATGTTGAAATTTTAATCAAACCACTGCATTGGTAGATGTAACAACTGTAACAAGTAGGAAGAAAATGACTTTCTTCAACTGTTGGAGGCAAAATATGAGCATTTTTTAGTTGATTCAGAACCACAATTATTTTTTTTGCAAATCAGACAAAAATGAAGAGGCGAATCCGAGAAGCAACAAATTAGATTGGTGTGGCCTTAGATGTCTTCTGTGTGCCTTACTTAACGTAATCTGCCAAGATGATAACTACTATCTGTACCAGACCATTCTTCTTCAACAACATACAATTTTTTAAGTGGCTTTAACTAAAAGTGTTGCATAGTCAGTGACTTCTCTTTAACTAACAATTTTTGTTGGAATGAAAAAATAACCAAAAGGTTCCTAGTTATGACCTATACTACAATTTAAGGTACCATTGCCTGACGTTTATAAAAGAATCTCTATCCTTCACCCTTCCTATGAATTATGTGGTGCAGTTCTTCTGTGGGTCATAAGGTGGCTACAATATGAAGAATTTTAAACTGTTCTCCAACTCATAAATTTCACTCACCGGAATTTTCGACTGAATCACTCAGTCTTTTTCAGCTATCTGACCCAAAAGCTGTGGACACGTGATTTTTCTCACGTGTGACGTCAGCAAAGGGTCAAAGGTTGTCTGAAGCCGATATCGCCCCCCGTCCCGGTTGAGCGAAGGTTGAAGTGCCCTGATGTATATGGCCTCTTTTATGCCTCTCTTAGGTTCATTCCATTACTCGATACTTTAGTACTCAATACTTTAGGGTTCTCCTTTACATTCAGGTGTTGGGGGTGCCCTGTGGACAAATATCGCACAGCCAAGTCTGCAGCAGGGAAGTCAAACCAAAATGAGTCCGCTGCGGAAGGTTACTCGCGTGGACAGCAGAAAAGCAGCCCACAGGAGACAGTGCCTGTGAAGATTCCCATGAACAGTATGTAAGGCACATTTAAGGCTGTTCCAATCAAGGTTTCTTCCTTGACTAGATTTCCTTCTGTAATCTCGACAAGCTCATGAACACCTGCTGGCATGATTTATTATTTTTTTATTCTTTTGTTTTCACACATCAGATATAACATTTTTGTCTGTCAATATGACAGAATAATGTTGTTTCGTCATTGGCAACAAGATTTCAGCAAATACTGTGGATACTGGGGAAAACAAGTTGTTCAAATCCAATGTGGTAGTTGAAGTATTTTGAACAAATGAAGGCAACTATGAAAAACTAATAATAAAGTCTGTTGCAACTTCTTCTCTCAGCCTTCTGTTTCCACTTGACAAGTTCTCTTGCTTCATTTGTACTTGAAAATGTCTACGAAACCAGGGAAATGACTTAGTGTGGCCTCATTAGTTTGCGAGCTATGCAAGATTGTTTTACAACTTGTATTGTGAATGCATTCAGAGTATGTAACAACTGTTGTAAATAATTGGGCCTACGCTATAAATTAAACTTTTTATCATTTTATTCATAAGAATGCACATGACACATACTAAAGGAGCAGCAAATGGTGTACGTAGCAATTTTAAGATCTATTTCCAAAGAAATTCGAATTGGGATTTATTATGTTTTCTTGTTGCACTTGATTGGACATCGGACTTACAATTTTATATTTTGTATCCAATGTGTCAGGCTTGAGCTCTGCAATTGTGTTTTATATTTTCTTCAAAGTTTTCAATTAATTTTCCGATTTTAGGCTAAGCATAGTTGTTGAGTTATGAATTACATGCAGTGCAATGTGAATAGAGTATTAAGAAATTGTTGACTGCATGTTTTATTCTTAAATGTGACCCAGCGTATCATAGCATATTATAAGGTGCTCATTGTGTTTATATATGCTTGGTGCAGTTATTACAAATTATTGGTTTAGTATCAGATTCGAGGGTGTTGTACAATCGATCTTATTTTTTCATTGCATGCAAGAACCAAGTCATGTTATTTTTGTTTTTTTCAATTTGAATCATAAAGTACCCAGATAAGAAATATACAATCTGAATACTGCTAATGTATTTAGGATCTGTCATGCCTTTGTTTACTTTGCAAAGTATATATCAAGACAACACGATATTTTATAGTTTTCAGAAACCTCTTTACTGTTATCAGTAGTTTCTAGATATCTAGATTCAGTTTGATGTATAGTATATCTTGGTAGTCCTTTGGAAACAAATGATATGCCAATAATCATATGTATGAATCTAACTGATTGGCAATTGTTATCGTTTCTTGATTTAAAAAAATTCATCTCTAATACAGTGAAAAACGTTTGATACGTTTCTCGTATCATCATTGTTTTGTATGCCTACGGTAACCATAACTTCATCTAATCGTAATATTAATGTGTTTATCTTGTTCACATACCCAAGCTGTCACCCATGATATCCATTAAGGGGAGGGACCGGTCATTCGGCATGCGCAGAAATGGCCCTGTGTACGATTTAAATATGGACTTATTTTTTAAATAATTTTTTTCCTGGGCAAATTTTGCTCAGAAAGGCCCAGTTTTCTTCTAGGAAGGACACAAAAATGTATATTTTCAAAATCTACCCAAAATGTGTGACCTTTGGCATGATTTGACCTGTTACTGATCCCTGAATACAGGCTTACTGCAAGGACTGACCCAATAGGACAGGGGGTGAAATCCTATCATTTCAATTTTTTGGCTGTAGCTCTTGAAAACGCCGGACTTGAACTTCCACTTTTTGTATCCAAAGAATCCTGACAAATCCAGCTTTGCAGTGGGAGTAAAGACTTTTTAAAGTTAAATGTGTTTTAAAGTGCTTGTTTATAATAGTACCATACATTGCAATGGACAATGAATATACTGGTCCCTCCCCTTAATTTGGCGCTGCAGGGGCGGTTACGCACAGTTCTTGGCCCATGAATGAAAGCCATTGATGCAAACGGAACAAAATGATTTTCCGCTCCGAAGGAACTCGTTGAGGATGAGTTTGAGAATACATACACACGCCGTTAAAGAACCCATCACACTTATCAATAAGAGTCGGGGGTCCTTCCCGTTGTGAGTAGATCAGACTTATCAGTCTCGTCTTACTCAGTTTACATGCCACGTGCAAAACCGATATGTTACGCCTTAAGGCGTTTACCGCCTAGGCGAACAAACAAAACAAACAAAACGTCTAAAAAAGGGTACTGTAACCCTCTCCATGTGAGTAATCGTCTTCAGAGACTTCATTGTTGGAATAAACAAACAAACAAACAAACAAAGGCTCAGGAAAGCATAAGGTACCCGTCCCCGTGTACATGTGCTGAGTCTTCTTCTGAGACTTCGTCGTTAGATGGACTCCAGGCCCTTCTAACGTAGCTGGGGGGATACTGAAGATGGTCGGACCGTCCATCAGACAGCTCATCAGTTTGTCGGTCAGACGTTTGGCTGGAACTGCGACGAGGTGAAAGATACCTTATTTGATACAGGCCTCTTTCTACAAAGTCTTTTGCAAAGCCTACATCGTTGGAAGATCTTTCAGACGTGTTTAAGGAGCTACGCCTAGACACGAGGTACTGATCTGGATAAGACGAGTCTTCGTGTCCGAAATATCCCCCAGATGTACTATAATTGCTAAGTGATCTGTTTTCAGTATTAATGTTCTTGCGTAGTGATGCCGGCTCTCGGACATAACGGTCCTGGTATGCTTGAAGAAGTTTCTTTCTCCTTCGCTCCTGGTGAAAAGAAAAACATGAGAAAATGTAAGAAACGGTTGACATGGCAGGAAGAGATGAATATCAACAGAAACGATCAGATGAACAAAACTCACCCATACTGTCTCTTCCATTACATCCATCCTACTCTGTATTACAGAGATGGTCTCTGGAGTAACTTTGGTTTTCTAGAATAAGAATAAGAATACGAACAAAGAGATGAAAGATGAAAACAAAGACGTGATATCGTCAACATATCAGCGATGCCTAGATCACATTATCGATAATCATCATTAGTACTTACAATAAAAAGGAAAGCCGCTAGGGGGCATACAAACACAGTACATCTGCAAAATCGTAGCTCCTACCAAGATGCCAAAAACCATCACAAAAGAAGCTACGTCAAACCCTTGTCCATACACAAACATACAAGCAGAAACAATACATCCTTCAATGAGGTTATAAAAGTTTTGCAACTTTTGCAAATTTTACGATTATACAGAAAATGCGATAGTTTAATAACGATTTGTGTCTGCTAAAGCATTTTTGTAATAAATAAATAAACAAATAAACAAATAAATAAGAATCAGCTGACCTTGGTGACGAGCTTGAAGAAGATGATGATCAGAATGATCTTGACCGGTTGAAGGAGGATGACGTCAGTCAGGAAGGAGATGAGGAAGGCGAAGAGCCAGGACTGAGACTTGGCCCTGCCGTATTCATTCCCGTACAGGACAGTGAAGGCTCCAGACACCACCACTATGGCAGCCACCAGGAGCCAAGCTGGAAAGAAAACAGATCAGTTATTGTTAATATGGTCCTCTCCAGGCTCCACAGTTCTGATTGTATAGGTAGCCCTTATATTATGCAAAAGCTAGGGTTACATTTCCAAGCCACAACTAAAACTAAACAAAACAAGACGCCATAGGCGACAATTCTCCGTGAAATTTTATAATTTGCAGATTGAGAGGTGGTATTGGCACTGGCATGCCTGCAGACGACGTATAAAATTGCATGCCGATTGAACAAAGGGGACCGTGGGTTTTAGCTGCGAACACGGAAAAAACGGGTACCGCTCAAGTCAACGTTAACTGCTTAACAAAACAACATGATTACAACAGCAACGGTTAGCACAGTTGCACACGGAAAACACCGTCCCACATAACCGCTACGGTAAAAACAAAGACACGTACACAAAGTCAACTGCGCAACTGGCGGTCAGTCTAAAACCACGTCAACAATTTTAACACTTGCCGCTCAAGTCAACTGCTTAACAAAACAACATGATCACCACAGCAACGTTAGCACAGTTGCACACGGAAACAACACATATCTTGGCGCATTCTCCGCGCTCCGACCAATTTCAGGTCGCTATATTATAAGCTATAAATAGTACAGTGTGTGAGCTCTACCGAACAACTATGATATTAACATCTTGCCAGACAATAGACCTGACCTTAGGTGCAAACCATAAGTCACAATCCCAACAGATACTCACAAATGAATATACACAACAAGTCAACAACCACCTAATATCTGCTTAGAGAACCTCGCCTACCACATATCTACTTAACCTACGGCCTATTCCACAGGATTATAAAAATAGGGGTGATTTTGAAATATCAAATTTACCTCGATATAAAAACCGCTACGGTGAAAACAAAGACACGTGCATCAACACGGACATAACGGCACACCACATGCCAAAATTCATAGAAATACAACGTACACAAACATGACTTTTACGTGCGAACACATTTCACAATTCCGGCCATCCATAAACCATTACGGTCCGCATCTGGTCTGCATTAAAAACCGCCCCGCGCATCTGCATTAAGGATACTCGACCCCCCCGCTATTCAAAACAACGGGTTTTTCGCGGCCGGTCCCATGTGCCCCTAAATGTAGGGGTGCTTTTCGAATATTATCTTGACCGCGAAAACACCTACGGTAAATATTGATATACGTGCATCACCACTGGCATGCCTGCAGACGACGTATAAAATTACATGCCGATTGAACAAGGGGAACCGTGAGTTTTAGCTGCGAACACGAAAAACCGGCTGACCCGAATACTCCTGCAGGAGGTATGCCTCCTTCACGGAGTAAAAAGCACTGAAACACGTAAAACGTTTGAAGAATACCCATGAACATAATTTGCATATATTTTTTATATGAATTTATGTTTATTTTCGTTTATTCAAGCAGTCCACTGGTCCCTGGCTTGGAAATGTGACCACAGCATTATGAATGGCAATAGCTAGATATTCCAAACGGAGAAATTTACTACCTAAGTAACCTATAAATCTATATATATATACTATGTTACAAACAAAGTATTGAAGTCAATAACCAGTTCATTAGAACAATTGAACATCTCACCCACTATGCGGCACCACCAAGGAAACGGACGGTACGGCTTCTGGCTCACGGTGACCTTCGACCCTTCTTTCTTAATGACGTATCTGGTGTCCACTTTCTTCAGAGCTGAAACTCACAAAAGGCAAAGTTTACAGATTACAGTCTTTGTTTCTTTTTATAGTAGTGGTGTCGAATGTCCAAGTGGCCATGGCTAGACTAGATATTGAGAGTTCGCTGGTTCGATCCATAGCATTCCTGGCTAGATGTTGTATCCTTGGGAAAGGCACTTTACATGACTTTTCTTACTATACCAAGATGTAAAATGGGTAGCTGACTCCGGTGGGGGAGATAAAAGGCGGTGGAAGGAGAGGGTTGGGCTCTGCCTTCCAGTACTGTGCCCCAGACACAGTATACTAGTATTACAAAACAACTGCCCCTACGGCCACAAAAAGGATATGGGACTGCCTTTACCTAGTATCTTTTTACCTTTTTTTATTGCCAGACAAATATAATCAAAACGCATTGCCAATTTGCCCAAACGAACCAACTTCCCTAGTCTTGAACCACCTTAAGGTGTCTAAAAGACGTCAACCCTACGAGATAAAGTTTTATATTTTTCACCTCCTTCTTTCTTTAACTTCTCGATATAGGCGGTCGGATCGGCGGTGTATTCTGCGTCAAAGTCCGACTCGACGTCCTCAACCTTCGGTAGGTAGCGGGGGAGAACGAGCTCAGCGCCGTGCGGTCCCTTTTGGGGGACGCCGTAACTTTCCTTGTTCTTCAGTTTGGACGCGTCTATAGGCGTCGATGCTTTCTGCCTTGTTCCGGAGTACCGGAAAAGCACCACGATGAACACGTTGATTGGTAAGGCGATCAGAGAACTTTCTAGACCGATTATGAACTGAAAGGTAATATGTCGAAAGTAAGATGGAAAATCAGTAACAATCGTTGACGATGATACATACGAGGAAATAGTGACATTCACTTAAGTGAAAAAAAAAGTATAGAACGTGTCCACTCGAAACGCCGAAATTTAACATCCACAAACACAAGTATACAGAATGTTACAAAATAACGTTATATGTAGTAACAAGATTCAGTAAAGTAATCTAATACATGGAGCCAGATTTCATTCTCTCTTCTTTGTTATTGTGAAGATATCTAGGATGAGATACATGTATCTTTGAAAAAATGTTAGTGAAAACACATAGGCAATATATATCATTAATGGGTTCAAGTAGTAATTAACGTACAATTTGAACCCATTTGTCCCTATGTAACAACCCATGCATTGTCCATGTAGGGCAATATCTTAGAAATGCCTTAACGTTAGAAATTGGACCATTGACTTTAAAAGTCCATTCTCATCTGATACACAGTCTTTGTAAGGTATAGTGGTCTAGGTGTGCTTGTTCTATAGCAATAGATACCGTACTTTGTACCTTGTACAATTGTTGGACAATAATTTTTTATTTCATTTTATTATCATTTCTTGTAATAGTCATGTATTTAAAGTCAAGGCATGATTAACACTTACGGAGGTCAAGCTGAAGGGCAGCGCCAACTCGATGTCTCCTATGGTGACCTTTGACAGGAAGTTCCGGTCTCCCCGGTAGAACATGATGTTGACTAACATGAAGGACATGAGGAGAGACAGACAACAGGAGATCCTCTGCACCCGGCTGAAGTGGTCGGAAGGAAACTTGACGACAGACACCCACAGGTGGTGAGACAGGAAACCCTTTCCCTTCGTCGTCTTCGACAGCTCCTTACGTGCTTTCTTCTGTCGCTGTAAGATGTGAGGAGGAAATGGCAAAACATTGACATTCTCAAACAAGCTGCCAGGGAACTATTGTATCCAGTACAGTACCGTGCCTATCTAGTTTAATGTTGGAATGGGTTAGGCTAAGGATCAGGCACGGTTCTGGATAGTCTCCGCGTATCCAAGAACGTAGATTTTCACCTTACAAGCGTGGACTATCCAGAACCGTGTCTGAGCATGATTCTGGATACAGCACGGTTCAGGATACAATAGGGACCCAAACCTATACCAGGTTTCTCTGCCCAAACGTTGCCACTCACAATCAAGACCATAGCATGCTAGAACAAAATCGTATGTTCCAGTACAGTACCAAGGGAAGTCGCTATGAGGCCCACAAATAACGTGCATTCGACATCTTCGGGATCCCAACACCTACCCAAATAGTGTCACAAGACAAGAATGGCAGATACGTCAAACTCTTGTCCACACACAAACATATCGAGGATGAAAATAGGTATCAAAAACACAGGACTGATGATCACAGGGCAAGGGACGCACGGTAACTCTTTTTGGGACTTCTAAATCTTTGATTTGCACTACGTACATGAAACTTTTAGAGCAGAAAATATCACGTTTATCTATTCAGTTTCTATCCTGAAAATTTCACAAGCAAGAGTATCAATGGTCTACAAAGATCACACTTGTCAAATACACAAAATCTACAAACAAAGTCTATTTCATCAGCAACATGAGTTGACTTATGTCAAGTGCCAGCTCTCCTCAGCCACTCGAACCACTATGATAGCCTAGAAACAACATGAACCGTAGACTTTGTTTCAAAAGTAGCAAACTTTCAGTAACCTTCCGTTCGTCGGCCAGATCAGCGCTTCTCCCGATGAAGACTGCCACAAAGTACAGCGCCATGACGGCACACACAGTCAACAGGGCGATCAGACTTCTCTCCAGGTCAAAGGTAAAAGAACTCCCCAGGTCCAGCGGGTTGGGCGCAACAAAACCAGCAAAGGCCGTCAGGTGGTCACAGATACAGTGTAGTTGTTCATCTGTCGTCTTAGGCCCAACCTTTAGAAAAGCAGAAACGAAGACATATTTACATAGGATAGGCTTGCATTCAACATTGATCGTTTTGGATTTGACTGATGATAAAAAATATTTTGTAACCACTATAAAACATAATGTAAAGTAAACATTTTGTAACCACTATAAAACAAAATGTGATGTGACCATCTGTCTTTATGATATGTATCATAGCCATGTGTAAAGATGCCATGATACGTGATAAAGAGCAGTATGTATGTTTTGACATAGTATATTAAAGATGGACATTAAAAAACATAAAATTTATAACTTCCTACAACACACCTCACACCCATTGTCAGTCCACATTTTCGTCGTTTCGTTAAAGAAGATACATTTGTAGGCAGTGATGCTGACGTTGTATGGAACACTGGAGTCTATTTGCCCATTCTCGTCCACCGTTGGAACTCTTTGGATTCCTATGTTAAGGCATGAACAATGTTCAATGACCCTTGGATCATGGACTGTATACATATAGTGTGCAAGTAGGAAAATATATTAAGTTTGAATCTGTTTGAATCTGACTGTTTAAATCTTAGAGACTGCATGTTAGAGAATAGTTAAACCTGTTATGTTGCCACTGATATATATATTCTGTACGTAATTTCCCCCATACATATACTCTGTACGTAGAATGATTTTATTCATACATGTATTTAGTCTTGTTCGTAGTCATAGTTGACCATACAAAAGTCCCCGTACTTTTTGTCGAGTCAATAAAGAATTGTATATTTGGCTTAATGTTGGGTTTGATGCAACGTGTGTGAAAGCAAATAATGATTTAAGGTCGGGACGGCAAGCCATAATATCCCTACATTTACTTACCTATTGCCCACATTTCTTGTTCGTTGCTGATGTTCAGGGCTGACTGGTTTAAGAACCATGTGAACGGCTGCATGGACGCCACAGTTCGTCCATCTGAAGTGTACGCAGTCCGTGTTAGGGTGACGTTGTGGCTGTAATCACCAGGTGAGACCACGTCACCACGCTTCAGGTAAACCCTTAACGTGACGTTGACGTCATCGCTGGTGACGTCAGGGGTGACGCGAACGTAGAAGGCCACACCCGGTTCTGACGTATTGAAGGTGTGTAGCTATAGGAACAAGAGCAGAATGTATATGTCAAATATATAAAAAAGGCATTCCACAATCAGAGTTTCAATGTACCTAGTAACCAAACATTTCATTAAACATCTTTTGTGAAATTTATCACCTGATCTTTGCCTTTTCCGTATCAGGACGAAGTGATAATCAATCAAATACGACGGGGGGCGTTATAGACTTCCATGCACATTTGACCAATAACTGTCTAAAAAGTGTCCAAAGTAGCAGTGTTAGATTTCCGGAGTCTATTCAATTTAGAGTAGTGTAAAGTATTGACATGAACCAACCGATATTTGCCCACTGTTCGATGACGTGGCTGTACCATTCACCAGACTGGGTCTTGCTGTGTTTAGAACTGGATTCATGGATTCGATGCGTTCGTCTTCTTTAAGGTTTCTGACAAGAACCTTCTGTCTTTTGCCGAGGACAGAAAGTCCCAGAACCGGTGTTCTGACGTCCCTGGCGTTATTGGCGTATTCGAAGGGGTTTTGTGGTGTGAAGTAAGCCTGGAACATACAAGACAACCAGACACCAGATTGAAATCAATCTAAACAATTTGCTCAATTCCCAAAGTTTTCCCATCATGCCCCTAAATTTCAGCTCTAGCGTGGTTTGGTGAGAAATCATGAGATTTTGTTCGCCATATTGTAAAGTTAAAATTGGCTATGGGAGTTTTGACATTTTGCCATGGAATAACATTCATTTTTACAGGTTTTGGATAGCAAAAACCTGTATTGAGTTAGGTCCCGTCCATGGGCGCCGCCATTTTGTTTCCCATCATGCTAGAGAGAAGAGTATGATGGGAAGGAGTGTCGCCGTGACCGAAACATTGTGGGACCCATATAGTTTTGAACGGATAATATGATGGTGTATTGTGAAGTATGTGCATTGCTAGGAAGTATGTGCTTTTCCAAACCTGAGATCCAACAGTTCCGTTGACACAAAGTTTTGTCGTGGTATTTTCAGGTATCTGGAAGTACGCCTTTCCATCCTCGCCTGTCTGTATTAACCGCTCCCCAAGTCCCTCACAGCTGGACCTCGCCAGGGACATCAGGAACTCATTAGCCTGGACCAAGGTCGGTTTTTCGTCCCGATTCTTCCTCTCTATCATTGTCATGGCTAAGTTGTCGATAGCTTGGAAAGCAGTGGTTGTTGCCTGCTCGTTCTGGACGTGTGAAAAACATCAAAACGTTTAAAAGCGCATGATATTTCAAACGGATCATGCAAATTCGTAGCCTGGGTGCCATCATCCTCCGCCAGCGACAGTAGGGAGCTGGCGGTAACTACGGAGGATGGCACCCAGGCTAGAAAATGGTTCAATAACTGGTGAAAGATAGAGGGTGCACGTGCTATATAAAACGTTTGGACCTAAAGAAAATTTATCCAGTTGCTTGACTTATTTATTTGCTATTAATTAAATGTTCTACCTGGATGCTTAGCCTTCGTTGATGATACTTTGCATGGTCATTACAGTATTCAAAGCTTTTTATTTTTAGTGTGAACCAACTTACCTTTTCAAAGTCAGTGGTTCTGTTCTGAAGTTGTGCCTCCTCCCTTTTCCTGCCTGCGCTTTGACTAGAAGCCTCCAAAACGTTAACAGCACCTAAAAACAAAAACATTAGTGTCAGAGTTGTACCGTTGGGATAAAGAAAGAACAATTTTATGAGCATCTTCCAGATCTAACTTCTGTTTTTCTTTTCGTCGTTGTCGTACCTGTGACAATATGTGCCGCTATTCTCTCTAGCTCCTCTGTCCCCACTTCTGATGACTCCGTCGTCAACACCTCTTCTAATGTTTTCAATGTATCAGCCGCCTTTACCTTACAAAAGAGAAAAGACGAAAGTTAAGTTTGAAAACAATGTTGTTACTGATTGTACCCATGACATTGTTGCATAGATGTGGCCTTTTGAACAAAATGTGCTCTTGCTCTTGTAAAGTAACACAATCTGACAAAAACATAAAATCAAAAGACGTGCTTCCCTTGTGCTTCCATTGTGCTCCAAACGATATGTAAAAAAGTTTAAGATTTTACAACGTGTTTGTTATTGACTGCACCCATGTAATGTTTTAATAGACTTGCTTTTGTGAACAGACTATGCTCTCTTAGAGTGACAAAAACTTCACAAAAATAATAAGAAAGTCCTGCGTTGACAATGCATTGTGCTCCTAACGTAAAACAAGTCTTACTTGAGACTCATCCGACAGTTCTTCGGGTCTGTTGGTCACGTGTTCCAGCGTGCCAGACACCTGTTTCACCTCCTGAATGCCCAGCACCTCCACCCGCTCCAGGATGTCCATCATCCTCTCTCGGTCCTGTGTGGCAAACATTATACAAGGTCGCAGGACACAGTATTCATGACGCGGTTATACAAAATAGTACGGAGAATATTCTTGAAGCCTGGGTAGAAAGCCTGATGTTAGGGCCAGTCAGATGTAAATTGTGCTGTGTGGTATAGGAATGTATCGGGTTTGAGACTGTATGATTTGAATTGTGAAGGTTTTGCAGTACGTGTATAAATGCGCTGTATTACGCAACTGGCTTTCCGGGTGAGTCGGCTGCAGTTCAATTGACCTCCGTAGAGGGCGATTTCAAAGTGTACGTCACGAGCAGATACGCCGACAATTTTTTTTTTGTTTCTAGATTATTTGTAGTTTGTACCTTCTTCTCAAACATATTCGATTTTCATATAGGTGAAGTGCACCTTACTATAATTTTTACTGCGTCGAAGTGAGTCATCTTGGGTTCCTTAACTATAGGAATCCCCATAGGGCGAAAACTGTGTCCTGCTACATGTACCACAACGATACCACAATATGAACAGAAGATACAAAATTAAAAGAAGTGCTGCTGCAATCTCAAGAAAAGCTGATAGAGGGCCTGAAATCAACATATCTATCCACACACAAAGTATCATCACAATTCATTTATAGACTTTTAAGTTATTACTAGCCGTATGTGTATTAAGTATGTGGAAATGCAAACAGAGTCATTGCCGCCATCTTGGATCTGTAAACCCCGCAAACATGGCGGCAGTTGTTATGTGCACACACATGTCGTGACGTCACATGAAATATGCTAATATCTCCCCTGAAGAGATAGCAGTCTCTATTTTTTAGTGTGCTGGGTATAAGGATTACTCTTTGCATAAAATTATGGCTGGATCTGTTGTTTGAAACACCATTTGGGAAAAGCTATGTAAGAAAGGTTGAAGGATTGATGTTACAAAGTAAAATTCATTGAAGACAAGCAAACCTCGATTCTTGTAGTACTCTCGACGTCTGTTTCATTGGCAACGTTCAACACAGACGCCGCGCTGGCGATTGATGACGTAGTCTGTTGTACGTCATCCTCGTCCAAGTTGTCTAAAACGGTCTCCACAAACTCTATGACTTCTTCAGGTGGTCGCACCTGGAAATTATGAAATTTGTGCCAGGAATTAATTCTATGAGCAAAAGAAAGGCACTAAAACATTTTTGTTATTTCGCTCCTGACCCCTTTAAATTCTTATGTGAGCAAACATCAACGTATGCCCTTACCAGTGACAAACTAAATATTGCAGCGGGATTAACCAATTCTCCTTCGTTTCCTTTTTATGAGCTCACTCAACGTATTATACAATGTAATTAAAGCTCATTGACAAAGCAAGATACAGAAGTAAATGCCTAAGAATATATTTATACGTACATAGTCTATGTCCATTTTAGATACGTTGAAGGTAAGTATATGTGTACATAACATGATAGATTAGTTAGATACACACATGTGTTGTAACACTTGTGTTGGCGAAGGCACCGAAGACATCCGCCACACGGATGACAATTACTAGCTCGTAGTTCCTGTCTGGGTTTCCTATAGGCAGTCTGATAGGAGGGGTGCTGGAGGCCTGGTTCATGAAGAAACGTTAAGAAACAGTCTATCAGCTGAACGACTTAAACTCACACACACACACACACACACACACACACACACACACACACACACACACACACACACACACACACACACACGAACACATGGAAATCTACAAGTGTAACATCAAAGAAATAAGAACAGCATCAACAAACACTGTTTTCTACAAACGCCTTTTAAAAACGTACATTTTAACCAGCCCCTTCCTTGTGGTTCAGAGGTGGGACAACTAATCAACAGATGCCATCATCAAACACGATGATTGAACCACGCTTATTGTGAAAAGGGGTACTTCATTGATAAAGATAAATTGTCAAATAACTGACTATCTTATCCAGAACCGTGCCTATCTACTTTTATGCCTGAATGGGTTAGGGTTAGCATCAGGCACGGTTCTAGATAGTCTTCACATATCTAAGAACGTAGATTTGCCCCAGACATGGTTCTAGATACGCATGGACTATCCAGAACCGTGTATGAGCATGGTTCTGGATAAAGCATGGTTTTGGATAAATGAAGGTTCTGGATAAAAACACTGACCGGTCCGCTGTACAGGAGATGTTGGTTGGTGGAATCGACTGTGGAATTCACAGAGGCAACTCTGACGTCAGCTGCCGTGTACTCAAAGTCATAGCGCAGAGGAAGATCCGCATCACTGAAGCCTGGAAGACATACGATATTCAACCAATGCAAATTAAAGTCTAGTTGCTACGTCATAGAAAACGTTAAGGAGAATTGTTGACGATAGAATTGCTATCGGTCGTTAGTAGGCATCCTTCCATCTCGAGAGATGATGGTTGCACACACTGAGTCTGGTGTTGTGGCCGTGTGCAGCGTATGGTGTGGCTAATCAGCCACTGGTTATTTGACAAAATGTAGTTTTTACTAGCTCTACATGTATTATCATTTACGAAAGTTATTATATCAATGAAGACATCTAATAGCCTTGTTATACTATTACATATAAATGTAAGGTAATCCGCTTGACTCGCTCCAAGAGTCCAATCACTTATACCTACCACATGTCAGATATAGCCCTATGTTCAGTCAGTAGCATGAACGACTTGGGCGTTCTTGCCCAGTCTGACTTGTTGTGGAACAAGCATATTGTAAACATTGTAGCTAAAGCAAACTCGATGATGGGTTTCATTATACGCACTGTCGGTTATGATTCCAGCCTTGATATACGCAAAGCATTGTATGTTACACTAGTCAGATCACTTCTCGAGTATTGTTGCCCCGTTTGGTCACCGCTGTCGCGTAACCTCATGGCCCTCTTGGAGGGAGTTCAGAGGCGAGCGACCAAGTTCATTCTTCGTAACAATGCAAATGTCAGTGAACTTAACTACAAGGACAGATTATTGTTCCTAAACATGCTACCTCTGTCATATAGGAGGGAGACTGCCGACATCATGGTTTTCGTTAAGTCCTTGTCAAGTATGTATGACCTGAACGTGTATGAATATGTATCATTTTCCACCAGACCAGCAAGGAGTAACCGGTCTCACATATTAATGCCAAGCCGTTGCAAAACATCAACATTTGCCACGTCATACATACCACGCTTGGTAACCGAATGGAATAAGCTTGACGTTGCAGTTCGTAACAAAGGGGCTTCGACGTCTAATCAGTCTGACTTATTGTCTTTTAAGCGTTGTCTTGTGAAATCTGCTGTTGAGAGATTTGAACAGCACTTTGAACCTGACAACCTCTGTACATGGTCCACAGCGTGCAAGTGCGCGTCTTGTCAGGCTTTGAGGGTTCGGTAGTCTGTCTATATTAAGCCTGTTAATTCATGCCGTCTTTTTTTTCTTCTTCATTATGTATATGTATATGTAATTCTCATATTGTTCACTCATTATTTTATACTTGAGTCTATTGCATTTGTATGCTGTATCGGGACGAGGGCTGGTAAAGGTGTTACACCTGTTCCCCCGTCCCTTTCACTGTTGTGATGAATTTTAATAAACAATAAACAATAAACAATAAACAATACATGGTACTGATAAGGATAAACAATACCACCAATGTAACGTTAGGGCATCATTGAGTCTTCTATTAGTGACTCATCACAGGACGACTTATCATGCAAAATTGTTACATGTGACTTTAGCCTCCTTGATACAAAACGCTAACAAGTTACCCAACTGCTCTATCAATAGCAATGCAGAATAGTAAAATCATAATTTAATAAGCTCTCTTGGAACTGTTACCTTGGCACTGTATCTCAAAGAACCCTTCGGATGTAGTTGATGCGTCGACAGTGCAGTTGCCAACACTCGGCGGTTCGTTTAGGGTGAAGGAGTACTCGGCAGAGCCAAACTCTGTTGTGTTACTGTCTGTGACTATAGAAGTTACAGTATAGGTCCCCTGCTGTTTAAAAGAGATGAAAACTGTAATGTGGCAATGTCACTTGTCTTGATAGAAATAGATTCTATTTAGTCATTGATACATCTATAACTATCCAAAACATGGACAGAATTTGAATAAAAAAAGAGCAAATGATAACATGACAAAACATTGAAGAAAGTACAACTGAATCATCCCAAGTTATCATAACATTTGGCGGGTTGCATGGACTAAGTACGTAAAAAATGTTGCAATGAATTATAATATATTATTTTTTTGCGCAGGAATCATTTATTTTCATATATTAACAAGCTGTTAATTAAAGGAACGCTACACAAAATTTCAAATTCATTATTTTCCAGTAGTCTACACATTAAAAAGTTGATGTATTTCAATTTTTACATTAGTCCGCCAAATAATTAATTACCCTGTGCACGAGTTTGAACTTCGCGCTCTCCTAGCTCGCCCGCCACGATGGCAATGATTTATGCTTTGCTCTGACGTCTTCGTTCCGAAGTCACTTATCTGCATATCACAATCCAGTGATCTCCCAGTGGCACTGCCAATATGCAAATGAGCGGGTTCGGAACGGAGACGTCGGGGCAAAGCATAAATCATTGCCATCGCGGCGGGCGAGCTAGGAGAGCGCGAAGTTCAAACGCGTGCACAGGATAATTATTTGGCGGACTAATGTAAAAATTGAAATATATCAACTTTTTAATGTGTAAACTACTGGAAAACAATGAATTTGAAATTTTGTGTTGCGTTCCTTTTAAGATGATTTGTAAGTACCCTGTCGAAGACACCGGCTCTGAATGAAACGTGGTCTTGATTTCTGTCGTTCAGAATGTTACTATTCCAGTCATCGTCCGTCCAAGGCGTGGCCGAGCCTTGTATCTGCTGCACCAGTGTCCAGTTGTACGTATACGCGTTTGGACCTTGTCGACAGTTGCTGCAGACAACGGACAGTCTCATCTTTTCCCCAGAGTTGATTTTGGGACCACAGGTTCCGTATATTGAGTCACAACTGTGCAAAGTTAAAAAAGAAACAATAACGAATAAACACATGTGAAGATGCCAAACCTACAAGACAACATGGTATTCTCCATGGAATTTGCATGCTTGTATAAATATAAAGTTGGCGATTGACTAAATAGTAAAGGTCTCCAGTAGTAACAGCAGAAACATATTATAAGGAGGTGAAAAGAAAGTTGCTGAGGAGCCCAAAACATATCTAATTCTTTGTAGACCATGTTTTGGTATTGGTATATTAATAACACAACATCACAACAGGGCTGGATTGGTGTTTTTACATTACAAAGTACGATAAAAATAGTACAATAGATCACTATTTAGACAAGAGAGTCTTCAGAACAGAAATACCTAAAACTAGACCTTTACTTTGAAGGAAAACACAAACATTTGTAGATCAAAAACAAGTGTTGATCAAACGGACCATGTATGTTGTCTAGAAAAGGAGAAAACACTCCATGAATGGCAGACTCACATAATTGATGTTAGTGGGATGGTTGAACGAACCACCTCCACGATTTGACTTGCAGAGACAGCGTTCCTGCCTGGTGCAGACACCTCCACGGTGAAGGTAAGCTCTTTGTGAAGCGTTTCAAGGCCGAGGTTTACAGTAAGTAGACCTTCATCTCCTCCGTTTAGTACAGGACAGACCCCATCTGGACCTACATGTTAGACACGACATCAGTTGCATCAGAACATATTGTGGAAACAACGTGGCTTGTCTCTATAGTTAAGTTGAATTGGTCACACAAATTTTCGAAGGAAACAAAAATCTGTATCAAACGTGATGACTGAAATAAAATAAAGTTATGTTAAAATAAAATAATGATATTGTAATTCACATGACATGTAAAATTGTCACATAAGTTACAATAAGGGTTAAATTTAAGGGAAATTTACAATACAACATCCACGGCTAACTATTTTAAAACTTAATTAGATAAATTCAGGTTACTTTTGTCTTCGGACTCATTCTCAGTCGCTGATGGAATATAGCATTCTAAAACGTCTGACTCCTCAGAGAATATAACCAGTTACCCGATATATTGTGAAATGTTCTACCGACATGTCTAACAATCATTGAGGTAAATTTCTATACGTTTACTCACCAGTTGAGGTACAAGACCAGCGATAGTCCAGATCCTTGCTCATTGGTATAACGCCATCAGGGTCTGAAGACAGCGTGGCCGCATCCAACGTAACTTGTCCCGTGCCCACCTGCCTACGGAATCCACCTAGAATACCGGCAATGAGAGACGAGGCTATGATGTTCACCGAGGCGCTGTTACTTGTACTTGATACCACGACGCCTGTGTCGATCTCAGTCATAGTCACAGTGAGTCTGAACATGTACGTGCCATAGTTCAATGTTCTGGAAGGGACGAGAATATCCGCTTTTGTGTTGACAACGTTTGTGTTGACAACGTCGGCAAGGACTTGCCATTGTGTTTCTGCAGGCGGCAATGCTTCCCATCTATACGCTATATCAAACTGTTCGGTGCAGTTTGCACCAACGGAAAACCGACTGGTCAGTCTGAATGCTCTGCTGCGAGTAATGGACATCCCTCCACCTTCGATGGTCACCTCAGGTGAGCAGTAGGTACATCTGTATTCACCAGGTGTGTTCAGACAGGTAGAGCCGTAAGGACAAGTCGCCCTGTTTTCTATGCACTCATCCAGATCTGAGATGCAAAAGAACAATCGTTATGTCCGTGATGATGCACGTGTTTTTGTTTTTACCGTAGCTGTTTTTATATTGAAGTAAATGCTTATTTCAGAAACACCCCTATTTTTATAATTCTGTGGAATAGGCCGTAGTTATGTGGTAGGCGAGGTTCTATAAGCAGATATTAGGTGGTTGTTGTGTATATTCGTTTGTATCTGTTGGGATTGTGACTTATGGTTTACACCTACTACGATACCCTATCAAATAGATAATATGTAGTGCACTATACCGTTCCCAATCTGCAAAATATAAAAATTCACGGAGGATTGTCGCCTATGGACACTTGTTGTTGTTGTTGTTTTCTTCAGAATAAACGCACATGCAGAATAGTATATCAACATACTTTACGTATAAATCTCATATAGTTTTCCTACTCTCAGGAGAGGCTTATGATGTTATTTACTGGTCCAAAAAGTAATGTAGGTACCTGTGACTGTGACATTTGCTCCCGCGAACGGAAATGAGTTCTGCTCATTTTCGTTGATGTAGTTCTGCATGTGTTCCTCTAACATTGCCGGTGACAAGGGCGTTTCTCCTTCCACTAGTGTGAGGTCCTGAAAGGTGACCAAACTGCCTCTCTCAAACCTTCTAAACCCTGGATTCCCGAATCGTGTGATTTCCGTTATGGAATCGACCATGTCGTTCAACTGTAGGTTAAAAAGATCAGAAACCTTTGTCACTGTTGAGCTAGACTGAATTCCTCAATGTACATATCTGTGACATAGAAATTAACATATCAAATATTGTAAAATATCAAATATTGTAAAATATCAAATATTGTAAAATATAAGATATATATTATCCTTCTGTCATGTTTGAGTTGATATTGATTATGTATCCTTGTTTGGAATTGATGCTGTCATTATCAATTTTGTTTTGACATTGCTACTCTGTTATATCTACATACCATTTGTTTTTTGCTATTCTTTATGTTAGATATTACATACATTTACTATTTAGTTACGTTACTTTCCACCGTTATGTTATTATTTATGGATCCGTGCCTTATGTCTTTATCATTTCGTTAACTATGTCCTTTTCCTGTGTATGTTGTGTATCCTTTGTTGAAATGCAATAGAAAAAATTTTAAACAAATATTGTGAAATACGGGCTGACAGGCACGTGCCTTAACAAGTCAGTATCTGATCGTTTTGTGGTGTATTGAAAATGAGACTAACCATTAGAATATATCACTGCACGAAAAGTTGGATTTACCGATGGTGATAAATGCCAGTAAAGTCGGGTAATGTTTACTTTGTAAACAGTATTGGATTCTACAACGGTAGTAAATAAAGTCAAGTCCGGTAGTTTTATTTACTACCATTATTAAGTCCAAAATTAGCAGATTTGACTTTTATTTACTATTATTGTAAAGTCCGGTACTGTTTACAAGGTAGACATTACCCGGCTTTACTGGCATTTACTACCATTGGTAAATCCAACTTTTTGTGCAGTGAGACATGAGCTTAAAGCTGATTCGTGCCAACAGAGCTGTACAAGGCAGCATATATACATTTACTTACGTGGCGCAAGTGCTCTCTCTTGCTCTGTTCATACTGTAATCCACTGGGTGCATGTTTCTCTGGTTCATAGTCGTAACTGGCATTGTATACAAGGCGGACGTAGAACCCATGCAAAGCTGTTATGATGTAAAAGGTCAAGAAGTAAGTGAATCATGACTATACGAATTACAATTATATATCACACTGTATTACAATAAGCTTTTTATATGTAGATGCATTTATGTAGTATCAGCCTCCACCAAGAAGAAAACACAATTTTGTCAAAACTATTACAAGCAAATAGTATAATACGATGGATTAACCCCCCCCCCCCCGTGTGCCATGGGCTAGTTGTATTAAGCTTAGTTCTAATAGTCCCTAACAGTTTGAGGGTTAAGAACCAAGAGAATGGCATACGCATTTGCAGGTACATTTGCAGGTTTGCCAAGAAGGCAGAGGTGAATAAAATCGCCTGATGCACCTGAAGCTGCATAGAGCACCTACCTTTGCACTTGCCCTGAAACCTCTGGAGCCACGGACGACATTCACAGCTGTGGCTTCCTACTGTGTTCAAACAGGTTTCCCGTGTTTTGTTGCAGCGAGAAACACTGCTTCTGCACTCGTCTACATCTGTGTACATAGTGCAGAAAAGTGTCAGATGAAACTTTCGAGAGGTTCTATTTCATGATGATGGACAGTCCCTCTACCTACTGACTTTAGATACTAATTTGGCAAAACATCAAGCGAAGTCAAATTTCATCTCACAGCAATTGTAACAAGTACCATGTAAATCAAGTTTTTCATAAGACATTAAATCTAGTACAATAAATGTACACATAGATTCATACAATATTTATATATATATATATATATATATATATATATATATATATATATATATATATATATATATATATATATATATATACCATGCTATATTCTGTGATTCTGTGATAAGTATATATATATATATACTTATCACAGAATCACAGAATATAGCATGGTTTTCAAACAGGCAATGATCATTTCAGATCACTGATATATGATTGTGCCAAGATCTTTCTGAAGCCCTACTCATAGAGTTTCATAGAGTATACTTTATTTCAATACTTGCCAAAACAGTTGAATCCATTTCCGTCCCATCCAGGTTTACATCTACATGTTGGATTAGTTCTTTCATCGTCGTCACAGGTCGCGTTTGCGTGACATGGTCTACATGTGACTTGTGGGCCGATGCTGGCTGTTGTGTCCACTGGTGCAGGGGTTGTTATTACTGTAAATATTAAAATATATTTACTATTGTAAATATTACCAATCTGATGCAAGTTAAGAGAAAAGCTCTCAATTCTGTTGACATGTCATTCTGAATCTATACAGATAAAAGGTGACTGGTTGTTTGGGACATAGAAATAACTTCAGGCACTGAAACATAAGCACAACGACCAGAGGAATTCAAAACGTAACACATCAAGGAATCTAGTACGACTTTGATTTGTGTCTGCAATCAAGTACTTGATAGCGTTTGCAAGCTTTACCAAAACGGAATACCTGAACATCCAGTTCCAAGAAAACGACCATCTCCTGTATATCCAGGGTTACAGGTACAGGTCGCCTCCGGGGAGGGAGCGGGGTTATCTGTACAGGTGGCTTTTTCGACACACGGGCGAAACAAACAGGCATCCATATCTATAGTTGGAAACATAGAGAATAATGTGACTACACATCATCAGTTGATGCCATCGAGGTCGTAGGCTCAGCTGCTGAAAATGACAAATTTAAAGTCATTCTTAAGAGCCCTATCTCTTACGTACATGCCTTTTAAATGTATACATGTAATTCTATTTGGTGGATAATAAGCAGGGCTTCACTGGATCTTGTATCGCATGCATTTGTATAGTTGTCTTTATCCTACCAATGCAGTCTGGAACGCTAGCGCTCCAGGTCCCGTCCGCCTGGCAGGTGGCAATGGTACTGCCGTCCGACGCGTATCCTTGGTCACATCTGAACGTCACCATATCTAGGTAGGTGTCTGCATCACTGGGACTCAGGCTGCCATTTGCTGGTGCTGTCAAGCTGGGACAACTCACCGCTGAATTGGGGAGAACAAAGAACAAGTTGCATCTTAAACTTCTGGTGCAATGTATTGCCTGCTGAGACTTCAAGATAATGACACATATTATATAAAATGGTGTTAACATTCATAATTCACTCTTTTTAACGTTTAATACACATTTGCATATTTTTGACAAGTTCTTACCATTGCAGGTTGGGACAATTGCAGTCCAGGTCCCGTCTGCCTGACAAGTGGCATTGGTACTACCCACTAGCCTGTATCCCTGGTCACAGTTGAATCTCACTACCTCTAGGTAGGTGTTCGCACCACTTGGACTCAGGCCACCATTCACTGGGGCCGGTAGATTGGGACATCTGATTTCTGCAATGAAATAAACAAGAAAAAATGTCTTTGTAAACAACATTTCAATAATCAAAGGGGCAACTCTATCAACACAGACTATAGTGTAAGCGTTAAAATACCATATTTGGCTAGAATCTACTAATATCTATCAGTGTCAAACTTATCTTACGTGTGCATGTTGGAACAGGGTTACTCCATGTTCCGTCAGCTTGGCACGTTGTATCAGTAGCGCCGTTCCGTACGTATCCCGTGTTACAGGTGAACGTGACCACGGTGGGGTAGGCGTGTGGTCCGGGAGGACTTAGAGCTCCGTTAGCTGGAGCCGTCAACGTCAGACATGGTCTGGCTGAAATGGACAATAATATTTATTACTGCGATCAATTCCTGTACTACAAACACAGAAAATGCCGTCTTTCGAATACTGAAAGTTCACGCAGTTACCTTCTAATACTCTCGTTAATACTATCTGGTGAATGTCTGTATACGTACTGCAATTCAATAGACATTGCGAGCACATATCAGCTTGCAAGTCGCCTTACGTGTGCATGTTGGAACAGGATTACTCCATTTTGTGTCAGCTTGGCACATCACAACAGCAGTGCCGCTCAGTGTGTATCCCGAGTTACAGGTGAAGGTGACCGAGTTCGGGTAGGAGACCGCTCCGGTAGGACTCACCGCTCCGTTAGCTGGGGCCGTCCGAGCCGGACATTGGACCGCTGGAATCAAAAATAAAAAAAACGCTCTATACTCTCCCTAAACACTCTATACGCTCTAGGTACTACATAATAGAATATATATGTTGTGTATACATTCTCCTGAGTAGGATGTGTCTATATTACATGCCTGTCTATCATATTTTGGGTACAGAAAGTTTACATAGTTTCCTTCTAAAACTCTTTTACAACTTGCTGAATGTCTGTATACTATAAATCGATAGACATTGGCAAGTCATCTTACGTGTGCATGTTGAAACAGAATTACTCCATGTTCCGCTAGCTTGACATGTCGCAACAACAGTGCCGTTCAGTACGTATCCCGGGTTACAGGTGAAGGTGACCGAGTTCGGGTAGGAGACCGCTCCGGTAGGACTCACTGTCCCGTTAGTTGGGGCCGTCAGAGCCGGACATTGGACCGCTGGAATAGAAAGAAAGAAAAATTTCCAAACCATTTTTCATCCAAGCATGCAGTCCTGGTAGTGCCTACCAACTCTTAAATGCGGTAGCATTATGTATAGCAACTTGGAGTGCTCACGTGTGCATGTTGGAACAGGATGACTCCATGTTTCGTTAGCTCGACATGTCGCAGCAACCGCACCGGTCAGTACGTATCCCGGGTCACAGGTGTAGGTGACTCCGTTCGGGTAGGAGACCGGTCCGGTAGGACTCACCGCTCCGTTAGCTGGGGCCGCCCGAGCCGGACATTGGACCGCTGCAATCGAAAGTAAGAAAAACGCTCTCTGTCAAACTTAACCTGGGTTTAAAATCACAATATCTTGTGTATTTCTTTTCTAGATTTGGATATGTACATCTAGGTAAGGAATCCATATTTCATTCCAGAAATCTACAGAACATGCCTTATAGGTACAATATATACTAATTTAGAAACATATATAGAAAAACGGCCGTTAGTTGACGTCTAAATGTCAGGATTTAAAGGGGCCCCTTCTCATTCCCTCACTACTGTAGTTTCTACCATTGCATCGTCAAACTCAAACTCATCTTACGTGTGCATGTTGGGACAGGGTTACTCCATGTTTCGTCAGCTTGGCAAGTCGCAGTAGCAGTGCCGTTCAGTGTGTATCCCGAGTTACAGGTGAAGGTGACCGAGTTCGGGTAGGAGACCGCTCCGGTAGGACTCACCGCTCCGTTAGCTGGGGCTGGCCGAGCCGGACATTGGACCGCTGCAATCAGAAGTAAAAAAAACGCTCTATACGCTCCCTAAACACTCTATACGCTCTAGGTAGTATATAATAAAACATATATGCTGTGTATACCTTCTCCTGAGTAGGATGTGTATACCTAGGTATATTACGGGGATGTATTTCTATACTGAAGATGTACAAAGTGACGTCTTTTAGTATACATGTATATGCTTGTCTATTATGTCTTGGATACAGAAATTCCACATAGTTTCCTTCCAAAGCTCTTCACTATTTGGTAAATATCTGTATACTAGAATTTGATGGACATTAACAAGTCGTCTTACGTGTGCATGTTGGAACAGGATTACTCCATGTTCCGTCAGCTTGGCACGTCGTATTGGCAGCGCCGTTCCGTACGTATCCCGTGTTACAGGTGAAGGTGACCACAGTCTGGTAGGAGGTCGCTGTGGTACTGAACGTTCCGTTAGCTGGGGGCGTCAGCGTCGAACATTGGACCGCTAAAATGGTCAATAACATGTTATGAAGGAGATGTATTTCTATACTGAAGATGAACAAAATGACGTCTTTTGATATATGTCTATAATGTTTTGAATACAGAAAGTTCACACTGTTACCTTCTAATAGTCTCTTTAGTTTTAGGTAATATACTACAATTCGATGGACATTGCTAGCATATATCAAATATCAACTTCCAAGTCGCCTTACGTGTGCATGCTGGAACAGGATTACTCCATGTCCTGTTAGCTTGGCACGCCGCAGCAACCGCACCAGTCAGTACGTGTCCCGTGTTACAGGTGAAGGTGACCGAGTTCGGGTAGGAGACCGCCCCGGTAGGACTCACCGCTCCGTTAGCTGGGGCCGTCCGAGCCGGACATTGGACCGCTGCAATCAAAAGTTAAAAAAAGCTCTCTACGCTCTCTAAACACTCTATACGCTCTAGTTACTATGATATAATAAAATATAAATGTTGTGTAGACCCTCTCCTGAGTAGGATGTGTGTGTATATCTAGGTATATTACGGGGATGTATTTCTAGACTGAAGATGCACAAAGTGACATGCCTTTCTATCATGTTTTGGGTGCAGAAAGTTTACAGAGATTCCTTCTAAAACTCTTTTTACTATTTGGTGAATGTATACTGCAAGCCAATAGACATTGACAAGTCATCTTACGTGTGCATATTGGAACCGGATTACTCCATGTTCCGTTGGCTTGGCACAGCGCAGCAGGAATGCCATTCAGTAGGTATCCAGTGTCACAGGTGATTATGACGCCATGCGGGTAGGAGATCTCTCCGGTTGGAAACACCGTTCCGTTAGTTGGGGCCGTAAGAGTCGGACAGAAAATCGCTGCAATGGAAAGGACATAAAACAGCTTCTTTCAAACCTGGAAACAAATCAGGTTGGGGACGACGTCAACAGCGGACATTGTACAACAAAATCACATACATCTTTACATATTCTAAAAGTTCTTACCGTTACAGTTTGGAACACTGGCATTCCAGGTCCCGTCCGCCTGGCAGGTAGCACTGGTATTACCTTCCAGTTGATATCCGTGGTCACAACTGAACGTCACGATATCTAGGTAGGTGTTCTTACCGGTAGGGCTCAGACTACCGTTTGTTGGAGCACTTAGTACAGGACATTGAATCAAGATTGTTGTGGGATTCAAAGTTGTCCGGATAGAGGTAAAGTCAGTTGTTGTAGCTGTGGTGACTTCTGTTGTAGCTATTGGAGTAGCTGGAGCTATGGTACCTTCCGTAGTAGCCATAGGAGTTTTTGGAGTTGTAGTGACTTCTGTTGTAGCCATTGGAGTTGTGGGAGCTGTGGTAACTTTTGATGTAGCCATTGGAGTTGTTGGAGCTGTGGTAACTTCAGTTGTAGGAACTGGAGTTGTTTCACCTGTGGTAACTTCAGTTGTAGGAACTGGAGTTGTTTCACCTGTGGTAACTTCTGTTGTAGGAACTGGAGTTGTTTCACCTGTGGTAACTTTTGTTGTAGGACCTTGAGTTGTTAGAGCTGTACTGACTTCTGTTGTAGAAACTGGAGTTGTTTGAGCTGTGGTAACTTCAGTTGTAGGAACTGGAGTTGTTTGCTTTGTGGTAACTTCTGTTGTAGGACCTGGAGTTGTAACTTCTGTTGTAGGAACTGGAGCTCTTTGACCTGTGGTAACTTCTGTTGTAGGAACTGGAGTTGTTTCACCTGTGGTAACTTCTGTTGTAGGAACTGGAGTTGTTTCACCTGTGGTAACTTCTGTTGTAGGAACTGGAGTTGTTTCACCTGTGGTAACTTCTGTTGTAGAGACTGAAGTTGTAAGTTCTGTTGTAGGACCTGGAGTTGTTTCACCTGTGGTAACTTCTGTTGTAGGAACTGGAGTTGTTTGAGCTGTGGTAACTTCTGTTGTAGGAACTGGAGTTGTTTCACCTGTGGTAACTTCTGTTGTAGGAACAGGAGTTGTTTCACCTGTGGTAACTTCTGTTGTAAAGACTGAAGTTGTAAGTTCTGTTGTAGGACCTGGAGTTGTTTCACCTGTGGTAACTTCTGTTGTAGGAACTGGAGTTGTAACTTCTGTTGTAGAGACTGAAGTTGTAAGTTCTGTTGTAGGAACCGGAGTTGTTTGACCTGTGGTAACTTCAGTTGTAGGAACTGGAGTTGTAACTTCTGTTGTAGGAACTGGAGTTGTTTCACCTGTGGTAACTTCTGTTGTAGGAACTGGAGTTGTTTGACCTGTAGTACCTTCAGTTGTAGGAACTGGAGTTGTAAGTTCTGTTGTAGGAAGTGGAGTTGTTTGACCTGTGGTAACTTCAGTTGTAGGAACGGGAGTTGTTTGCCCTGTGGTAACTTCTGTTGTAGGAACTGGAGTTGTAAGTTCTGTTGTAGGAACTGGAGTTGTAAGTTCTGTTGTAGGAACTGGAGTTGTTTGACCTGTGGTAACTTCAGTTGTAGGAACGGGAGTTGTTTGCCCTGTGGTAACTTCTGTTGTAGGAACTGGAGTTGTTTGACCTGTGGTAACTTCTGTTGTAGGAACTGGAGTAGTTAGAGCTGTGGTAAGTTCAGTTGTAGGAACTGGAGTTGTTTCATCTGTGGTAACTTCTGTTGTAGGACCTTGAGTTGTTTCACCTGTGGTAACTTCTGTTGTAGGAACTGGAGTTGTTTGAGCTGTGGTAACTTCTGTTGTAGGAACTGGAGTTGTTTCACCTGTGGTAACTTCTGTTGTATCCATTGAAGTTGTTGAAGCTGTGGTAACTTCAGTTGTAGGAACTGGAGTTGTTTCACCTGTGGTAACTTCTGTTGTAGGAAGTGGAGTTGGTTGACCTGTAGTACCTTCAGTTGTAGGAACTGGACTTCTTTCATCTGTGGTAACTTCTGTTGTAGGAACTGGAGTTGTAAGTTCTGTTGTAGGAAGTGGAGTTGTTTGCCCTGTGGTAACTTCTGTTGTAGGACCTGGAGTTGTAACTTCTGTTGTAGGAACTGGAGTTGTTTCAGCTGTGGTAACTTCTGTTGTAGGAACTGGAGTTGTTTGACCTGTGGTAACTTCTGTTGTAGGAACTGGAGTTGTTTCACCTGTGGTAACTTCTGTTATAGGAACTGGAGTTGTTTCATCTTTGGTAACTTCTGTTGTAGGACCTTGAGTTGTTTTACCTGTGGTAACTTCTGTTGTATCCATTGAAGTTGTTGAAGCTGTGGTAACTTCTGTTGTAGGAACTGGAGTTGTTTCGCCTGTGGTAACTTCTGTTGTAAGAACTGGAGTTGTTTCACCTGTGGTAACTTCTGTTGTATCCATTGAAGTTGCTGAAGCTGTGGTAACTTCTGTTGTAGGAGCTGGAGTTGTTGGAGCTGTGGTGTATTTGGTTGTAGCCATAGGAGTTTTGTTTATTCAACAGAAAACAAGACAATGACAAGGACATTGTGGCGCTGCACTAAACTAAAAACTGATATTAACAGCGCCACAAAACAAAAATACAATTAACATATAAATACAGTAAGTAGACATGACAGTGCACCGTAGTCCCACCACCCCAACACATTAAATAATGCTCATGATAAGAAGGGGAATTACATATTTACACAAGAACACAAGAATTATATTAAATATTAACCTAAAGACGTAAGCAGACTATAAGCTGCGGAAATGAAAGTGGTCCGCACCATGCTAGGCAAAACAAGAGCGGATAGATTGAGAAACACCCACCTTAGAGAAACTCTGGCTATAACATCGATAGAAGAGGACATAGAAAGAGCAGCCCTTAGATGGCTAGGGCACGTGGAAAGAATCGAGGAGGGAAGGATCCCAAAGTTAGCCCTCAAGTACAAACCTAAGGGCAAACGCCCTCTAGGCAGACCCAGGAAAAGGTGGAGGGACCACGTACAAGAAATACTAACAAAGTATAGGCTCGGCAGACTAGACAGGCTTGAGGAGGAGGGGGTCTTTGACGTCCGAGAAGAGTGGAGGAGACGATGCTCTCAACTGACAGGCCCTAAGGCCTACCTGGGGAAGATGTAAGATGTAAGATTAACCTTTCATATCTGGAGTTGTTAGAGCTGTAGTGACTTCTGTTGTACCCATTGGAGTTGTTAGAGCTGTGGTGACTTCTGTTGTAGCTATTGGAGTTGTTGGAGCTGTTGTGATTTCTGTTGTAGCCATTGTAGTAGCTGGTGCTGTTGTAACTTCTGTTGTAGCCATTGGAGTTGTTTGAGCTGTGGTAACTTTTGTTGTAGGAACTGGAGTTGTTGGAGCTGTGGTAACTTCTGTTGTAGCCATTGGAGTAGTTGGAGCTGTAGTAACTTCTGTTGTAGCCATTGGAGTTGTTGGAGCTGTTGTAATTTCTGTTGCAGCCATTGGAGTAGTTAGAGCTGTGGTAACTTCTGTTGTAGGACCTGGAGTTGTTACAACTGTGGTAACTTCTGTCGTAGGAACTGCAGTTGTTTCACCTGTGGTAACTTCTGTTGTAGGACCTGGAGTTGTTTTATCTGTGGTAACTTCTGTCGTAGGACCTGGATTTGTTTGACCTTTGGTAACTTCTGTTGTAGGAACTGGAGTTGTTTCACCTGTGGTAACGTCTGTTGTAGGAAATGGAGTTGTTTGACCTGTGGCAACTTCTGTTGTTTCATCTGTGGTAACTTCTGTTGTACCCATTAGAGTTGTTTGAACTGTGGTGACTTCTGTTGTACCCATTGGAGTGGTTGGAGCTGTGGTGACTTCTGTTGTAGGACCTAATATTGTTGGAGCTAGGGTGTATTCCGTTGTAGCCATAGGAGTTTTCTTTTTTAAATTCAACTCAAAACAAGACAAGGACAAGGACATTCTGGGGCTGCACTCAAGTTTAAAACTTATATTAACAGCGACAATAAACAAAAATACAATTAACACCTAAACACAGTAAGTTGACATGACAGTCTGCCGAAGTCCCACAGCCTCAAAACCTTTAGTAATGCTAATGATAACCAGGGGAATTACATATTGACACAAAAACACAAGAATCGTATTAAATATTTACCTTCTATATCTGGAGTTGTTTGAGCTGTGGTGACTTCTGTTGTAGGAATTGGAGTTGTTGGAGCTGTGGTGATTTCTGTTGTAGGAACTGGAGTTGTTTCATCTGTGGTAATTTCTGTTGTAGGACCAGGAGTTGTTAGAGCTGTAGTGACTTCTGTTGTAGGAACTGGAGTTGTTTGAGCTGTGGTGACCTCTGTTGTAGGAACTGGAGTTGTTTCACTTGTGGTAATTTCTGTTGTAGGAACTGGAGTTGTTTGAGCTGTGGTGACTTCTGTTGTAGGAACTGGAGTTGTTTCATCTATGGTAACTTCTGTTGTAGGAACTGGAGTTGTTTGAGCTGTGGTGACTTCTGTTGTAGGAACTGGAGTTGTTTCACTTGTGGTAATTTCTGTTGTAGGAACTGGAGTTGTTTGAGCTGTGGTTCTTTCTGTTGTAGGACCAGGAGTTGTTAGAGCTGTAGTGACTTCTGTTGTAGGAACTGGAGTTGTTTGAGCTGTGGTGACTTCTGTTGTAGGAACTGGAGTTGTTTCACTTGTGGTAATTTCTGTTGTAGGAACTGGAGTTGTTTGAGCTGTGGTGACTTCTGTTGTAGGAACTGGAGTTGTTTCATCTATGGTAACTTCTGTTGTAGGAACTGGAGTTGTTTGAGCTGTGGTGACTTCTGTTGTAGGAACTGGAGTTGTTTGAGCTGTAGTTCTTTCTGTTGTAGGACCAGGAGTTGTTAGAGCTGTAGTGACTTCTGTTGTAGGAACTGGAGTTGTTTGAGCTGTGGTGACTTCTGTTGTAGGAACTGGAGTTGTTTCACTTGTGGTAATTTCTGTTGTAGGAACTGGAGTTGTTTGAGCTGTGGTGACTTCTGTTGTAGGAACTGGAGTTGTTTCATCTATGGTAACTTCTGTTGTAGGAACTGGAGTTGTTTGAGCTGTGGTGACTTCTGTTGTAGGAACTGGAGTTGTTTGAGCTGTGGTGACCTCTGTTGTAGGAACTGAAGTTGTTTGAGCTGTGGTTCTTTCTGTTGTAGGAACTGGAGTTGTTTGAGCTGTGGTGACTTCTGTTGTAGGAACTGGAGTTGTTTCACTTGTGGTAATTTCTGTTGTGGGAACTGGAGTTGTTTGAGCTGTGGTGACTTCTGTTGTAGGAACTGGAGTTGTTGGAGCTGTGGTAATTTCTGTTGTAGGACCAGGAGTTGTTAGAGCTGTAGTGACTTCTGTTGTAGGAACTGGAGTTGTTTCACTTGTAGTAATTTTTGTTGTAGGAACTGGAGTTGTTTGAGCTGTGGTGACCTCTGTTGTAGGAACTGGAGTTGTTTGAGCTGTGGTTCTTTCTGTTGTAGGAACTGGAGTTGTTTGAGCTGTGGTGACTTCCGTTGTAGGAACTGGAGTTGTTTTATCTATGGTAATTTCTGTTGTAGGACCAGGAGTTGTTAGAGCTGTAGTGACTTCTGTTGTAGGAACTGGAGTTGTTGGAGCTGTGGTAACTTCTGTTGTAGGAACTGGAGTTGTTAGAGCTGTAGTGACTTCTGTTGTGGGAACTGGAGTTGTTTCAGCTGTGGTGACTTCTGTTGTAGGAACTGGAGTTGTTTCACTTGTGGTAATTTCTGTTGTAGGAACTGGAGTTGTTTCACCTGTGGTAACTTCTGCTGTTTCCTCTGTGGTAACTTCTGTTGTAGGACCTGAAGTTGTTTTACCTGTGGTAACTTCTGTTGTACCCATTAGAGTTGTTTGAACTGTGGTGACTTCTGTTGTAGGACCTGGAGTTGTTAGACCTGTGGTAACTTCTGTTGTACCCATTAGAGTTGTTTGAACTGTGGTGACTTCTGTTGTACCCATTGGAGTGGTTGGAGCTGTGGTGACTTCTGTTGTAGGACCTGGAGTTGTTAGACCTGTGGTAACTTCTGCTGTACCCATTAGAGTTGTTTGAACTGTGGTGACTTCTGTTGTAGGACCTGGAGTTGTTAGACCTGTGGTAACTTCTGTTGTACCCATTAGAGTTGTTTGAATTGTGGTGACTTCTGTTGTACCCATTGGAGTGGTTGGAGCTGTGGTAACTTCCGTTGTAGGACCTGAAGTTGTTGGAGCTAGGGTGTATTGCGTTGTAGCCATATATTAAGTTTTTTTTTTAAATTCAACTCAAAACAAGACAAGGACAAGGACATTGTGGCGCTGCACTCAAGTTTAAAACTTATATTAACAGCGACACAAAACAGAAATACAATTAACATATAAATACAGTAAGTTGGCATGACAGTCTGCCGAAGTCACACAACCCTACATATTGACAAAAAAACACAAGAATTGTATTAAATATTTACCTTCTATATCTGGAGCTGTGGTGACTTCTGTTGTAGGAACTGGAGATGTTTGAGCTGTGGTGACCTCTGTTGTACCCACTGGAGTTGTTGGAGCTGTGGTGACCTCTGTTGTAGGAACTGGAGTTGTTTGAACTGTGGTGACTTCTGTTGTATCCATTGGAGTTGTTGGAGCTGTGGTGACTTCCGTTGTAGGCATAGGAGTTGTTGAAACGGTGGTGACTTCTGTTGTAGCCATTGAAGTGGCTGGAACGGTGGTGACTTCTGTTGTATCCATTGAAGTTGCTGGAACGGTGGTGACTTCTGTTGTATCCATTGAAGTTGCTGGAACGGTGGTGACTTCTGTTGTATCCATTGGAGTTGTTGGAGCTGTGGTGACTTCTGTTGTATCCATTGAAGTTGCTGGAACGGTGGTGACTTCTGTTGTATCCATTGAAGTTGCTGGAACGGTGGTGACTTCTGTTGTATCCATTGAAGTTGCTGGAACGGTGGTGACTTCTGTTGTATCCATTGAAGTTGCTGGAACGGTGGTGACTTCTGTTGTATCAATTGGCGTTGTTGGAGCTGTGGTGACTTCTGTTGTATCCATTGAAGTTGCTGGAACGGTGGTGACTTCTGTTGTATCAATTGAAGTCGCTGGAACGGTGGTGACTTCTGTTGTATCTATTGGCGTTGTTGGAGCTGTGGTGACTTCTGTTGTATCCATTGAAGTTGCTGGAACGGTGGTGACTTCTGTTGTATCCATTGAAGTTGCTGGAAAAGTGGTGACTTCTGTTGTATCTATTGGCGTTGTTGGAGCTGTGGTGACTTCTGTTGTATCTATTGGCAGTGTGGGAGCTGTGGTGACTTCTGTTGTATCCATTGAAGTTGCTGGAAAAGTGGTGACTTCTGTTGTATCAATTGGCGTTGTTGGAGCTGTGGTGACTTCTGTTGTATCCATTGAAGTTGCTGGAACGGTGGTGACTTCTGTTGTATCCATTGAAGTTGCTGGAACGGTGGTGACTTCTGTTGTATCCATTGAAGTTGCTGGAAAAGTGGTGACTTCTGTTGTATCCATTGAAGTTGCTGGAACGGTGGTGACTTCTGTTGTATCCATTGAAGTTGCTGGAAAAGTGGTGACTTCTGTTGTATCTATTGGCGTTGTTGGAGCTGTGGTGACTTCTGTTGTATCCATTGTAGTTGCTAGAATGGTGGTGACTTCTGTTGTATCCATTGAAGTTGCTGGAAAAGTGGTGACTTCTGTTGTATCTATTGGCGTTGTTGGAGCTGTGGTGACTTCTGTTGTATCCATTGAAGTTGCTGGAATGGTAGTGACTTCTGTTGTATCCATTGAAGTTGCTGGAACGGTGGTGACTTCTGTTGTATCCATTGAAGTTACTGGAACGGTGGTGACTTCTGTCGTAGCCATTGGAGTTGTTGGAGCTGTTGTAACTTCCGTTGTAGGCATAGAAGTTGCTGGAACGGTGGTGACTTCTGTTGTATCTATTGAAGTTGCTGGAACGGCTGTGGTAACTTCAGCTGTAGGAATTGGAGTTGTTTCACCTGTTGTAACTTCTGTTGTAGGAACTGGAGTTGTTTTATTTGTTGTAGGTTTGTGTGTTGTTTGCATTGTGGTTGAATCAGTTGTATATTTGGTTGTTGGTATTGTGGTGGAATCAGTGGTACGTACAGCTGTTGTTTGTATTGTGGTTGAATGAGTTGTAGGTTTCGATGTTGTTTGTATTGTGGTAGAATCGGTTGTATATTTGGTTGTTGGTATTGTGGTGGAATCAGTGGTTAATGCAGCTGTTGTTTTTTCTGTGGTTTGATCAGTTGTGACTTTTTGTGTTGTAGGGTTCTTCGTTGTTGGTATTGTTGTGAAATGAGTTGTAGTGTGCATGGTTGTAGTTATTGTCGTTTTCGCCGTCGTTGGCTCTAAGGCATGGAAGAAAACATTGAAATTAACGCACGAAACAATGGACAAGCAGCTACAGATAGTGTCATACAATGCTGGAAGAGCAGTAACACATAAACACAAATGAATTGATGCATTTGATTAATGTTATTTGTACAACAGTCAAAATTCTTATAATATATAGATTCGGTAGCAAAAATTGATTTTAACCAGATCGTAGCATTATGATTTATCTTACGATCAGTTGTAGGGTTCTTCGTTGTTGGTATTGTTGTAAAACGAGTTGTAGTGTGCATGGTTGTAGTTATTGTCGTTTTCGCCGTCGTTGGCTCTAAGGCATGGAAGAAAAATAACTTGACATTAACGCACGAAACAATAGACAAGCAGCTACAGATAGTGTCATATAATGCTGGAAGAGCAGTAACACATAAACACAAATGAATTGATGCATTTGATTAATGTTATTTGTACAACAGTCAAAATATATAGATTAGGTACAAAAATTCATTTAACCAGATCGTAGCATTATGATATATCTTACGGTCAGTTGTAGGGTTTTTGGTTGTTGGTATTGTTGTAAATTGAGTTGTAGGGTGCTTCGTTGTAGGTATGGTGGTTTGCGACGTCGTGTGCCCTAAGGCAAGGAAGAAAACATAACTTGAAATTAACGCACGAAACAATGGACAATTAGCTACAGATAGTGTCGTATAATGGTGTATTGGCTGGAAGGGCAGTAACACATGAACAGAAATGAATCGATGCATTTGATTAATGTTATTTGTGCAACAGTCAAAATCCTTATGTAGTCTCGGTAACGTAAATGGGTTTTGACTTGGTCGTAACAATATGAACTCCATGTGCTTATAAGGCGTTGCATGTTGCAATTTTTATATTTTGGATATATATATGCATAAAGAAAGATATGGTTATAGTTAGTAGCACAGCCATGTGTATCGATATGATACCATAGCTTACGATTAGT